>JAGPOW010000863.1:987270-1016805 GCA_030014935.1 Caiman crocodilus
CCCCTTTGCCAATGGCTCTGGTCTGGGCACTGATGGTCATTTTTCTTTTGTCTGCAGAAAAAAGGAGACCAGCCCACTGGACAGCAGAGGAGAAAGCACCAGATCACGTACCTGATTCACCAGGTGAGCTGCCTGCTGTTGGCATGGAGCCATCCAGGGTAGATGTATGTGCATACTGGGAGCAGGCAGGTCAATGCCTGGGCCCAACAGCTCTTGCTCAGCACAAGGGTGAAGTGAGAATCATAGAAACTGAAGGTTAAATGTGACCTCCTGAGGTCCCTTCCCATCCAACCCTCTGCTAAAAGCAGAAGCAGCCCCAGCTAGATCATCCCAGCCAAGGCTTTGTCTAGCTGGGTCTTAAAAACCTCCAAGGATGGAGATTCTACCACTTCTCTGGCCCTTCTTTCATGATCGGGGCTCCCAGCAGCGTTCAGCTCAGCTGCTCTCATCCTCAGGGTTTCAGTTGGCTACAAGGCAGTGTTGTGTCCTATCTTACATGTTTCTGTGCAGCTGTTAAATAGCTGCTGAGGCCCCACCCCAAAGGAGACTGCATGTCCCCATGAGCATCTCTGTGAAGACTTACGAAGTATGCCTGTATCCTGGCTGCTGGTCACAACCGTTCCCAAGTCCTTGCTGGCCGGGGGCTAGGGAAAGCCAGAACACTATTGAAGCAAGGAGCCAGTGGTTCTGATTTAACCCTCCCCTCCTTCCCCAGGCTAAGGAGCGAGAACTGGAATTGAAGAACACGTGGTCCGAAAACAAACTCAGCCGGCGCCAGACCCAGGCCAAATACGGATTTTAGCACCTCTCCCCTGGGAGTAGTAGCCCAGGTGACCTGCTGTGTCAGATCCCTCCCGGCCCCCCGGGAAGTGACGAGGCCCTGGACAGAACCCTGTCTGCTGCGTGGGTGAGAGGATACAGCACTCCCCTGGCCACCAGGAGCAGGGTTTAGTGCAAGCCATGTCTGTAACCCAACGCTCTGCGCTTTTTATTTTGAACGATGGTGAAAGGCAGCGGGAGGGGGTTTGCATTGAAAGAGGCTTTCAAGTTCCCCCCCTTTTTTTTCTGTACCTGAGTGGATACACAGCTCCTCACGTGCTCGTGATGTTGGCAGTTTTCAGATGTGGCTGATCTTTTGTGTTTGCTTCCCTAGCCACCTCTGCTGGCAACTCACACTGAGGGGAAACGACTACTTGTTTTCCAAGGGCTGCTGGCTAGCAAAGTGGTGTTGAGTTTGTTTGAAAACCATGCAAAAAATCTCCCTGTGCATGGATTATGCAGGAGACCTGAACGTTTTTTTTTCTCTGCCAGCACAAAAGCTGCTGTAAGCTCTCAGATCTCTGAATGTTGTCTCTGTTTCTCCCTGTCCCCGCCCCTCCGAGCCACAGCCCGCAATGCTGTAAAAGGAAAAACAAAATCTGCTCTAAATACTAGTTGAATTCAAGTATTTCCGGTCACATGGTGCGTTATAGCTGACAGTGAACTCAGTTCACTGAGGCAGACAGCAGTATTTCCTGTAATCAAACCTAGGTAGATGCTGCCTGCTGTTTATCTCTCTGTGCCTATCGGCCAGTCTCTATCACTTTTGCTTCCTGCTGAAGCCTTGCATTTGGTTTCTGTCTTAGCGCCACCCACCTGTCTGGAATCAGGAGATGGCATCTAGACTTCAAATGTGGTTGGCAAACACTTTGCAAACGAGAATCTGTTTCATTGAGTGCAATGGGCTCCCCGCAGCACTGGCGCTGGAGGCTGGCACACCTGTAACCATTGCACAGGCCAGTGTTCCGCGTCTCTGTGTCTCCAGCCAAATTTTGATGGCCTCCCCATATTGCTTTTTTTTTTCCCTTTTTTGTTCTTCTATCCCTGTACAATGCTGAAACAAGGAGGGCGCTAGTCCCATTGTTTAACAGACATTCCCAACACTAAGGTTTTATTGGTTGTAACTGCAATTAAAACAGCTAATCTTAGTGATTCCAGCCTGGAAAACTCCCAAAGAGGTCTTTTCTTTGCTCCCTTGTTCCCTGTGTTAAAGGGGTGGGGGGGAAAGTACCTGGTGAATGAAGTCTTAGGGTCTTTTAAAATCTGATTTCTAGTTTAGCTCCCCGGACGTTTTAGTAACTTGCAAAGCCCCGTTTTGAGTATTCTGATGACCTGAATAAAGTTACTGTAAAAAAAAAAGAAAAAGAGGAGCCTTGAGGTAATTGAGCCCCGTGCACTGAAGGGCTAGGAACAGCTTCACACTGGGCACAAAGTCTCTTGTGCTATGAGTCTTGATGGTCTCTGAGTAGCTGGAGGCATCTCCCAGCAAACGTTGGTAGCTGCAGTGTTACCCCCTGGGATTTGGGGAGCCTGCAGCTCAGTTCAAGGTATGGATGCCTCTCAAAGTGCCAGTCCCTGCCTGGCTGTTTTTTGGCTAGTGCTGTGGCATTCAGCCCTGGGAAGGAACAGGCAACACTTCCCTGCAGCTGGGCTAGCCCTGAATGGGTCAGATTGCTTCTCCCTGCAGAGCCGAATTGAAGGATGGTGACAGGAGCAGTGGCTTGTCCATGGGTGTGTGGGGAGAGCTCAGAGGGGTTTCCAGCCTTGGCAGGTTTCCGCGAAGCCAGTCCTGTCGCAGCCTGTTGTGCGACGAAGATGATACTTCCCCTGTCCCCGGCTGGTGATGCTGGTGGGGTTGTGTAGGGTACCAAGCTGCTCTTGCTTATGAGCCGGGGCACTGAAGAGCAGCATTGATGGAGCCATCGAGCCCTGACATGGCAGCCACTCAGGAGCGATTCCACCCATGGCGCTGGGTGTGATCCAGCTGTCTGGGGCTGGCGGCAGGTAGGGCCTGGAAAGAGTCAAAGGAACAAATGAAACCTCATATATTTGTGATTCCCTTCCACATCCCAGATCAGCTGCTTTGTTGCTAGCCATGACTGCTGTGGCTGTACTTGGAGTCGCAGGAAGTGTGCTGGTAGGAGCTCAGGGTCACTCAAGCCACTTGTATCTAGACAGCAGAAAACCTAGCAGCCTGGGTGAGAGGGACTGAAGCTAGGGGCGGGGGGCAGAAAAACCTCTCTCCTGCCTGCCACTTTTGTTGTCTGCCCCTGGCAGCGTCTGAGCTGTATTGGGTGAAGACCGGTGCTAGTCCTGTCCTGTTAAATACAAACCAGAGGCCAGGGCCTTTTAAGAGCTGCAGAATTGCATCCTGAGCTGAAAGATTCAGCCCAGGAGCTCAGATCATGCCTGCAAGCTTTGTGGCATAACACAGGCAACCCGGCACCCCCCGCCCCTGCTCTTGACTGATCAAACCTGTTCCTTCCCCACCCTGACTCCTGCCTCTCAGGAGCTGGGAGCAGCAATGCTGGGGAGAGCCAGCATGGGCAGGGCTGCCTCAGGGCACAGTCTGGGGCTGGTTCTTCTGAGCCCTGTCCCAGACAAAGGGATTGTCCATGGCACATGGAGGTAGGTCCACAGCTCCTACCTAGGCCTTGCAGCCTCCCGTTCCTGGGGACAGAGGTCTATCTCCTGGAAGCAGCTCATAAACGTTCTCCAGCCCTTCCTGGCCCATGGCATGCATTGTGCCGCTCCAGATGGGCACCTTCCTGCTATAGATGGGGTCGTCAAACTCCAGCTGGGGGGATGGCAGCACCTGGAGGGGACAGAGGGGCACACAATGGAGGCTGGTTCTAGCCTTTGCCTGGCTCCTGGTGGGGGTCAGAAGGGATCTGTCCCTGCCCTGGCATCAGCAGGTAGGGTGCTGCACAGAGACCCTGATGCCTGGGTTCTGCCCCACTCGGGGTTTCTCCTTTCCAGAGGGGCCAGGCCCCAGGTACCAGCGGTCCCTTCTCAGGGGGAGCAACTTGCCCCAGGTTTGAAAAGCATCCGCCCGCCTGGAATGCACCTGCAACACTGGGCTGGATGGCCTTGAGGAGCCCTTGTCCCTTCTGGGAGCTGCCGGCACCTGCTGGCACCTGGAGCCCTGGCTGGACATGCTGCGATGAAGCCGGCGGGGCAAGAGGAATGTCCGGGGCCGGCTGAGGCCAGGGGGCAGCGTGGAGGTCGTGAGCTGGACTTCCTGCGCGATGTCCACCTCGGAGTAGATGTTCTCGGGGCCAAGATCCTGTGGTGACCCCCGGCCCACGGCGTAGAAGGGGATGGGCTCGTCAGGCTCATGGTAGATGCGGCGCTCGGGGGGCACAGGCCGCTCAGAGGGTACGGGCCCCTCGCGGGGCTCGGCGTAGGTGTGGAAGCGCAGTAGCTGCTGGTACTTGGCCTCAGGAGCGGAAGGAGGGGTGGGGGGCGCTGTATCTGTCCAGGGGCTTCTGGGGACCCGAGTGGCCTTGGCAGGGAGCAGGGGGCCGGGACAGGCAGCCTGGGGGAGCAAAGATGCGGTCAGTCTGGGGCTGGAGAAACAGAACTGTGCTTGCCCCTCATCTGGTCCCATCTCACCTCTGGCGAGGAGCAGCCCTGGCTGGTGGCTTGGCGTTGCTTGTGCACGACGCTGTATGCTGGACTCAATGCAGCATGGGGGAGCGTTGCTGCCTCAGCCCCTGCCGGGATCCCGGAGTCCACCGGCTTCTTGTCACTCTGCAGCAAAGTTTGGGAGAGAAGAGGGGAGGGCTGAGTGACAGCACTGCTGCAAAGAGGGGTGCAGAGCATGGGTCCAAAGCACAGGCCTGAGTGTCAGGACACCTGGGGTCTATACCCCCCAGCATTGGGTGGAGAGTGTAAGAGTCAGGACGCCTGGGTTTTTTTCTCATCTCTGCCCTCCCCTCTCCCAGCTTGGAGTCATGTTCCCTGTAAAATGGGTGCAATCCTGCCCTGTTGTAGCTTGGGGAAGGGTAATGGCGCTATTTCTTTGCCTGCCTGCGATTTTGACCCTGCTGCCCACACCCCTTTTGTGCGGGCTGGAGAATCCCCGGTGACGCTACAAGGCTTATGCCACATGTGGCAGAGACAAGTCCCTGTTGCTGCCCTGGCAGTCTAGACGTGTCAGGGCAGGTGGGGGCAGCGCGGCAGGGCCTCTCTTACCCAGGCACAGGGCATGGTGAGGAGCTCGTAGTAGGGGTGGATGGGGGCCGAGGTATAGTGTTGCAGCAGCTCTTGCAGCCTGGCGTGCGCACTATCCTCCCCCAGGATCACATAGTGCCCATCCTCCAGCTGGTCCAGGATGTAGTGCCGGCAGCGATCCCAGCCCCTGGGGAAACCGAGACAGCACATGAGAGCCTGGGTGAGCTGGGAGTGACAGGTGAGAGCCTGGCTGGGCCAGGGTGATGGGCGCGTCTCTCAAGCCGCATCCTGGGGCCCTCGCCCAGGGCTCTCATCCCAGCCAGGGGCAATCGGGGGCAGGCACCAGGAACACCCAGGTGCTCACCTGTAGGACAGCACGAAGCCAACTGTGCTCTCGCTGAAGCGGATGAGGTAGCAGCCCAGCGGCTTGTCCTGCAGCAGCTGCTCGGACTCCCTGTATGGAGGGGGAGAAGGATGTGTGGGCACGTCTGAGCACATGGGAGCCCGGGGCACCCGAACTTGGCCCAAAGCAGAGTTGAGGGCATCTCAAGTCAAGCCCAGCTTGAGAACAGGGGAAAAAACCCAGGTGTCCTGGCTCTGCCCACCCAACAATGCTCGCTCCTCAGGACTGGGAGGAACCCAGGCGTCCTGGCTCCCATGGTTTCTGCTCTGGTCCCCAGGGCAGCTAAGAGAACCCAAGTGTCTGGGCTTCCCTTCCCTCCGGCTCTACCGCTGGGCCCCGCTGCTCCTCCCGCCCCGGCGCTGTATCCCCATGGGGGTGCAGAACCGTGATGGTCCGGGGAATGCTATTCCCAGGGCGACCCCAGTTCCCGGCACCCCCTGCCCCTCACCTCCTGCTGAGGAAGCCATGGAACCAGTCCGGGCGTTGGCCATCAGGAAGGATGCTGCTTGCCTGCGTCTGCTCGAACCAAGCCTGGGTGCTGGCCTGGAGCGCAGCCGCAGCTTCGCCGGAGACTGGGACCAGGCAGGGTAGCCTGGCACCTGAGGCAGAAGGGGTCTGCAGGGAGAGGAGGGAGAACCAAAGAGCCCTGCATGAGGATGGGGGGCTGCAACCCACTCTGTGCATGGGAGACTGCCCACTGCAGCTGCAGGGCAAGGGTTAGGGTTAGGGAAGGGCAGATAGAATTGCCCTGGTCCCGCAGCGTGGCTATTATCTAGCTATAGCTGGCAGACAGACAGGGTGCCAACACTGCACTCTGACCCCGTTCAAGCCCTGCACAGCCCTGCCCTCCCTGGCCCACGGCTCCCAACACCTACCTGGCTGGAAGGGGCTTGTTCCCTCTGGGAGCTGGGGTGCAGCTGTCCCTGCTGGGGCCCAGCTGAGGCCGCCCTACATCCCTCCAGGGCTGGGGCTGAGCCCTCAGATGTGCCCAGGCCAAGGGGATGGAAGGTACTGAAAAGCAGGGTCTCTGGGGGCTCCAAGCCATCGGCTCCTGCACAGGGTAGAGAGATGCAGGATCAGGCCCTGCCTCGACACCCTGCCCTGGCTCCGACCCTCTCTTCAGCAGTAGGAGCGGGGGAAGCCCCCAGGGAGGGGCTGGGGGCAGAAGATATCTGGTAAGGAGCTCAGGATCTGCAAAGAGGTCCGGGGATGCGGGGCTGCCTGGACACGAGCCAACAAGGAGGCTGCAGCAATGGTGATTGTGCTAGGGGCATGCACAAGTGTGTATGTGGGTGCATGTGTGTGTGTGGAGGGGTTTGGCTCTCCCCAGCCATGTGGCAGGAGCATGGTGTCCAGATTTGGGCCGGAGAGTGGATGCAGAAGCCCTGGCGGGGGTCCAGGGCAGCGCAGAGAGGCTGATAAGACTCCTGGGAATGCAGCTGGGCGTCGGCAGGGCTGAGCATGGGCTGCAGCCGCGTCGCAGGCTGCCCCGGGGCCCTGATGCGGGGTTTGGGGGTGTAAAAGCAATGGGTTTTGTTTGCAATCGGGGTGCTCCTGGGTAGACTCTGGGGGAAATCTTCCACCTCGCCCCAATACTTGAGCCTGAGGGCTGCTGGCTCCTGCGCATGAGCTTGACATTTCTCCTTCCTGACCTGCCCTTCAGGCACTTGGCAATGGGGAAACTGAGGCCCAGGGACTGTTGTGCCTGGGGGGAGAGCCTTGAGCACAGGGGTGACTCGCAGCTCATTCCCCTTCCCCAAATGTCCTTCATCCCTGGAGAGGAGGGGACAGTCCCAAAAGCTCAACCTGGAAGGCTCAAAGGTCAGGAGCTGCCTTTCAGCCCCCGCACAGGTTTCATGCGCCGCTGGGGGAAGGGATGGGATCCCCAGCAAACAGCCAGCCCCTGAGGGCAGCTGTTTCCCCATAAAAGCCAGGAGGGCTGGAAAGAGACTTCCCCAGGGGGAAGAGTTGCATCTTCACCCTGGGGTTTGCTTGCAGCGCACTCAGCACCACCCTGGAGCGGGCCCAAAGCAGAAGCTGCCTTATGCAACCAGGCCAAGGCCAGGTTTTGGTGGCGTGTAGATAAACTTCCTGTGCTGGTTGGTGCCCCAGATCCTTCGCCTGTGCTGAGAAAGTTTCAGCTTCCCTGGCTGCTTGGCTAGGGAGCGAGAGCGCGTGGACGGGGCCTGAGAGCTGGGGCGATGCCTCTTCAACCCCCCACAGGACATGGGGAAAGGCTGTGTGATAACGTGCAGCGCCTAGCACTGGAAAGACTGTGATCCTGGTGCAACGAGACCCAGGTGGGGATTTGAGGGGAGGTTGAACGGTTAGAGAAGTGAGACAGGATAGGAAGCATCATTAACGACGCTTAGAAAATGAACCTGTTGAGACATGGGTGCCCCGGTGCTCTGCCCGCATCACCCTTCGCGGTCTGTTTTGTGCAACGCCAAAATAATGGAGCACAAAACAAAGGTCCTGACCTTGCTGTCTGATCCCTGCCGATGCCCGCAATCTGGTCTCTGAGGCCAGGGGCAGAGTCTGACCCATTGCAGGGCTGACATGTAACGAGTGAGGTAGGTCTCAGCCCAAGCCCTTCCAGGCAGGGGAGTGTGTTGCCCGCCTCAACAGCTGGATCCCTCCTGAGGCCAGCTCTGTAACAGGCCTGGCAATGCTGGAGTGGTCCTGCCAGCTGGGGGGGCACCCAGCAGCCCTCCACCCGCCCCTCCAGGCCCAGGAAGCGGTAGGATTTGAGGAGTCTACCCCCAAGCACCTTGCAAGCAGCCCGCGCTGCCTCCAGAGTCACCCCCCGCCCCCCAAGCTGCTCCTACCTCTGTCAGGCCCTGGCTGGACGGCGAAGTCCATGCCTGCACCCAAGCCGGCTGGGCGGGCAATGCCAAGCCCGTGGCCCCCTCCCGGATCAGGCACTGAGTGTGCCCCTGCCTGGCAGGAAGCTCGAAGGGCAGGAAGTGGCGAGCAAAGCCACACGGCATGGGTGAGCAGGAGAGCATGACGTCACGGAAAAGCAGCCCGCAGCCGGGGAACGCTCCCCGCCCCTATCTGGGGCAGGTGTCTGAGATGGGCCCGGCTCAGCCAGGTTCGGGGTGGCCCCCACATGCATGGGTATGAGGGGTGGCTGAAGGAGCCTGGGTCTTGCTGGCATCAGGCTGCTTTGGGGGGGAGGGCACAAGGACCAGACCCCCCAGATCAGGGGCTTTCACAGCAGCACAGAGGCTGCACCCCTGCATGAGAGCTCTTCCACTGCCTCCTCGCATGCCCTTGGTCACATCACTTGTGTCACCAGGCTCTGGTGCCTCCAGGGGTGAAACGGGCAGGGGCATCTCAGCTCCTTGGAGCCAGCTGTGATCCCACTGAAGTAGGGACTCTCTGCTCTTGGGTGGGGGTAGACCCCCTTGCCATCATAGGGTGCTGGAGCAGGAGGTGGGGGCACAGGCCTGGGTGTCTTTTGGACTAGAGGGACATGGTGCCTAGCAGGTAGAGACGGGTAATAAAGCCAGACAAGCTGCAGCAGGACAGGCCATGGGCACAGAGCAGGGCTGCGAGATGCAAAGGGCTTGGGACTTCCAAGCTCGGCAGGTTTCCTGGGGCCACAGGGAAGGGGCCAGATCTCACAGACCAGCCTGGGTTTCCCAGGGCTCAGCCCAGCTCAGCAAGGCTGAGCCCAGTGCAAGGCTCACCAAGCTGTTTGCTCAGGTCTGAAGTGGCAACAGGAAGGGAGAAGTCACCAGGTGGGGAGGCCTGGGGCTCTGTGATTACAGTGCCATTCACTGTTTGTTTTGGGAGGAGGAGGTTTCATTAATAGACTTTCTTTTCCCGGCTAAATCCCTTTCCGAATTAAGTTTGACTGAATACAGCTCAATCATTCCAGTCTGTGCGGCACTACCACCAGCCAGTCCCTACCTCCCTGGGGCTTCAGATGCTTCCAAATCCATGGCAGGTACCTACATGCAAGCCCTGAGTCCAGAGGCTTTGGGGTCCAGCTGCCCCCTGGTCTCACTTGCCCTGAGCCAGAAGGAGCAAGCTGGAGGGAGAGCCTGAGAGCAACCCACCATCACCAGGAACTGTGCAGTTGAGATCCTGGCGTTGGAAGCTTTTGCAAGGATGCCCGTCCGTGGTGCAAGGGCCAGGTCTCCAAGTTATGCAAGGCTGAGAAGAAGCAGCTCTCCCCTGCCCGGTTGGTAAAACCACCCTCTCCCTCTACACATCCCAGGTGTTGCACACTTAACTGCTTAGTTGTGCCCTTCTGTAAGATCAGCTACATGGATGTGAGCCTAAAGTCAGGGGCAGGGAGAGCCAGGATTTCTGGGGTCTAGGTCCTGCTCTGGTTACAGGAGATCCAGACACCTGGGTTCACTCTGGACACTTGGGTTCAGTCCGAACCTCTTGTGACTCCTCTCCCCAATTGCAAAGGGAGGACAGAGTTAATGTCAGGGCTGGGCATTTTTTCCCCCACAGATACACAGAAGTTTAGGGCCTGAAGGGACCTTGTGGCATCATCAGGTCCAGCCCCCTGCTCTGGGCAGGAAAGACTCTTGGGGTGAAATAACCCCAGCAAGGTGTGCATCCAGTCTCCTTTTGAAGATCTCCAGGGTAAGTGCCTACAGCACCCCCGCTGGGCATCTATTCCAGAGTCTGATCCCACGAACCATGAGGAAGCCTTTTCTTATATTCAGCCTGAAACCTTCTTCTAGGAATTTATGACTGTTGCTCCTGGTTTTCCCTTGGGGCACTTTGGTGAACAGTTGTTTGCCTAGCCCCTGATGCTCTCCCCTGATACATTTGTAAGCTGCCACCAAATCCCCACCAAGTCTTGACTTTGATAGGCTGAACAGTCCCGCATCTGTCAGCCTCTCCTCACATGGTTTGCTCTTCAGGCCTCTAATCATACAAGTGGCTCTTCTCTGGACTCTCTCAAGCTTTTCCACCTCCTTCTTGAAGTGCAGCACCCAGAACTGGACGCAGTACTCCAGCTGCGGCCTCCCAATGCCAAGCAGAGTGGGAGCATAACTTCCTTAGCTTTGCTTGAATGCATCAGTTGATGCATGCCGGAGTATTATTTGCTTTGCTAACTGGAGCATTACACTGGTGGCTCATATTCATTTTATGGGCTATTATGACCCCCAGGTCCCTTTCGGACATGGCGCACCACTGAGCCTGGAAGTTTGTTGTGGATTTTTCCTCCCTAGATGGAGCACTTTTCACTCCTCAGTGTCGAACAGCATCTGGATCCAGTCCACCCATCTAACTAATCTGTCTAGGTCTGCCTGGACTGTTAGCCTACCCTGATGTGTGGCTGCACTTCCCCGCTGCTTGGTGTCATACAGTTGAAAAATATGCATATATAGTTATAGTTATAAATAGTTATATGTATACACACATCATCTAGCAAAACCTTGTCTTCACACATTTTAAACCATGTGTACAACCCATTATACCCATTACAACAAATGCTCCCATGCACCTGGTTGCAGTCCTTTCTGGGCTGGGCTTCCCTGGGACTGGGCACGCTCTCCAGGCCCCAGCGGTGTGGGGAACTGAGCCATCTTCACCCAGTTTGATTTCAGCCCCTTGCTTTTTGGGGAGACTTTTCCAGGCTGCCCAGGCAAGGAGCAAGAGACATCCCGCTGGCACCAGCCAGTTTGCTTTGGAGAGACCTTGGGGCTGAGTGGTGAGTGACTGAGGGGACAGAAAAGAGGTAAAACGAGGTAATTTTGGCACCAAATCCCCCACACAGTGGAGGCGCCTCTCTCCCACCTTGCACCCCTGCCTGACCCTGGGGATAAGGCATTGTCTCTTGGGTGCTGCACATTGTGATGCCAGGAGCCCCTGGCTGAGCTCTGATGCCTGAAACCTGAGTGGTGGCTGCAGGGGCTGGACGTCTCCTGGGACCACCCCTGCCTGCATCTCCCCCAGGGGCGGGGGTGTACCCCATCCCACCCCATCCCTCACCCTGCAGGGAAGCAAAGCCGGACACCTCCCCTGCAAGCGCCGGACAGTATTTTAATAGTTTGGCTTGTCAAGCAGGTTTCCTGTTTGCAAACACCCTCCCTCCCCGCTGCAAACACGGCTGAGAAAAGGGAAGAGCCGCGGAGGGGGGCGGTGCATTGGGAAGGGGCCGGTCCAGCCCCCCCGGCGAGCCGAGGCTTCGCCGGGCGCGGGGCCGGCAGGATCCCACCGCCGCCGGGCTGCTCGGCTCTGCGGGAGCACCCGGGGACCGGAGGACAGACACATCCCCCGCGGGGCCGTTGCAGAGAGACCGGACCAGGGGGTGCCCCCCCGCAAGGGACACCGCAGAGGCTCGGGGGGCTCCGGGGACGCAGCCCTGCCCCAGGGGGGCGTCCAACTGCGGCACAGGTCGGTCCCCGGGGCTGGAGAGGGGGCTGGATCCGGGCACAGCGGGGCTGGGACCCCTCCGCCTGCTGCTTTGCCCTCCAGGTGGTCCTCGGTGCTGGGGGCTCCGTGCCCCCCGGGGGCGCACCCTCCGGGTCCCCTCCGCCGGCTGCTTTGCTCCCCCCTCCCCGGGTGCTTCCAGAGAGCAGGAGCGGGGGTCGGGTCCGCGACCCGGGGCGGGGGGGGTCTCCCACCTGGCAAAGACCCCCTGTGCAGGGCTGCTTGCGCGGGGCAGAGGGGCCGGCGAGGGAGCAGACCCCCCCGCTTTGTGCCTCGGTTTCCCCGTGGCATGTTTGCCGGGGAGGCTGGAGGAGGGGGCGCACTGGGTTGTTTCCCTCTGATTCAAACAGGGAATAATATTTATCCTGCGCAGCTGCTGTTTGTCCCCGCCCGGACCCACCGCAGAGGCTGGGGCTGGGGCTGGGGCTGGGGCCGGGCCCGGGCTCGGGGTGGGACCCTGGAGTCGGTGCCCCGGAACGGGCGCTGCTTTGCGGCCGGAGCGAGGGGGCAGGAGCCCCCACGCGTGGGTCGCGGGCTGGGTCCGTGGGCTCCCGGGGGGTGGCGGGAGACCAGGGCCTAGGGGCAGAGTTTGTGGGGCAAGGGTCTCAGTGGTCCCACCTGGGAAATGGGCGCACGGGGATCAGTCCCCCGAAATATGCTGCTGGGGGCAGGGAGGACTGGGCATCTGGGTTTCGGAGAGGGGGAAGGGGAAGAACCTAGCCCTCAGGGTTTTCCCCAGGCCGTGGCTGCGAGCTGCTGGCCGGCCACAGTTGCCCCCCGGCTCCGGTCGGGGGGAGCTGTGCGCTGGTGGTGGGGGCTGCAGGGGCTAACCCAGCGCTGGCCCCCGGACCCCCATCTGCTCGCTCCTCTGCCGCCGCCTTGCTGGGGTGGGGGGGCATGAGCAAGTCGCGGCCTCAGTTTCCCCTCTCTGTAAAATGGGCGTCTCCAAGCAGACGCCGCTTCCCCAGTAGCTGGGGAGCGCGGGGAAGCCGGGCCCCGTGCCTCAGTTTCCCCGACTCCTGCTGCGCTCGGGGCGGGAGGCCGGGCTGGGGCGGTCCCGGGGGGCGGCGCCTGGGGCGGCTCCTCCTCCCGCGGGCTCCTCCCCCGGGCCCAGGTGCGCCAGGTGCGGGCGCCGATGGACGGAGGGAAGCGCCGGCCGCCCCAGCCCCCCGCCCCCCCCCGCCCGCAGGTGGGTACCGGGCTCGGGCCGTGTGTCCGCGCATCACCCGCGGCCGCAGCTGCTAAAGCAGTTGTGTTCATGAGTGTGCGCGCGTAAGGGTTTGTAAGGGGGAGGGTGTGCATAAGAGTGCTTTCATAAGTGTGCATGTGTATATGTAGGTGTGAAAGGGGAGATTTAGGTACGCGTCTATATAGGAGTGCGTGTGCGTGGGCATGGAAAGGGAGCTATAGCTACCAGTCTATTATATGGGGGGGAGGGGCATGTATAAGTGTGCTGCCGTACAAGGGGGCTGTGGCACAGCTGGGGTGGCAGTGTGCAAACACAGACATGCACACACACTCACACTGGTGCCCCCTCACTGGCATACACTCGTACACACACTTTTGCGCTTGAGCGCATGCCCCTGGCAGCCCGCCAGGTGGTGTTGAGTTACAAGGGTGTTTGTGGGTGTGTGCGCGTGCATGTGCGCAGATGGCCGAGCGTGAAGAGGTGATCGTGATCGTGAGTGTGCGGGAAAGGGAGGGGCCCTGTGTGAGTTACATTGGCCGGAGTTATTGCATGTGAAGGTGGAGGGGCTGGTGCTGTGTTGTGCGTGTGTGTGAAATGCTGGGAGCTGTTGCGTGCAGGCTGGAGGAGATGGTGTGGAGCAGCCCCCCCCACGCACGCCAGCTGTGTTTGCTTCTGTTTGGACTTGCCCCAGGAGGCGGTGGGAGGACGATGCACCCTCTTCCCCATGGAACAGCTGAGCCTGGTGCCTGCAGCACCCTCCCAGGCTCTCCCCTCTCCTCCTGTCCGCTCCTCCCAGGGGCACGGGGTCCCAGAGCAGCTCCCAGGACTGCCTCTGCCAGGGAAAGTCGGAGAGGGGCTGGAAAGCAGAGGCGAAGCCTCTTGGTGCTGGGGGCATCAGTGGATGGATCCCAGGCTCTGCTCTGCCACTGATGTCCCGAATGACCTTGGCAGAGTCATTTAACGACCCCCCTAGGGACCCTGCGGCAACCTTGGCCCTGTGAGTGCGGGTGTGAGTGGCTCACACTCTCCCACCACAGAAGCTGGATCATAATGCTGCCCTGGAGCCAAGGGGGAGATTGGACTTCCCTCCCCAGAGGCAGCCAGAAAGCTCCGGCCTGTGTTTCCCCCGCATGAAAGCATCCCAGTGCTTTGCTTCTGTGGCTTGTTGACTACTGCAGAGCAAGAGAAACCGGCTGTTTTCCAGCCCTTGCCAAAGGGCAGCGGCAGGCCCAAAAATGCATACTTGGCCCAGGGTGGTGGGAAACGAAGGGGCTGGAAATAGAGGCTCCCTGGGGAGATTTCTTGCTAGATCCAAAGGCATTTGCCACGAAGGCGGGGGAAAGAGGGTGGAGGACACAAGGCTTCAATTAAGAGATGCTCATAAAAATAAAATCTCTGTCCAGAGCTTGGTTGCATCGCAGGCCCAGGCGGGGTCGGGAGGGCTGGGTCTAGCCCCATCCCTGGATGCTGCAGAGGGCCTGGCAGCTTGAAGAGGTTTCTTCCTGACCCCTGGAGCACATCCATGGCTGGGAGGATGTGATCCGTGCTGGGGAAGGTTGCAGCATTTCTCTGCTTTGCAGCGTTAGCTACCTCCCGTCCTCCCTGTCCTGCTAAGACCTGGGATTTTCCCTTCCTGCTGCAAGGTCAGCCTTGGCTGGATGCCTCTTGGCTCCCTGCAGTGCAGAGGAGAGGTGGGCACCTTCCTCCTACCAGTCCTTCCCTGCTCAGGCTGTGGGGTCACCCCTTCTTCCTCGGGAGGAGAGAATCCCCTATGCCTGAGCTCACTTTGGGAGGATCAGGAGAGGGTCCTGGGAGCACTAGTTTATATCCATGAGATGGACCCAGGAGATGCCCCAATGAGGCTGGGGGGAGCTGGGGCTGCAGCTGGACCCACGCCAGGGCACCATTGACACTGCTGCCCTGCTGGCATCTCCATCCCCCCCCGGGACTCCTCTCCGAGGTAAGAATAGGCATGAGAAGGGTGCAGTGGTTAGAGCAGGGACGTGGGGGTTGGTGGGACACCTGGGTTCTCTCCGAAGTCTTGGGGAGGGAGCCCTGGGGGGCCTGGGTTTGCACAGGGGGTCAGGACTTGTGCTCTACCCACCCCAGGAAGGACTCGCTGTCCCTGCACCCGTTGCAGCCCGCACGCCCATGCTTCCCCGTGACCCGCTGTGGCGGCACAGTGGATGATTGTGCTGGGAGCCGAGGGCCGGGCCCCGTACAATGGGGCGTTGTTGTTTGGCCCTGGCGCACGGCTGGTCACCTCCCTGCCCCTCCAGCTCAGCTTGGCCCAGGGCTGGGGGCTGGGCAGTGCCATGCTCAGGGCACTTTTGTTTTCGTGCTACCCCTGAACTCGCTGCCTTTTGCTACTGCATGTGTCCTAAGCCCCGTATAGCTAGTGGGGATTCTTCTGCGGAGGCTCCTCTGCAGCTCACGCCAGCAGCAGCTGCGTGTGACAGACGCCTCCATCGGCTCCCCCATGACGCACCTGTTCTCCTGGAGAAGCGGCAGGTGCTGGCGCCTTCGCTGCCGTATTTTTAGGCAGCCAGTGCTCCTGCTGTCGTGACTCAGGCTGGGCCCCACTGAGCGGGGGAAGGAGCCCCCCCAGCTCGGAGCCGTTGAAGCCGCTTCCTCCTTGTGGGCGGTTTCACTTTCAGGCCAGGCCAGAGTCTCCTGGACAGCTGCCATGTTGCCCTCCGACTCCTGGGGGGCAGCTGCATCTCGGCGCCCCCGCCCCAAAGCCCCCACCTGAGCCCCTGGAAAGCAGAGCTGTTTCTCCAGGTGGCAGGGAGCTCTCTGGCTCTGGGAAAAGCCAGCGTCGGCCTTCGCCACGGCAGAGCTTCCCCCAGCACCTGGTCAGAGACTTCTGACTTCTTGGTTGAAGTTCTGCTCCGGGTGGGGGTTCCCACCTCTCCTAGGTGCTGCTGGCAGAGCTAGGACTGATCCACATCCTCTGAGGCACCAGGGGCTCTGCTGTGCCCAGGCGAAGGGGGACACCCAAGGTTACTCGGAGTCAGTGGCAGAGAGGAAGTGGAACCCAGGTCTCCTGGTGCCCTGCAGCCAGGGCCTGAGGCCTTGACTCCCCCGGTGCTTGGCCACTGCCCCCTGGCATCCTCCCAGGGGAGGCAGGAATACGGCCCTACCGCCCACTGGAGACCCTCGTCCCTCCTGAGTGAGAGGCCGTGCTTCCTCTGCGGGCAGCAGCAGCGAGCTGTTATCTGTGCTCCGGTTCCCACATCCTGCGCTAACCCAGGCCCTTCTTTTGTCTTCGCAGCCCATGGCTGAGGATGGCAGGGCCAGTGGTCTTGCCGGGGAGGGCATGAGCCTCCCCACGGGTGCTGCGGAGGTGAGCCAGAGCCACGGGGCTTGGTGTCTGGGATCTGCTCTCCCTGGGGCTGGGCTCCTGGCTCCAGCCTTGCCTTTGGGTTCTTCCTTCCCCTCTGTAGACGAGCCCCCAGCTCTGTGCGGCTAGGGCTTGGCTTTTTGTTGCCATGCAAAGTGGCTGGTGGTCCTCTGGTCCCATTCTCGCCCTCCGGGGCTGAGGATCCCGGCCCCTGAACTTGGGGGCTGTGCTGGAGGAAGCTGCCTTGTTTCGGGCTCTCAAGTTCCCCTTGCTCCCTCCCTGTCCTGGCTGCCGGGTACGTGGGCATATGCCCAGACCAACTGAGTGGGCGCTTGGATGGGAAAGGGGTGAGCCAGCTCATCCTGTCTGCACCCAGGGAGGCGTTTCTCAAGGGGAACCAAGGGCACTGGGCACTCTTGGGAAGATCCAGCGCTGGGATCCTGGTGTCTCTCCTCGATCTGTGCTCAGAGAGCTGGTCCTCCCTGCATCCCCTTGGTGCAGCTGGAGCTGGCTCTGCCTCCTGGGCCTTGCTGCTCCTTCCTTTGCAGCCAGCTTGGCCCTGTCTGAGCTGCATCCCAGGGCACCAGCACTCACATTGCACCTATTGCAGGGGTCCAGCTGCCCGGAGGATGTCGAGGCGCTAGTGACAGGGGCTGATGTCATGGCCATGTTCAAAGCTGGAAATGTGGAGGAGCTGTATGAGCTGCTAGAGACTCTGGGCAGGTGAGCACAGGCTGGGGCCAAGGTGCGAGGGAAGCAAATGTGGCCGGAAGCTGCTGCCTGACCCCACAGCCCACACTGTCTACCCACACTCCTTCCTCTTCCCCCTGGGCTGACCCTGGGCTCTTGACTCACAGCCTTCCCTGGTGTCAATGGGCCCTGAGCTCAGCAAGCTGATTCTGGGCTTGACCCAGCACGGTCATTTCCCAGAGCAACTCTTCTAGCCGCTGGACTCCCCTCCAACCCCCTGCAGGACCTGGGAGTCCAGGTTCTGCTCCTTTCCATAGCTGACAGCTATAGCTGGGTCCTGACTCCTTCCCCAATTGAGCTGTGAACCCAGGAGTCCCGGTTCCTAGCCCTGTTTCTTCCCAAAGCTGTGGGTGGGAAGGGTGGAGCGGGGTCGTTGGATCAAAGAAATTAGGAGCCGGGACTTCTGGGCTCTACTGCAGCCCGGGGAGGCAAGAGGGCCTAATGGGTAAGAGCTAGGAGACCTGGGAGCCAGGGCTCTTGGGTTCTCTCCCAGCTTTGAGAGGGAAATGGAGGCTAGTGGTTAGAGCACTGAGGTTGGGAGCCAGGACTTGCTGCCTAGGGAGTGGATAGAGCAGGGTGGGGGCCTTGCTTATACCAGTCAGAGCCTTCCCTTACTCTGCCCCCTCCTGCAGCGGGCACTTTGGCGTAGTGAAGCGGTGCCGGGAGCGTGGGACAGGGACCTTCTACGCCGCTAAGTTTGTGAAGACGCGGAAGTGCCGGGGCAGCCTCCGGGGGCTGGGCCGCGAGCAGGTGGAGCGTGAGGTCGGCATCCTGCAGCAGCTCGAGCACCCCAACATCATGCGCCTGTACGACCTCTTCGCCAGCAAGGCCGAGATGGTGCTGGTGCTGGAGCTGTGAGTGCTGCAGGGTTGGGGGTGGGGCTAGGCTCTGATTTCCTCCCCCCACATCAGCACACACTATGCTTGTATGGCCCCTCTCCCACCCCGTTTTCCAGATGGGGAAACTGAGGCCTGGAGCAGGGGCAGGACCTCACCAAGGCCAGGGTGCAACAGACCTGGGGATGGGACCCTGCCCCTTGGCTGTGTCCTGGCAGTGAAAGGTGTAGGACACCTGTGCCCTCCGTGCTCCCTGGTGCTCACCCCCCACCCTTCCCCCCTGCCCAGGATCTGTGGCGGGGAGCTATTTGACTTCATCGCTGCCAAGGAGATGCTGACAGAGGCCGAGGCCATCGAGTTCCTGGAGCAGATCCTGCGTGGAGTTGCCTACATGCACTCCCGGCACATCGCCCACTTTGACCTCAAGGTGCCCCCTATCTCCCCCTGCAGCTGGTGCCCCTGCCCTGGGGAGGGGGCTGATCCTGGGGGTGCTCCGTGCTGGGGTCTGGTCCCATCACAGAGCCACGTCTTGTTGCGCTGTGCCGCTGAGAGCAGCCCCAGGGCAGCTCTAGCTTGGTCTTGCAGCCATGGACATGGCTTTCCCACCCCTGCCCCCAGCCAGGAGGATGTGCCAAGGGACCACGGGGATTTGGTGGGGAGGAAGACTAGGGCTCATGGTGCCTCCTGCTTCTCCCTGCAGCCGGAGAACATCATGCTGCTGGAGAAGGATATGCCCAACCCAAAGATCAAGATCATCGACTTTGGTCTGGCGCAGAAGTTGGAGGATGGCGCCACCTTCAAGAGCCTCTGTGGCACCCCGCAGTACATTGGTGAGGGGCTTGGCTAGGCACTGGAGCTTTCTACCCCGTCCTGCTCTTTGGTGCTGACCTGTGCCACTGCCCGTCCTGCCACGCGGCTGTGACCAGTAGCTTCTGGCACCAGTGGGTAGATGGAGGAATAGCTGCCTGCTATGGAAATGCAGCCACCTCTGGGGTGGAACATGGTGATGGAAGACAAGGCATGGAAGGGCTCCTTGGCAGAGGGGGGCTTTGAAGAGGTGGGGGATGTAGAGGGGGAGGGGATGGGCTTAGAGCCCCAGTGATGTCTCCAAGCTTCTTGGGTGCCGGACCGAGGGCCACACCACTGCTATTGCCTCATGGGGGGCAGGGGGACCCTGTTATGAGCTAAATGGGAGAGGCCACGAGACACCCCCTGCAGGTAATGAAGGGGTGAGGGACCAGCCGCAGAAGTGATTATTCCTTCTTTTGTCCCTCCCCGCTTTGCAGCTCCAGAAGTGATCAACTATGAACCGCTGAGCTCGGCTACGGATATGTGGTAAGTGTGTTGTGGGGGGTCCCCGTGGTGGCCATCCAGGGCCCAAGCTGTGCTCTTGCCTCTCGAGGGCTGGCGGGTAGGGGCAGGGCAGGTGAATCTGGGGTCCCTATGTCAGCCCGGGTGAGATTGCCGGGTCCTATGCCCTTGAAAGACCTGCTGTGCCTGGGGTGGGGGGCACAGAGCCCTTGTGGGGGGCTCACCTGGGGCATCTCTCTCTGTTTCAGGAGCATCGGGGTCATCACCTACATCCTGTGAGTGCCCAGGGCCACGGCGGTGCCTCCCTCACTCTCATTAGCCCCAGCTGTAAATCCCTCCCAGGGAGTCCTGGCTTGCAGTGGGGAGATCTAGAGACCCCCCAGTCCCATGGGCTGCCCCCTTGCCAATGGGACCCGGGAAACCAGCCCCCTCTGTCCAGCACAGGGGGCTGTTGGCTCCAATCTGCAGAAGCTCATATTTGGGGCCTCTGGTTGACCCAGGGGAAGCTGGCCAGAGGAAGGGGGTTTCACCCAGGGGACCACCTGGCCATACAGGCATTTTGGGGAGGGGGGTGTCCATCCTGCACAGCCTCATGGGCCTATCTCCCCCTCCGCCAGGCTGAGCGGCATGTCGCCCTTCCAGGGCGAGACGGATGCCGAGACCCTAACTAATGTGGTGTCTGGCAGCTATGAATTCGAGAACAAGTACTTCAGCCAGACCAGTGAGATAGCCAAGGACTTCATCAGGCAGCTGCTGGTCAAGGAGCCGGGGTGAGGCCTGGGTCTGGTGGAGGCCCCCTGTATATCTCCCCCAAGTGGAGGGGAGCAGGGGCAGTTCTGTGGGGCAGCAGCAGGGTGGGGAGGAGGCAGTGAAGAAGCCAAACTCTGTTCCAGGGACCGAATGACTGCGGCTGAGAGCCTCGTCCACCCCTGGATCAAGGTAAGGGGCACAGGGCACATGGCTCCCCCTCAAGTGCTGCCGGCAATGCCCAGTGCCCATGAGGGCCAGGAGGGATTTGGAAGGGGTTGAGCAGCAGTGACCCCTCGCGTGCCCCACTCCACCAGCCCCTGAGCCGGAAGCAGGTTGCGAACCGCAGTCGGTCCTCCATCAACATGAAGAACTTCCGCAAGTTCAACGCCCGCAGGAAGTGGAAGGTAAAGGGGTCCTGAGGGTCCTCTTTGTCCCTGTCCTAAACAGCTGCTGTGTCCTGCATGTCTGTGGCAGGAGAGGCCAGGCCTGGAAGGGCTTCT
This sequence comes from Caiman crocodilus, assembly GCA_030014935.1. Classification (NCBI taxonomy): domain Eukaryota; kingdom Metazoa; phylum Chordata; order Crocodylia; family Alligatoridae; genus Caiman; species Caiman crocodilus. The sequence continues at coordinate 1,007,756 of JAGPOW010000863.1, forward strand.
GTGGCCTTGGAGAGGAGCTGGGGGCAAGGGGAGAGGGTCTGCGTGTGCAAGCGTATGCAAGCATGCATCCCACCCTACAGCTCTCCTACCACATGGTGTCTGCCTGCAACCGCCTCTGCCGCATGAAGCTCCTGTGCAACCAGAGCAAGGCTGACGAGCCCCTGGTATGTGCCTGGAGGGTGCCTCCCTCTTGGGGCTGGGGGTCAGCGCAGTCCCCGGGGGCACCGAGCCAGGTTTGGTGCCCCCAGGCCATGGCTGCCCCCTGTGCCCCTCCCCACCTGACCCTCCTGTCCCCTTGCAGCGCAGCTGCGAGAGTGACCAGGAGGACGAGCCCTCCCGCCCGCTGACCTTGCTGCGCCGGCGGAGAAGCAGCTGCTCCTGATGGCTCTGCCCGTGACTCCGGCGGCTCCCGGGACCCCTGGCCTCCTCAGGGGGCAGCACCAGCCTGGAGGGAGGGCACCTGCACTTGCCCCCAGTGACTGGGATCCATTCAGCAGGAAGGGGCATGGACTTTGGGTCTGGAGGCCTGATCCAGGCTCCCCTCCATCCTAAAGGGCAGGGGAGGTGCTGAGGGCATCTCCTGCTTCCCCAGGGCAGATGGGGTATGTGAAGCGGGGGGCATTTAACCTTTGCATTGCTGCTCACTATTCAGAGACACCCCCCACTGCTGCTCCCAATCAGGAGCACCTTCTCTTCCCCACCTCTGGGGGTCCCTTGGGATGTCGGTCACCCCCTGGCCCCTTTCGAGACGGCACACGCCACTCCTCCACTTGCTTGCACTGAGTCCCATTTGCCCCCTTTCTTTCCTCCAGCGCATGCCGTGTTAATCCTCCACTAAACAGCCCCCCCTTCCTTAGTGAGGTCTACACACTGTGACACTGGGGCGGGGGGCGGGGGGGGAGGGCAATATGGCTTCCCTCCCCCTCCCCCCTCACTGCTACCCTTGCATTGCACTGCACTGCATGGCAGCACTTAGGGTTAATAGGCCTCAGGTCAGCTGGGGGAGCTCCTGGCTGGGAGGGTGCTGAGCCCCCCCTGCCCTTCACTGCATGCATCTCTCCTTCTCCACTGGACTATTTTATTTTTAAAGGAATAAAAATGGACCCCATCCCCTGCCCAGTGTCCTGGTTGGGCTGGGTCCATTGGGGGTGGGGGCAGGAACCCCCACAGCCTGTGCTGGGTAGAGGGGAGGTGTCCTCCTAGCAGCTGCCACACGAGGGCACTCCTGCCCCACTCATAGCAGCTGGCATCTCCATCTCGCCTCCCCAGGCTGGCTGGGCTGCGGGGGCTGCCCCTGCCCCATGCAATGGGAAGGCAGCTCAGGGTCCCCAGGGTCCCCTCTGGTCCAGCAGGTTGCATTTGGGACTGGGCTTGGCCCCCCTGTCCCTGATGCGGGTGCTGGCGCTGTGCACTCATGGGAGATGGGGGAGATGCTCTTTCCCTGGTTGTCTCCTTGCAGCTGGGCACGCACCTGGCACTGGAGGGCCCTGCTCCATCACAAGGGTCTCTTTCTGCCCCCTTGTTTTCCTATCCGCCCCTCCCTTCTGCCCTGGGGCCACTGGGGGCCTGCAGGGGTAGCTGGACCTGCTGGGGACTTTCCAGTGCGGGGAAGCTGGCAGTGGAGATGTCCATGCTGTGACCCCCTGGCTTGGGGAGGCATCGATGTGGCTCTGGGGGCCAGATGGAGCCACCAAAGCAGCTGCAGTTTATTCCTGCAGTGGGTGCTTGATCAGTAGCTGCCCCCAACCCCTGGGAGGAGGTGCCAGAAGGGATCCTAGAACTGAGCTGGTGGCGTCGGAGGTGACATGGGTGCCTGGGGGCAGTTGGGGAGGGGGCACGTGTGCATGCAGGAAGTGTGGGCTATGGTTCAAGGTCATCATTGCGGCCCAGGATCCCCTGGGATCTGGGGCTGGTGTATGGGGCTGGTGAGACACTCCATGGCCTCAACTCCCAGACGCTTGGGGTTCAGCCTTGGCCTGGGAGCCCCGCTCTGCTCTTTTCATGTGCAAGATGATTGAGCGAAGAAGCTGCCCCCGCCCTTTGCCCAGTGTGTTGCAATAGAAAAAAGCCCCTGCATTCCAGCAGCCACTTCACCACCACTGTGGCCATGTCTTGTCTCTGCACCAGCCCGCAGCCCCCCTGCCTGGCATCCTCCAAGGCACGGAGGCTGGCAGGGGCGAGGTTGCAGGGTAGGGAGAACCCAGGTGTCCTGATCATCCCCCCTGCTTCCACGTCCCTCTACCCCAGGCACCCTGTGCCTGAGGGAGTTTCCCATAGCCGAGCTTGGAGGCCTGTCCCCAGGGCTGTGGCCTTGCCACTTCCCTTCCTGACTTGTTATTTCCCAAACAAGCCCCCCCACCCAGCTGTACCCAGCCCGGCTCAAGTTGTCAGGCTAAATATTTTGTGTGTAACATTTGCAAACACAAGTGCTGGGAGCCCAGCCCCGGCCTCTCGTGCCTGGCTAGCGCCTGGCACCCCCCCTGCCCACCCCCATCCGGAGCAGGTGGGAGCCCAGCCCTGGCTCCACCCCGCTGCATCTGGGGCTGGCGCGGGCAGCGCCTTCCCACGCTCAGGTGTGCTAGAGAGCCCGGGGGAACACACCTGCACTTCAGGACCAGAGAAGGGGGCAGCGAGGGACCCGCATGCCCTGCCCAGGACGGGCGTCCGCGTTGCAGCCTCGAGCCGTGGGAGCATCTGTGGGCCATGGGGGCCACACAGCACCCCCGTGCTCTGCGTCTCTGGGGAGCGCTGCTGGTCCTCTGCCTTCTCCCACTGGCACCTGCTCAGGCCACCTCTGAAAGTAAGTCCCCACCGCCAGCTTGGGGGTACAGCCTTGGGTCTCTGGATGGACAGACGGGGCTTAAGTGTGTGCAGCCCCTGGGGGAGGGAGGAGAGGGGAGATGTCCCTGGGATGCTGGAGGTGGCAAGGGCCGGAGATGTGGGTTCCCTTCCCTGCTCTTCTGGGTACCCTCAGGTTGCTCTCTGGGTCTCCATTTCCCCTCCGGCCACTGAGGTCCTGGAGAAGGGGCTGTCTTGATGTCGGGTATGTGCGGCACCAAGCGCACTGGGGGGGCTCTGAAGCTCTGCCACCACCACCCACCGGGACCTAGGGGAAGTCTCTGCTTCCCTGTGCCTCAGTTGCCTTGTCCCTGCAAGGGGGGCAATAGCTTCCTTTCCCTTGTCATTTAAGCCTGTTGACTATCTTGGGGTCTGTGTGTGTGTGTATGTGGTTGGGGGGATCTGAACCTGGAGTCCAGATTATTTCTACCTGAGCTACACGGTGCCATGAGCCTGCAGCAGCATGAGTTTTCCAGAACCCAAAGCTGTCTCCTCCCTACCTCCCCACCCCAATCTGCTCTTGTTCGCATGCAAATAGGCCTCAGGTAACGAAGCCCAGGCTGCTCCAGAACCTGGTGCCTGGGCCTGGCTGGATAATTCCCAGGGCCCCCAACACCTTGCAGTGAAAGGAGATGAGATGGGTTGGGGGGCAGGGGGGAGATGCTGCGATTCACTGGCCCTTGGGCTGTGCTGGGAAGGATGCGATGGCAGCAGGGAGAGTGAGGTGGAGACAGATAAATAATTCAGGGGGGCAGGGAGCAGTGGAAAGAGATGGGAAAGCGGAAAATTGTAGCTAAGCAGAAGCGGGGGGGATGATGTCAACGGCACTGGGATTGAAGGCAGCCGTGCAGCCAGGACCAAGCTGGGGGGTTTCGGAAGAGAGAGACAGGAGGGGTGTTTCAGGGCGCCAGGAAGATGGCAAACACTCATCCATGTTGCTGGCCCATCAGGAGTCCCAGTGCTGCAGTTAGGGGCCTGGGTAGCCTTGCCTTCCCCGTGCCTCGGTTTCCCCATTGGGGTCATGAGAGCCAGGGGTGGCCCCACGAGCAGCCAGGCCCCCGGATCCACTCCAGAGTCAGGGCCGTGAAACCAAGAGCAGGATCTGACCCCTGATGGGGCTGGATGGACCCTGCGGGGGGATCGCGCGTTGCCTGCGGTGCATGGAGGTGGCCAGGCACAGACCTAGCCCCGGGGCTGGCGTGGTTAATGAGTGATGGCAGTAATCACCCAGTCGCGGCCTGTTTGCTCCCAACAGCGCCAGGCGCTGGGAAAATGACCTGCTGTGGCAGGTGCTGCCGTGGTGCCCACTGCTGCGGCTGGCACTGTGCCCAAAAGGCAGGGATGGAGGCAGCAGGTACCACAACTATGGCAAAGGGGATCAGGTGGTGCCATGCACCCCTGACTGGGTCCTGGGCTCTGCATCCCTACAGAGAGCCCAACTTGGGGGCCAGAGCAGCTGTGCCCACCCCGCTGCACCCCAAGGCCAAGCCAGGGTCGAGAGCAAGGGATCTTGGGGCTACAGGCATGTAGGAAGGTCTGGGGTGGTGCACGTAGCTCGCTCTGGGGGCTGGTGGGGGTGGCGTTTTCTTTAAAATAAATAAAGAAATTCTTGTTCCAAGCCAAATCCTTGGGTCAGTCCAGAACCATAAGTGGCCCTACAACCAACAAACATCCTCCATCCCCACCAGGGGCTTCAGATGTTTCCAAATCCTTTGCCAGGCATCCTATGTGCAGGCCCAAGCCTGGAGGCTTGGGGTTCAGATGCCTTCAAATTTCGCCTGCCTTCAGCCATATGGTTGCAGGAGCAAGCTAGGGAACAACCTCCCATTTCCATAAAGTGGGCTTTAAGCCTCAACATCTCGGTGAGTACTAAAACACGCCAGAAGAACAGTTTTCCCCGGGAACGCTTAAGGAAAACTGCCTTCTTGGACCCAGATACATGGTGTTTCCCCTGCCACGGATGGCACCTGGGGTGGGGGCAGGATAGGGAAATGCAGAGGAAAATCTAGTTTCTTAGGCTGATGCCAGGTGAGACCCCCCGATCCCCCCATGCATCCCTGGAGACCTTGCTCCCTCCCCTCCCCTCCCCTCCCAGGTGCATGGTACAGCTGGGACCCCATGACCCCCGTCTGTCCCCACTGACCTCTCCCCGGTCCGTGCGGGGCTGGCAAAGCCCACCCCCCACCTCAGCCCGCAGTATGTTTTGGGCTCAAAGCCAAGTTCATCATGTTGATTCCTGGTGTTTACAGTAAATTCCCCTCTGGGTAAGAGGCTGCCCTGGGAGCTGGGCGCTGCAGGTGGCTCAGGTTGGGGGTTGCCCTGGGTGGGGTGTGGCCTGGTATCTCTACTTCCCCGTACCCACATGCATCAGGACCTAGCACCCCAGCTCTGCCAGGGCTCATCGGAGGAAAGAAAGTCCCTTTAAAATGACCCTTCCTGGAGCTTTTGCAGCTAGCGAGGGCCCTGGAGGCTCAGCTATCTCATAGTGCAGTGCTCTGCGTGGCCCTTGGGCATGCAGTCCTGGCTGCTGTCTGTCCTGAGGCTAGCTGGGGAATGGCAGCGTGATGTACCAGCATCTCTGCCAGCCTCCGCACCCGTCTGCACGCTGCATGGTTCAGCACCTGGCGCGGAGCTGGATCCCACTGGGGTCACCTAGCCCAGCACACTGGCCGGCAGAGCAGCAATGTACCCCGAGGATGAAAGCAAGGCGCATGTTTCCTTTCCATGCATGCCCACGGGGGCTGCAGTTTCGGGCAGGCTTTGCACTCCTGGGTCCTTGTGACATTGGTGTCTAAAACCCTGGGACAAATGTGCCAGGGAAGCTGCCAGGAACACTCTGTTTTTGTGTACAGTGCCGGCTTCGCAAGCGCGCCGATGTTGCGACACCGGCATGGCTGTGGGAGGCGATGAGAGTCCCTGTGTAAACAGAGGCCACTTGAGTCGGACGGGGCCTCGGGGGCCAGGAAGTGCCAGCGGGGGCTGCCAGATGGGGTCTGGCAGTGTTGGGAGGCGGGGGTGCGTGCAAGGCAGCTCTGGGGGTGATATCCAGGCTGTGGCTGGGAAGGGGTCCAGCGACAGCTTTTCTATCCACAAAATGATGTTTTGGGGAGTCTTGGAGAGCTGATTTTTTCAGTGTCAGGTGCCCTGGTTATCAGCAGCTTCTGTCTCCTCCATGAAACAGCTTTGGGATGACCCTGGCAGGGTCCAATCCTAGGCTGTGTCTGACCCCCAGGGTGGCTGAGTAGCCCCTGGCCCTGGAGGCATTTGCCCTTTTAGCTTCCTAGTGCTGGAGGCTGCAAGTGGGAGAAGACCATGGTCAGATCTTGTTCACTTATGAAGAGCAGGTCTGATCCTGCCTCAAGCAGAGGTTGGACTAGATGTGACCCTGGGAGGTCCCTGCCAACCCCACAACTCTGTGACTTCTCTGCCCTGGTGTGAAACAGGAGACTGGGGGAGGTGGACTCGGTCCCTGGCGATTCTTCTGTTCTGAGCTAAGGGACTTGGCCAAGGCTGTCCAGCTCATCAGGAGCGGGGTGTCCCAGGCCCTCACCCCCTGTTTCTCGCAGTCTGCAGCAGCATGGACATCCGGAACGACGCCTCACAGCTGCGGAAGCTGGAGAACTGCACCATCGTGGAGGGCAACCTGCAGATCCTGCTCATGTTCACCACGGGCGCCGAGGACTTCCGGGGCCTGAGCTTCCCGCGCCTGGTCATGGTCACCGAGTACCTGCTGCTTTTCCGCGTCTACGGGCTGGAGAGTCTGCGCGACCTCTTCCCCAACCTCTCGGTCATCCGCGGCACTAGCCTTTTCTTCAACTACGCCCTGGTCATCTTCGAGATGCCGCACCTGCGCGACATCGGCCTCCACAGCCTCACCCACGTGCTGCGTGGCTCTGTGCGCATTGAGCGCAACCAGGAGCTGTGCCACCTCTCCACCCTGGACTGGGGGCTGCTGCTGCCTGAGGCAGCCCTGGAGAACAACTACATTGTGGGGAACAAGCTGACCGAGGAGTGTGCTGATGTCTGCCCTGGCATCCTGGATGTGGAGAAGCCCTGCACCCAGACCAGTGTCCACGGGCAGCTGGATTATCGCTGCTGGACCTCCAGTTACTGCCAGAGGGGTGAGGAGCTGGGCACCGGCGGGCATTGTAAGCTGAGCAGGGTGGGCCCAGGTGGGCATTGCAAGTTGAGCAAGGTTGACTGGGGAGGGGAGACCCGGGCGAAGGAGGGAGAAAGCATGGGGGCTGTATAGAGGGGCTAAGGCTGTGTTTTCCTTTGGGGCATGGCACTGTATCATGGGAGAACACAGCCCCCCCGAAGACAGGGAGTGCGTTGCAGCCAGGGGAATTCCTAGTTTGGTTTTTAATGGTTGGAGACATTCCCTCAGGCATTTCTAAACCCACAATGGGGGCCAGAGAGGGTATTGAAGAGGAGATGGAGGGAGATCTTTGTATTGCTTCCAGTCCTGCTGCTGTCGGAGACGGGCCTATTGGATGGGCCAAGGGGCTCTGTTGGAGATAGGATCCCAAGCTAGATGGATCGTGGGTTTGACCCGCTCTGGTGCTGCTTATATTCAGCTTTTCTAAACCCTTTCCAATGGAGAGGGGAGATGAGCCACCCCAGAGGTGGCTGCACTTCCGCAGCCGTGCTGTTAGAAACAGGCCCAGCAAAGCAGGACTCATGGGTGAGGTGCTCTGGGGCATGTACGTGCTTCACAGATCATGCAATTCTGCTGTGTGCTGCCCGGGGCACCGTCGTGGACTGGCAGCTCTCCTGGGCTAGCGTGAGAAGTTGGGTGATGCCAAGGCCCTTTTCTGCCCAAAGGTTGGAGCAGCCCAGAATCAGGCCCTGTATCTGAACTCAGAATCAGGACCCCGACTGGGGTCTCTGGGCTCCGCCATAGTGCAGCTCAATAGGTGAAGGCAATATCATTTAATGCAAATAAATGCAGAGTGCACTGGTACGGACAGCTACAAAGGAAAGCCCTGATTGACTATCAGCCTGTGGGGCTGTGGTATTGATTTTAGTGGGGCCAAGGTATCACCCAGTCCATCCCAAATAATAATTCAAGGGGGAATGTCCTTTCTAGCTGGGGGGAGGGAGGGATGCTGTGAGCCCAGTAAAAATGTGCTTCTCTCCATGGGGAAATACTTTCTAATGCTCTTAGTAGAGAATGGGGCTTTAAACTGGTCTAACTGGGTTTGCAATTGGGATTGTACTGAGGTGGTAAAGAGTCAGTTGGTTTCTGCACTGGGGGCGATGGAGCAAATCCAGTTAGATGAGTATGAAGCCCTGTCCTCTACCAGGGGTGTTAGAAAGTGTTTTCCTATGGAGAGAAGCATGTTTAAAACCCACAAGGGGCTCAGCCTTTCTGGCCACCTCTTCTGCCGTCCTGCCCCTCGTAGGGAGAAGAGGAACCTGCTAATGCCCTCGGCCCTGTGCACCCGGAGAGGTTTAGTTTGGGCTCCAGAGGATCTATTCTTTGCAAGTGGCAAGTCTGTTTGCTGTCACATCGGGCACCGGGTGCCTGTGGAGACTGGGTACAGATGCAAAGAGGGAAAACCACCAGGGCAGGCAGAGGAGATGCTTGTGGGCTGGGCAGCTCTGAGGTCCAGAGCTGGCATCAGCGTGTTTCTACAAAAGATCATTATGAAGAGACAAAAAACCACAAAGAATATATTTATCTAGACAAAATCAAAACCGTATACAAGCGCCCAGAGACGGGAGCTACAAACTGTCCTAGGGACCCACGGGGTCACTGAGGCCTCTCCTCTCCTGGGCACGTCCCAGCAGGAGGTGACAATTTGATGTGAGCATCGCCAAAAGGAGCTTAACGCAGAGAGAGTGGGGGGTCCCTGGGAGACAGCACATGTGTGTGCACTGTGGGTTTGTGTGTGGGGGGTGCAGAGGTACAGCCTTGGGGTGCCCTGAGGTCTGGGTTTCTATCCCAGCCCCCCGGAGAGGCAGCAGAGGCTGGGGCCAAGGCTCCCTGCAGCTGGCAGGTGTAATCAGACCCGCTGTGTATCCACCAGGGCCCTGCTGCCGTGTTTGCCCAGCGGAGGGGTAAATACAGCCCGGGTTGCAGCTGGTTTTCTGTAAACAGACAGCCTGCCATGGGGTATACACTGTCAACACAGATCCTTATCGGCTGCCGCCTCCATATACACACAGGGCAATCCCTCCATCCCTGCCTCCCCTCCCTCTATCCACCC
>JAGPOW010000863.1:1017201-1035488 GCA_030014935.1 Caiman crocodilus
CCCTCCACTCTTGCCCTTCCTACCCTGCTCTCTCTTTCTCCCCTTTCCCATCCCTCAGATCCCTGCCGTTTCAGGACACAGACCCCCACAATCTTCCAGGCTGGGAGTGCAGCAAAGCTCTTGTTTCAGGCTCTCAGCAGACTCAGGCAGCAGGTCACTGGGGAGAGCGAAGAGGCTGAGCACTTGGGGATTAATTCTTGCTCTCTTGCTGCCTCCAGTGTGCCCGTGCGGGGCCGGCGGGGCCTGCACCGCGGCTGGGGAGTGCTGCCACAAGGAGTGCCTGGGGGGCTGCAGCCGGGCGCGGGACAGCGGGGCCTGCGTGGCCTGCCGCCACTTCCGCTTCCAGGGACGCTGCCTGCCCGCCTGCCCGGCCCGCACCTACCAGTACGAGGGCTGGCGCTGTGTGACGGCTGAGTACTGCGCCAGCCTGCGCAAGGTCTCTGAGAACCCGCGTGACGCCTCCAAGTTCGTGATCCACCAGCACCAGTGCCTCTCCGAGTGCCCGCCTGGCTACAGCCGCAACGAGAGCAGGTCAGCATCCACCAAACGCCACCCCCATCATCTAACCCCGGAGCCAAATCCAGATTCCCCTCCCCCCCCCCAAATCCAGATGCTTCCTACTGCAGCTACACCCTGGGGGGTTACATCCAGGCCCCCCCCAGCCCCTAGGCTCCAAGCATCTCTGCAGGGAATCAGGGCATGGATCTGGTGCCCCACGCCGGCCCTGTGCCCTGCACCCCTGGCTGGGGCAGGGGAGTCCCGTGGAGGCTGTGTCTGTGACTCCCTACCCTCGCCTTCCCCCGCAGCATCTTCTGCCACAGGTGCGAGGGGCTGTGCCCCAAGGAGTGCAAGGTGGGCACCAAGACCATCGACTCCACGCGGGCGGCACAGGAGCTGGCCGGCTGCACCCTCCTTGAGGGCAGCCTCATCCTCAACATCCGCCGGGGCTGTGAGCGCTCTCTGCTACTACCCCACACCGCATCCCGTCCCCCCATGTCTCCAGCCTGCCAGGGTTGGAAGGGGTGGCGGGGGGTGGTGGGGGAAGCTGAGTCTTGCCCCTCAGCAGCGATGCCCGTGGGTGGACAAGTTTGCTGGGTCTCAGCATGCTTGGGATGAGGGTGGGATGGAACCCAGGAGTCCTGCCCCGCTCCCCTGCACCCCCTGATGGGCTCTTGCCTCCTCTGTGCCCAGACAACCTGGCCTCCGAGCTGCAGAGCAGTCTGGGGCTCATTGAGACCATCACGGGCTTCCTGAAGATCAAGCACTCCTTCGCCCTCGTCTCCTTGTCCTTCTTCAAGAAACTCAAGCTGATCCGCGGGGACTCCATGGTGGATGGGTGAGAGGCCCCCTCCTCCCCTTCCCCAGCTGGCTGGGGGCTGCACGGCTCTGGTGGGGTTGGTGACTTCTTCTAAGCGTCAGGCCTGTTGGGTGGGAGAGCACAGCTGTGCCCGGGGCCCAGGGATCTTCTTCTGGGCAGGGGTAGCAGGGAGGGGGTGGAAGGCTGCAGGAGAGGGTGCTCTGGAGTGGGTGTGCAAGACACCGGGACACGTGCCATCTGTATGCACATGTGTGAAAGGGTTTTGTGTGCAAATGTGTGGGGGTGACCACTCACATCTCTGCCTCAGTATGTGAGCACACTGAAAGGTGTGTGTGTGTGTGTGTGTTGTCTGTGTGTATGCATTACTTGTGTGTGTGCATATGTGCATGCTGCAAGCGTGTGTGTATGGTATGATTGTCCCTTTTGTATGCATTGGTGTGTATGTGTATATGCATAAGTGTGCTTCTATGTGTGGATGCATGCTGAGTGCATTGTGTGTATGTGTGTGTGAGTATACAAGTGTGTGTGCTTCTGCGTGTATGCCTGGGTATGAGTGCACTGTGTGTGCGTGCAAGTGCGTGTGCTTCTGTGTGTGTGCATGTTGTCTGTGTGAGTGCACTGTATACATATACAATTGTGTGTGCTTTTCTGTGTGTGTGCATGTGCCTGGGTACATGCAGTCTGTGTGAGTACACTGCGTGTGTGTACAAATGTGTGCACTCTTGTGTGCGTATGCATGTGCCTGCGTGCATGCTATGCATGCAGTGTGCATTTGCTTCTGTGTACGTGGATGTTCCAAGCATGTGAATGCACTGTGTGCACATGTGTGCATGTTCCTGCATGCCTGGGTGCATGATACCGGTATGAGTGCACTCTGTGTGAGTGAGCACACTGTGTGTGCATGCTCTGTTGCACAAATGTTTGTGCTTCTGTGCATACTCCTGTGCATGTGAGACCTGCTCCCCAGGAACCCCATTTGATCCTGTCCCCCTCCTGCCCCTGGCTGCAGGAATTATACCCTGTACGTGCTGGACAACCAGAACCTGCAGCAGTTGTGGGACTGGGGCCACCACACGCTCTCCATCCCTGTGGGCAAGATGTACTTTGCCTTCAACCCCAAGCTCTGCCTGGCTGAGATCTACCGCATGGAGGAGGTCACAGGCACCAAGGGTCGGCAGAACAAGGCCGAGATCAACCCCCGCACCAATGGGGACCGCGCCAGCTGTGAGAGCCCCTGCCCTTACCCGGCTGGGGTGGGGGATTGACATCCAGTGCCCTCCTGCCATGGTCCTTTCCACCCCTTCTGCCATCAGCACCAGCAGTACCCACACCCTGCACACACCCTAGTACACACACAGTACACTCACACAGACAGCATGCACCCATGCACACACACAGAAGCACCCACACTTGTACATACCCATGCACACGCATACACACGCAGTGCACTCATACAGACAGCATGCACCCAGGCGCACACACAGAAAAGCACACACAACTGTGCTGCACACTTGTACACCCACACACACAGTGCACCCACCCCCACCCAATGCACAAGCACAATTCTGTGTCTACACACACACACCAATGCATGCAAACCGGACAATCATACTGCCCCACTCTGGTAGGTCCAGGGAGGTCTCCCCCTACCATTCTGACCTGGGTGGTAGATGCAGCAAGTTGGGTAAATCTCAGTACAGCCCGGGGCTGGGGCGGAGGGTAGATCTCCATGCCCATGGTCGCCAACCCCGAGCCGCCTGCCTCTATCATCGTAGGCAAGACCCAGCAGCTGCGCTTCGTCTCCAACATCACTGAGTCCGACCGCATCTTCCTGCAGTGGGAGCGATACCGCCCCCCTGAGTACCGCGACCTGCTCAGCTTCATCGTCTACTACAAGGAGTCGTGAGTGCCCAGGACCCGGGAAAGAAACCCCCTCCCCAAGGCTGCAGCCCCCGATGCCCGGTGGGGATGCTGCTTCTCTACAGCATCCGCAGGAATGCAGGATGGATGGGGTCCTTATGGGCCCCCCCACCCACCCTGAGCCAGCCAGGAGGCAGCTGGCAGGCTTGGCTCTGCCTTGGGGTACCCCAGGGCTCCCCTCTTCCTGCCTAGGCTGGCGGGGTGAGGTTGCTGCATGCTGTTTCCTCCCCAGAGGGGGCTGCATCATATGTGTGCATACGGGGCACAGAGGTGTGAAGCAGGTGCCATGCGGCACCCCAGAGCCAGCTGTGCATCTGGGGCTATCAGATCCCAGAGGCAGCTGCACCTCTGTCCTGCAAGCAGTCATGGGAGGGGGCCGAGTCCCAGCCAGGGGCCGGGAGGGGGTGCGTTTGTGACCCTCCACATGCTGATCCCCGCTGGGGGGTGGGGGTGTCCAGGCCCTTCCAGAACGTGACGGAGTACGTGGGCCAAGACGCCTGCGGGGCTCACAGCTGGAACGTGGTGGATGTAGAGCTGCCCCTGCACAATGACCAGGACCCTGGCGTGGCACTGCTGGGCCTGAAGCCCTGGACGCAGTATGCCCTCTTCGTCCGCGCCATCCCCCTCACCACGGCGGAGGAAGGCCGCAACTACGGGGCCCAGAGCGACGTGGTCTACATCCGCACCCTGCCAGCAGGTAGGGGTGCCAGGGCACATCCCGTTAGGTCGCTCCAGTGGATAGCAACCAGCCACCGCTGCCAGCTAATGGAGCTGCGGCAAGTGAGGTCCGGGTCCTGGGTGCATATCCTCCCGGGTGAGTGCCCCATCCTGGGAGCTTCTGCACCTCTGCCAGGGTGGACGACCCAGTCCCAGGCAGGATCAGGCCCCCAGGGAAGAACAGGGGCAGATGGGGATGCAGATGGGATGCGTGGGGGTCACGCCGTGGTGTCCCACAGCCCCGACGGTGCCGAGGGATGTCATCTCCATGTCCAACTCCTCGTCCCACATCATCGTGCGCTGGAAGCCACCCACGCAGCGCAATGGGAACATCACCTACTACCTGGTGCTGTGGCAGCAGTTGGCGGAGGACGCCGACCTCTACGTCAACGACTACTGCCACAAAGGTCAGTGCTGGTGGGCGCCAGGGGCTGCCTCCCTGCCATGGGCTATGTGCCCGGGTCCTCCCTACCTGGCAGGGGTGCCAGGGGGCAGGGCTTACCCAGGCCGAGCCCCAAGGGGCGGGGCTTACAAGGGATACCAACAGGTGGGGTTTACCTAGGTGGAGGGGTGGGGCCTACAAGGGATGCCAGGGGCGGGGCTTATGAAGGTGGAATTCCCACGGGCGGGGCTTCCAAGGGGTACCATGGGGCGGGACTTGCAAGGGATCACAGGGCGGGGCTTATGAAGCTGGAGTCCCAAGGGGCGGGGCTTACTAGGGGTCCTAGGGGGCCAGGTGGGGCTTACCTGCTGGGTCCATCCTGGGCACCGTGGGGGGTGGCACATGGGCACAGAGGAGGTGCCTCCTGCTCACCCCACCAACTCTGCGCCCTGGCCCAGGCCTGAAGCTGCCAACCAGCAGTGCGGACACCCGCTTTGACGTGGAGGGCAGCGAGGGCCCCGAGGGCGAGGAGGCGGCTGAGGAGCGGTGCTGCCCCTGCCACCCGGCCGACGGGCAGCTGCACATGGGCAGCGAGGCCGTCTCCTTCCAAAAGAAGTTTGAGAACTTCCTGCACAACTCGATCATCATCCCCAGGTGCCGGGGGTCTCGGAGGTCCTTGCCTCTGGGTGTGGGGGTCTGGGGGATGCCGCAGGCTGCTCTGGGCCGGGCAGAGCGGGGTGCGGAGGGCAGTGGGGTGTCTAGCTGGGAAGCCAGGACTCCTGGGTTCCCTTTGGGATGGGGTGCCTGTGACCATACTTTGTCCATCCCATGAGGGTGCTTGGGGTGCCAGGACCCTCTGGGCAGTCTCCCGGCTCTGTCTTTCCAGACCCCCCTGGAAGGTGACATCGGTGAACAAGAACCCGCAGAGGTGAGTAGAGACCCTGCTTGGCAGAAGAAAACCCCGGGAAGAGAACCCAGACGTCCTGGCTTGCTCTAGCCGCATGACCCCCTCGCTCCTCCGGGACCCAGGAGTCCTGCCTTGACCTGACTATTAATGAACCCATGAGGTCTGGGAGGGATTTAGGAGTCCCCCAGCCCTCCTGGCTTTCACCGCTGTCCCCTATAGGACCCCGAAGAGGCGTCGGGACATCTTGGCCGTGACCAGCCCTGGCCACGCACTGCCCGATGCACCCTCCCCGGAGCCCCGGGGGAATCTGTCGGCCCCGCAACGCGGGGGCGTGAGCCCCAAGGCCGAGCCTGACTTCCAGATCTTCGAGGACAAGGTGCTGCGGGACCGGACGGTGCTGTCGCAGCTGCGCCACTTCACCGAGTACCGCATCGACATCCATGCCTGCAACCACGCTGCCCACACCGTGGGCTGCAGCGCCGCCACCTTCGTCTTCGCCAGGACCATGCCCAAGCGTACGGCCTGCAGCGAGGAGAGGGGACAGTGGCACCGTGCAGCAAATCCACTCTGCCCCTGGAGACCGGAGTTTGAATCCTGGTTTCTATCTGTGCAATGAGTTTCTTGGGCTCAGCTTCACGGCAGCTTGGAGGGATCCCCCCCACAGGCCGTGCTTGGGTGTGGGACCCCCAGATTTATAGGGGTCAAGGCAGGGATGGATGGGGCTGTAGGGCCCCATGAGGGTCCAATACGAGTCCCCCAGGCCCACGCCACCTTCCTGGCCCCATAGGAGATGCTCTGGGCAGCACTGGGGCTGCCAGACCTGCCCCCATGGCTCTGATCCCTCTCTTCTCCCCCTCCAGTGGAAGCAGACAACATCCCTGGGAACGTCACCTGGGAGCCAGCCAGCAAGAACAGCGTCCTGCTGCGCTGGGAGCAGCCGCACAACCCCAATGGGCTCATCCTCAAGTATGAGATCAAGTACAGCCGGGAGACCGAGGTGAGTCCCTGTCGCGGATGCCTGGGTTCTGCACTCACTGACCGTACGCCCCACACCCCTCACCTCCCGACCTGAGGGTTTTTGGGGCAGAGGCTGCCTCTCCCTCGGGGTTTGTACAGCACTTGGCATGCTGCATTGGAAGCAGGCCCCGCGCCCCCAAGCCCCTCTTTAACCTGTCTCTGCTCTGCCCCAGAACGTATCCACAGTGGTGTGCGTCTCCCGTCACCGCTACGCAAAATACGGCGGCGTCCACCTTGCCCTGCTTCAGCCAGGGAACTACTCAGCCAAGGTCCGGGCCACCTCGCTGGCCGGAAATGGCTCCTGGACTGGCCTGGTCAAATTTTACATCCGGGGCCCAGGTGAGTGGGGTGTGGGTCCGGCTGAGGGGTTCCCATGGTGCTGCAGGACTGGCCAGCGCAGGGTTGTTTTTGGCTTCCCACCTGTCTGTAAAGGCTGGGTTTATTTCTACCCCCTGCCCTGACAGTGGAGGAAGAGTCTGGAGGCATCTACGTGCTGCTGACCGTCATGCCCATCCTGCTCATGGTGCTCATCACCTGCCTGGCTGTCTTCGTCTTCTTCTACAACAAGAAAAGGTGACGTGCAGGGGTCCCAAGTTGCACCGAGATCATGTCCAGACCAGGCCAGTGAGGATGGGGGCCAGGCTGCATGGAGTTGAGACCCACTGGCCTTCCCTGGCCTGGGCTCTCTGGAGGGCTCAGAGGGCCCAATCCTGCCTGGGGGTGATGCTTGGGCCTCATTCTGCCCCTCTTGGGCACCTGTTTGCAACAGGGTCAGATGGTGCTAGGTCCTACTGGGGGGTTCGGCAGGGAGCAGGGTGGAAGCTGTGACCCTCCACCGAGACCCTCACCCCTGCCCTCTCCCCTTGGCAGGAACAGCGATGGGTACCCCAGCGGCACACTGTATGCCTCGGTCAACCCTGAGTACTTCAGCACCTCCAACAGTATGTACGGCTCCCAGAAACCACTTGGGGCAGGGGAAACGGGCACGCAGCTGGGAAGGGCTGGGTTGAGTTGCAACTTGCCCCTTGCAGCATACCAGACCCAGAAAGGGGTCTTGGGGCAGGGCAGGGGGACAGACATGATGGTGGCTAGGCGCCCGGAGTCCACAGCTCCCCAGACCAGCAGCAACAGTAGGCTTTTATCCCCCATCTGCACCTCAGTGTATGTCCCGGATGAGTGGGAAGTGTCACGGGACAAGATCACAGTGATCCGGGAGCTGGGGCAGGGCTCCTTCGGCATGGTGTATGAGGGCATTGCCCGTGGCCTGGAGAAGGAGGGCGAGGAGACCCAGGTGGCCCTGAAGACCGTCAATGAGCTGGCCACCATGCGGGAGCGTATTGAGTTCCTCAATGAAGCCTCCGTCATGAAGGCCTTCAAGTGCCACCATGTGGTAGGGGGCCAGGGGACCTGGTGGAGGGTCTTGGGGAGGCCTGGACAATCCATGTTCCAGCTAGCCCCCATAGCCACAGCTCCTGTCCTAATGCCACGTGACCTCTCCCTAGGTCCGTCTCCTTGGCGTGGTGTCACAGGGCCAGCCTGCCCTGGTCATCATGGAGCTGATGACCCGTGGGGACCTGAAAAGCTACCTCCGGTCTCTCCGCCCTGACGCTGAGGTGAGAGGCTGCAGTCAGCATCCAGCTGGATGGAGGGTGGAGAACAGTGTGGGATGAGGCCAAGCCACAGGTGCTGATGGGGGCAGGAGGAAGCTGCTCAGGGTGGTGGATTTAGGGCAGGTGGATGGTGCATCATGGTGTTGGACTGAGCTAGGGGGCGGGGTCTCACACTGGCTGGGGGCAGCCTGGGAAGGGGATACTTGCTATGTACTGCCCCAACTGAGGCCATGGCACCTGACTTGGATGGAGCCTGCCCACCCACCCCTCCTATTCCTCAATTCATCTATCCACCCAACTCTCCATCCACCCAACCCTGCCTCCATCTATCCATCCATCCACCCAACCCTCTGTTCATCCATTCATCCACCCACCCACCCAACCCTCCATCCACATTCATCCACCCAATCTCTGTCCATCCCCACAACCCTGCACCCATCCACCCAACTCCCTCCAAACCCTCCCTCCATTCATCCACCCAACCCTCCCTCCATCAGTCTTCCCAACCATCTCGAGGCAGGTGTGTCATCCCAGACAGACCTACCCACTCCTTCTGGGGGGAACATCTGCTCGGTGAGGCGGTGATCATGATGCTCTGGGTCCGTACAGCACCTGGCACCCTGCTTGCAGGTGCTCCACCACCCAGCATACCTTGCAGCCTCTGGGCCTCTGCTCCACAAGCTTCTTCCCCTAGAACCTTCCTGGGGACACTGGAGTGGGGGAGGCTGCCCTGATCCCGCTAGGCCCCCTGCCCATCTGTCCTCCCTCGGTGTCTCCCAGAACAACCCCGGGCTGCCGCCGCCCTCGCTGAAAACCATGATCCAGATGGCGGGGGAGATCGCCGATGGCATGGCATACCTGAATGCCAAGAAGTTCGTGCACCGCGACCTCGCCGCACGCAACTGCATGGTGTCCGAGGACTTCACTGTCAAGATTGGAGGTGGGGGCAGTGGGACGGGGGCTCTCAGGTTTGCTCCCGGTAGGGGCTGTACAGATTAGGGGGGGTCATGTTCTGGCCTGGTGACCCCCTTACCTTCCTGCCCCCAGATTTTGGCATGACCCGGGACATCTATGAGACGGACTATTACCGCAAGGGTGGGAAGGGGCTGCTGCCCGTGCGCTGGATGTCTCCCGAAGCCCTGAAGGATGGGCTTTTCAACACCCACTCGGATGTCTGGTAGGTGCCTCCCCTCTCCTGGATGGATGGATGGATGGATGGTCTGGCAAGCTTCCTGGCGGGGAGCAGTGTGTGGCCAGGGGGATGTGGCCAGCAGGGGCCATGACATCGTGCCGTGTTCCCAGGTCCTTCGGCGTGGTGCTGTGGGAGATCGCCACGCTGGCCGAGCAGCCCTACCAGGGCATGTCCAATGAGCAGGTGCTGCACTTCGTCATGGACAACGGTGTCCTCGAGCGGCCGGAGAACTGCCCTGAGAAGCTGTGAGCTGATGCCCAACCCCTTCTGCGTCCCGGGTCTGGCAGCCTCCTCTCTGGGCCTGATTTTGTGGGCACCCAGGTCCCAGGGTGGGCATCGGCTCTGCATCCTTCTGTGGGGCTGGGGAGAGGGCAGGGGCCTGGGGCGTGCTGACCCCCCTCTCTCCCCAGCCATGAGCTGATGCGCTGGTGCTGGCAGCAGAACCCGCGGCAGCGCCCATCCTTCACACAGCTGCTGGGCCGCATCCAGGACGACATGAGCCCGGCCTTCCGGCGCCTCTCCTTCTTCTACAGCACCGAGAACCAGCGCCGCGGCTCCGGCGAGGCCCCTGACACCGAGGCTGATGCGCTGCTGGTGGAGGAGACCCCCTGCTCCCCTAAGGACCCAAACCTGGGCCAGGGCCAGCCGGGAGACTGTTCACACATGAACGGGACATCCTGCCTCTGAGAGCCCTGCCCAGCCCCTGGAGCTGCCCCCATCCCCCCCAGAGGACTCTGGTGTCCCAGGGCTGCTCAGGATCAGGGCTTTCCACCCTGGAGCACATCTGGGTCAGGAGCTGATCTTCCCCCTCTCCCACGGGGACAGTCCTGGCAGGCTGCGCAAGAGCTGGACTGCGGGGGCTCCAAGCTGGCTGTGCACCCATGGACATGCATGCACATGCAGACACGAATCACCCCACACATGTGCCCAAATCACAGCTCCAGACTGTGTGCAGGGCCTCCCCAGGTGGGTGATGGAGACGCTGGGACCCCCATGCCTTGGCCCGTGCTGGGCCGGACACTGGGGAGGGGGTCTCCTCTCCTGCCTTGTTTCTTTCTCAGCTGTGTGGGGGGCTCGGAGGTTTCCCCTCACACTGAGCTGGCTGCTTCCCTGGCAGGGACCCTGGGGCCACGCTGCATCAACCTGAAGGGATTTTCTGTGCTGGGGATGCTGGAAGCTCCCTCCAGCACAGGCTGGCGGGGCTGGGGCTGGACGACCCCTGGTGCAGAGCTTGCACCCCTGGGCATTCAGCCAGAGCCTGGGCAGGGAGCTGGGCACTGTGCTGCTACCTGCCTCAGGCCTCCTGGGCTTGAGTGGCAGTTCCCCAGCAGCAGTAGGCGGCTGTTACCCCATGCAAGGGGAGGCTGCTCCAGAGCTGGGTGTTGCAGGGGGGTCGCATGCCAGACCCCTGCAATGGGCCAGGGGTTGGGGTCTTTGCATGGCTGGGGTGTGGGCAGCACCTCCAGCACGTGGCAACCAGGTGGGGCCAGCGGAGCCATGGGGTGCAGCAGCTGGGCTGGCTCCTGCTTGCACCAGCCATGCTTGCTCATTCCCATATGGTTGCATGGAGCTGGAGGGCAGGTGAGAGGGGTAGCGCGCCGAACCAAGCCATCCTCTCTGGACTGGGAATTAGCCATGCCCTCACAAACCTGGGGCCAGGGCTGGGCTGGGGGCTGCATGGAGGGGTCCGTGGCCACTGGAGACCACGTGCAGGGGCAGCGCTGACTTGGCTCTGTCTTTCTGGTGCTGTTCAGTAAAGAGGACGGGGGGCTGAGGCCCCAAGCATAGCCAGCTCCTCCATGTCTGCGTGTGCGCCTCAGCTTTCCCCCTCACCAACAGACCGAGGGCAGGCCCCAAGGCAAGCGTGGGGTCCCAAACCTCCCCCTGCTTCCAGGATGTTGCTGAGGACCATTTGTGGGAGCTCAGCCAGAAAACTGCCCTGCTCGTGGCATGTCAGGGAAGCTCCCAGGGCTGCAACTCCTGTTTCTCTGGAGCCGAGTGTGACCTGCCACCCCATCGTGCCCTGGCCCCAGGCACCAAACACCTCAGCGCAGCCCCATTAACCACGCACTTTGGAGCCTGGGACTTTCTCACGTGGTTAATGAGTAACCCCTGGACCCATATCTGCATGCCCCAGAGGGCAGAAGCAGAAGGGGGCTAGGGGGTGACATGGCGGGGGTGGAAATTAATGAGTGACGGGCAGGAAGGATTAACCCCAGAGGGGCACCAGGCTGGAAGGCAAAGCAGGGCAGGGCTGAGGTTCCCCTGTGTTTCCAGGACCCCCCCGCCCCAGCTTTGTAACCCCCCACCAGCTTTCCCCCAGCAGCCCCCAACTGGGCAGAGGCCCAGCCCCTGGGTTGTGTTGGCTGCTGGGATACAAAGGGTTAATGGCCACAGGGTGTTGCATTTGGCGGGGGGCACTGGCTAGCTCCCCCCTCCCCATGCAATACCCTTGCACAAGAGGTGTTGGGGGGTGGGGGGTGCTATCTGCACCCCAGCATCTCAGCAGAGGGCAAAGGTCACCGGGACCTGATCCTGCCCTGGTCCCCTGACCTGATCTCCCAGCAGGGAGTGTGGGCGATGCTGGCACTACCCGGCATGCCCACTGGTCAGCGCCAGGGAGCTGACACACACCTTGCAGCAGAAGGGGCGAGGTGTGCACACATGTGCCTATGCATGTGCATGGACATATCCTCCAAGTACATGATTTAAATGTAGCCCCCTGGCTTGGGGTTGTGACCTGTAACCTCGGAGCATAGCCTGTGGTTCTGCGATGGCCTCAGCCAGGGTCCCAGAGGAGCGGAGCTCAGGACCCCAGGGGGGTGGGGGTGCAGAATGCAGCCAGCCAGGCCTCCCCTTGGCTGAAATGCAGCCATCTCTGGGGAGCAGCCAGGTGGCTTGTGTGTGTTGGAGGTGGTGCAAGGCCCCAGGGCAAGGGCAGTGCTGTGGGTTTGGGCTTGGATGAGGCCACAAGGAGCACGGTTGTGTGTTTGGAAGTTGTGGGGGGGGGGATCAGACCGCCAAGGTGCCTGGCTGGGGGAAGCTGAGGAAGGGACTCTGGTGGCACCGGGGGAAGTTGTGGGGAGCTGCATCATGTGTGTACGTGTGTATGCATGGGTCCCAGGCTGGGGTGGGGGCTCCTCTCCTGCTCTGCTGATGCCCCCCACCCCAGCTGTGCCAGTGCCCCTCACTCCTGACCCACAGTCCCCCCATCTGCAGTCCTCCCCCCACAACTGTGCTGCTGCCCCTCACTCCTGTCCCACAGCCCCCACATCTGCAATCCCTTCACCCCAGCCATGCCAGTGCCCCTCACTCCTGACCCACAGCCCCCTTCTCATTCCCCTACAGCTGTGGGGAGTTGGACCCACTTTCCCTGCTGTACCCCCCCACTCCCTTGCAATAGGGCCTGTTCCCTGCAATGCTCCCTTCAATTCAAATCTCCCCTTGGTGCCCAGGGGCTGTGCCTAGGGGTGCCCAGATGTTGGACAGCTCCTGCCTGGGCTGGGCTGGGCTGGGCTGGGCTGGGCTGGGCTGTCTGGGGAGGAGGGCTCTGACAAGCTCCTCCCTGCAAGGCTGGACATGCCGTTGCCTTTAAGCTGGGCAGATGCCTGCACACCCATGCTGGCTACCGCCTGCCCGGGCAGCAGGTGCACAGGGCGCTGGGGACCCGCTCTGGGCACCGGGGCCCACCATGCTGCCTGCCTGGCTGCTCCTGCTGTGCTGCCTGCTCCTGCCCTTGGGCTGTGCCAGCCCCTGCCCCGGGGGCTGCAGGTGCTTCGGGACCCTCCAGCTCCAGTGCCTGGAGCCCAGTGGCCTCCGCAGCCTGGCAGAGCTGACAGGGACGCAGAACTTCACCGACGTGTGAGTACCTCGGGGGCGTGGGGGAGGCAGGCCAGGTGGGGAGCCAGAGACCCAGGAGATCAGGAGGGCTTGGGAGTGCCCAGGGTGGGGTCACAGCCAGCCTCCCCTGGTCTGTGCCCCTTGCTCTGCTCCGGCCCCAGGAGACATCGTGCCGCCAGCGGAGGGGCACCCCCAGCTAGGCTCGGGCCCTGGGGGGTGGCTGCCGTCATCTCCAGCCACCTTGGAGCTGTGGGAGCAGTCCCGTGCCCAGGCGTTGTGCTCAGGGTTGCTCCTGCTCCTTGCCCCCCAACCGGCATCCACCCTGGGCAAAGCCAGGGATGGACAGGGCAGGGCAGGGCTGGTAGTGGGGAGCTGGCCATGGTAGCCAGCCCCGCTGCCCGCTGCAGTACCAGGCATGTGGCTACCACCAGCCCCTTGTGCCCTGGGGGACAGACATGGTAAGGGGGAGGCTGGCAGCCCTGACGCCTGGGTTCTGCTCCCAGCTCTGGGAGGGACGCAAGGTCTATGGGAGCCTGGACACTTGGGTTCCTTCACTGGCTTTGGGCCCTCGAATCCCATCCTCGGCTTGCTGCTCCCCTTGGCTGGGGCCATGCCTCGGTTTCCCTTTCTGGGGTGGGGCTGAACCTGGCGGGCGCTGCCAGGCCTTTGTTGCGCAGCGGCTGGGAGGGGCAGGACACTTCCAGAGTGGGCTCCTCTGCCTGCCCCACGTGCAGGCGGCTTTGTGTGCTGCATTTATGGCCTCTCCTGAGCCCCATGCATCCCTGCCAGGGGACGCCCCCCTTGCCCCAGGCAGCTGTCACCCCCCAGCTCATCCCACCCAAGGGGCCGCGGTGCCACGCAGAACAGGAGCAAGGCCCTGAGATCCGCACCCAGGACTCACCCTCCAGCCTCGTGATGCAGCTGCCCCACCCTGCTCGGGCACGGGGATGGAGGCTGGGTGAGGCAGGGGCTCCCAGCAAAACCCAGGGCCCAGCCCCTGAGATGGAGCCCAGGAAAGCCACCTCAGGCTGCGGGGTCCTGAGCCCCAGGGGATTCACATGGCTCTGGGGGATTGGGACCCTTCTCCCTTCCTCTGTGGTTTGTGGAAGGTTACCGAGCGGTTTCCCAATGCTGTTTGCATTGGGAAGAGTCATTCACCACCCCTGCAGCACAGCCTGGTGCCCAAACACGGGGGCAGGCGGGGGGGATGGTGCTGGGTTCAAGGCTGGGACGTCTTGGGGTGGGGGGTCCAGGGAGCAAGGGAATTGCTATTTGTGGGCCACAAGCAAAGGGGAAATCCAGCCATGGGACATGGATCACTGTGGAGTGGCCCCGGACCAGCGCCCAGCGCAGCCCCGCTGGCAAAGTGCCCTAATGCAGCCCCAAGCTGGTTTCAGGGGAAACTGAGGCACCATGGCCCTCCACCCCAGTTAGAGCAGGGGCATCGGCAGCCGGAGACAGATGCTCCATCCAGGCCTGGAGCAGCTGGGAGGAGTGGGATAACGAGGGAAGAGGCCCCTTTATGGCCCCATCCATCAGCCCCCAGCGCTGCCTGCCTCCTGTCACCCTGCCTGGGGCCCGATCCTGCTCACAGCCTTGCTGCTTCCCAGGGTCATCGAGAACCAGAGAGCGCTGAGCCGCCTGACATTGGACGACTTCAAGGCCTTCCGGGAGCTGAAGAACCTGTGAGTATCCCTGGTGCGTCACACATGCGTGTGCAAGGGGGCGGGTTGGGGACAGATCCCCTGTCCCAATACACCTCCCCCATGAAGCCTGCAGAGCCTGGGAGTGCAAAGGGAGATGCAACCCCTGGGAACCAGCCCCGGGGCTATTGAGAGCCGCCTCAAGGCTGCTCCAGCAGGTGCTCAGGTCTCTCCCATGCACCCTGCTCTGTTGCATCCACGTGACCTCCTGGGTTCCCCAAATTGCCCCCTCCATGATGCTGGGGGGGGTGGTCGTGGCCTCCCCTTGCTCATGGTGGTCCCTCTGCCTCGCAGCACCATCGCTGGCTCGGGGCTGCACTCCATCACCGAGGATGCCTTCCATGCCACCCCCAAGCTCAGCTACCTGTAAGTCCTGGGGACTAAGACAGGGCCTGTCCTGCCTCTGTCTGTGCACCGCGGGTACTGGCCTCCCCCTCCCCGTGTGTCGTGGGGCGAGGGATTGATCGGGCACAGCTGTCCCTGCACTGGAGAGCAATGCTGGCTGCAAAACTCAATCTGCCGGCAGCTGAGGCTCGGGAAGGGGGAGGCAGCTCTGGGGGAAGTGCTGCTCTGAGCTGGGGCAAGGCCCGGGTGCCCCCAGTGATGCCCCCTGCCCAGCTTGCTGGGGCAGATCTTGCTCCCCTTTTGCCCTTCTGTAAGTGCCCCCTTCTCTGGGGTGTATGTAGCTGTGTGGGTGGTGCAGGGGAGCAATAGCAGGGGCACTTATTGCATGGGGGCAGGGCATGAGAGACACCCCAGATGGTGGGCAGGGCTGGGGTCCTTGCAGGTCCTCTGGGGCTCCATCTCCCTGTGCCTCAGTTTCCCCTCCTGGGGCAATGGGGGTTGCAGCCTCACTGAAGCTGGGTAAGAGGGGGGCTGGGACCACCCTGCATGGGTTGCTCCTACTCCATGTGCCTGTCTCTGCCCCCGGCAGGAACCTCTCATCCAACGCACTGGCCTCGCTGTCCTGGAAAACCTTCCACCACCTGCCACTGCAGGAGCTGTGAGTACCCATGGGTACTGCCAGGGCCTGGCTCAGCCCAGGAAGGGCCCTGGCCGCATTGGAGCAGGGACCAGGGGTGATCCCAGGGCTGGGGTGATTGTGGGATGGGCAGAGTGTGTGGATCCTGCCCCCCACCCCAGGGTCCTGCTCCCTGACCCCTGTCCCTGTGCAGGGTGCTCGTGGGGAACCCCTTCCAGTGCTCCTGTGACCTCCTGTGGCTGCAGCTGTGGCAGCGAAGTGGCCAGGCTGGGCTGGGGAACCAGTCGCTGAGCTGCTGGGGGCACAATGTGGAGGTCCTGCTGGCTGAGCTGCACATCCCAGACTGTGGTACGCGGGCCCTGCCCCGAGACCTGGAGTGTGTATGTGTGTGCACGTGCATGTGTGTGTATGCGCGTGCATGTGCATGTGTGCTTGCATGTGCATATGCAAATGCATGTATGTGTCTGTTCTGCCTGTGTGCATGTGCCCGTGTGTGTGCAGGCATGCATATTCGTATGTGTGGGCACATGCATGTGCAAGTACATTGGTGTGCATGTATGTGTGTGTTCTCTCTGTGTGCAAGTGCATGTATGTATATATGTATGCATGTGTGTGTGTGTTCGGTCTGTGTACATGTGTATGCATATGCAAGTGGAAGTGTGCGCATGCACAAACACGTACATGCCCATGTATGTTGTTGTGTGCATGTGTGTGTGTGCATGTGGAAGGGATGCTGTGCCCACCCTGAGGCACCGTGATTCTCCCCCTGCTCCCGCGCAGAGCTGCCACGGATCTGGATCGAGCACCATGACGTGCCGGTGCAACAGGGCGAGAGTGTAAACCTGACGTGCCACATCCTGGGTGACCCGCCAGCCACCGGTGCTTGGATTGTGCCTAACGTGGGCATTGAACCGCCTGTCATCGTCCAGGCAAGTGGGGCCTGTGGACCTCAGTTTCTCTCCCCTGTACAGCTCCCCTTCCCAGGGGGAGGCGGCTGGAAAGCAACCCCTGACCCCTGGGAGTGCCAGATCCGACCTCCTCATCCCTGGGGGCCTCTCAGCCTTCATGTCCTGACCTCGCGGCCTCATGACATGCAGCCTCCTCTTTGTGCCGAAGGCCATGGGAGGTTTGCTTGGTTGTTGTGGGGGGGAGGGGGGGTCAGCCGTATGCTGCCTGCTGGGGCAGTCCCAGTGCCTCCCACCCTCCTGTTCTCCATTAAACTCCTCTGTCCCCAGCTGCTCCATCCTGCCCCATTGGCTCAGGTGCAATTGCAGCCCAGCAGAGGGTCCTAGCTCCCATACTGTTCCCAGCGAGGGGTGATTCTCCCCCCAGCCCAGAGTGTGTATGGCCTGGCAAGGCTGCCAGCAGAGAGGGTGCCCAGCCCTGCTTTGCTCTGCCCACTGCTGGGGTCTCAGGCCGGGCCTGTCTCTGCAGGTGTCAGCCTCGGAGGTCTCCCTGCAGATCCACAATGTCTCGTCTGCCTTCAACCGCAAGGATGTAACCTGCTGGGCCGAGAATGGGGTGGGCCACACTGAGGAGGCCGTGCAGCTCAATGTCACCTGTGAGCCCTGCGCAGGTGGCCAGGGGGGCGGGAGAGTGGGCACAATGGGTGTGGGGCTAGCCAAGGGCTCTGCCACTGCTGCCCATGGGGGTCTTGGTTATGTCATTTAGCAGCCCCAAGCAGCTTCACAGCAGCCCCTTGTATTCCCATGTAGACCCAGGTGCCTGGGAACATGCATGTATGAGCGTGTGTGTATGCGTATCGGTGTGTACAATTTTACAGGTGCACGAACATGCATGTGGATGTGTACAAGTTTACAGGTTCATAAACATGTGTTTGGGTGTGCATACGTGTGCATTCCTGGGTGTGAGCATGTGTGCATGGGCATGTGTGCTTGTGTGTGGATGAGTTCATATTTAAGGGTGCACAAACGTGTGTGGGTGGATACATGTTTACAGGCATGTGAACATGTGTGTGAGTGTGCATTCATGGGTGTGAGCATGTGTGCACAGGCTTGTGTGGATGTATATGTGTTCAAGGGTGCACAAACATGCATGTGGATACACAATGTGTTTACAGGTGTGTGGACATGCATGTGGCTGTGAGTGTGCATAGGTGTACTTTCATGGGTGTGAATGTGCATGCATGGGTTTGAGTGCATCTACACACATGCACACATGCTTACAGGTGCACAAACATGCATGTGGATGCACATGTGTTTAGAGGTGTGTGGACATGCACGTGGGTGTGTATAAGTGTGCATTCATGGTTGTGAGTATGAGTGCACAGGTGTGTGTACTTGTGTGTGTGCATGCATACATGTTTACAGGTGCACAAGCATGCATGTGGATGCACATGTGTCTAAGGTGCACAAACGTGTGCACATGCACAGGTTTGCATTCTGGGTGTGAGCATGCATGCATGGATGTGTGAGCATGCATGCAGGTGCATATGTGTTTATGGGTGTGCATATGTGTGTGTGCATGTGAGCATGCATGTAGGGGTGCATATATGAGCACGCGTGTGTGCATGTGTGTGTTTGCAGGTGTGGGGGTGCATGTGTGTGTGTGAACCCACGGATGTGCAAGGCAGCATAGGGCCAGCCCCAGCTCCGAGCCCTGGGGACAGGCCCCCCGGTTCCAGCCCCTGCTCCCAGCGGGAGGGCCAGGTGGGGGACTGCCCCCGGCCCCCTGCCCCA
>JAGPOW010000863.1:1035887-1048679 GCA_030014935.1 Caiman crocodilus
GCTCCCGCTGTCCCGCAGTCCCGGCCGTGATCCTGGACCTGGAGGATGCCATCGCGCAGCACTTCTGGTGCATCCCCTTCTCGGTGGATGGGAACCCGGCGCCCAGCATCCGGTGGCTGTTCAATGGC
Organism: Caiman crocodilus; assembly: GCA_030014935.1. Classification (NCBI taxonomy): domain Eukaryota; kingdom Metazoa; phylum Chordata; order Crocodylia; family Alligatoridae; genus Caiman; species Caiman crocodilus. The sequence continues at coordinate 1,036,016 of JAGPOW010000863.1, forward strand.
TCGGCGCTGCCTGAAGGGACCTACATCTACACACGTATCGTGGAGGCCGAGCTCAACTCCACTGTGCTGCATGGCTGCCTGCACCTCAACCGCCCCACACACGTCAACAATGGCAACTACACGCTGCTCGTACGCAACCCTCTGGGCACCGATGCCCGCACCATCTACGGGCGCTTCATGGACAACCCCTTCAGCTTCAACCCCGAAGAGCCCATCCCAGGTGCATGCCCAGGGAGCCGAGGGTAGCAGGACACCTCTGGGACTCAGTTTCCCTTCCTGCCTCTCTGCTATCAGGAGCCCTCGGGGAGCGGGGAGCTGGAGAATCACGCGTTCCTCTGACCCTATTAGGGGCAGGGGTGATGGGAGGATGCCACCCTGGGCATCAGGTCCAGGCAGCAGGGAACCCAGGTGTCTGGTTTCTCCCCGCAGTCATTTGATCCATGTTGGAGAGGGCTGGAAGGGTGAGATGGGAGTGAGAGGGGCTCTGACATGGATTGGGGGGGCAAGTGGGGTCCCGGGGCTGGTGAGTAACACTGCTTCTCCTTTCCCCTCGCCACCACCTGCAGTGTCGCTGTCTCCCATGGGTGAGTCTTGACTGGGGGGCTGCTTTCCACCCTGCCTGCACCTGCAGAGGGACCCCAGGCCACATGCATGAGCCCAGCCCTGGATTGAGTTGGGGGATGGGGTGGGGGTCACTGGGATCTCTGCTCCAGATGCAGCCCCCACAGCTGGAATGGGGAGTCTGTACCCCATTACCAGCCCCCCAGACCCTCACGGGGGGGGGGAGCAGAGCTGCACCCCCTGTGCTAATGCTGCCTGTCCTGCTTCTCTCCAGGCCACGGGAATAGCACCCAGGAGGGGCCAGTGGAGACGTCGGAGGACCATGGCTTTGGGGTGAGGGGGTTGTGTGGGAGCACAGAGAGTGTCTCTGTTGGGACAGGGCAAGCACCAGGATCTGCTGCTTCCTGCCAGCTCAGCCTGCTCTGGGTGGGGAAACTGAGGCATAAGACTGGCCTGTTTCCCTGCAGTGGGTCAGAGGCAGCATCAGGCCTGCCCTGACTCTGAACCACTCCCCCAGGAAGAGAACCCAGGAGTCTTGGCCTTTGGTCTGTGCTATCTCTCCCTGGAAGGGCCAGGTCTGGCATGGCCTTCGCCTGCGTCTTCCTATCCGTCATGCTCATTGTGCTCAACAAGTGTGGGCGACACTCCAAGTTCGGCATCAATCGTAAGTCCCTGACACGGGGTCTCAAACCTGCTGCCTGGCTCCATGCAAGTCTCTCACCCTGCAGGAGCCGGCCCTGTGTCCATGGGGTGTAAACCAGCTGGTGGCTGGGGGTTGCTTCTATGCATGCCCTGAGGTCCAAGGGGGGGCCGTGTCCATGGATGGGTCACCCCCAACTGCTCCCAGCGCTTGCCTGGGCCCCGATCCTGCCTGCAGGGAGCAAGGGAAGCTGGAGCTGGTGCCTGCAGCTGGAGCAATGGGGAAGGGGGGCAATGCAGGGCCCCAGGTCCGAGACCCACCCCCCCACAGCCACGTGACAAGCAAGGCAGGCGGCAGCTGCTAATTCACTCCTGGAACGGATTCAGCCTCTAAATGGGTTTGATCGGCCTGGCTCCCCCCGGGGCCAGGGCTGGGACTGGGAGTGGGGAGGGGAGAGGGGTGCTCTCTGCTCCATGGGTGCATCACGGCACTCGGGCCCTGACCCCTCGGGCCTTTCATGCGCTTCACTCACCTTCCCCATCCCTGCATCGATGCCACCATCAGCTCCTAGAGCTGGGGGGCTGGACCCCCCCCTCCTCTCCGGATCAGGGCCATGGGTTGGGAGGGCATCCCTGCCCACCTGGGTTCATGGCATGGGCTCCTGCCTGCTTGGGGTCATGGTATGGGATCCTGGCATCTCTCCTCCCAACCTTCCATGGCAGGCTCGGCTGTGCTGGCGCAGGAGGATGATGTAGCCATGTCCCTGCACTTCATGAACCTGGGCAGCAGCCCCCCGTCCTCGGCGGAGAGCAAACTGGATGGGGTGAAAGCCAGCGTCATTGAGAACCCCCAGTACTTCTGTGACACCTGTAAGGGACAGGGCAGGGTGGGATTAGGAGCTCCCTGGGGTGTTTTGGGGAGGCTGGGATATGTCTGGGGGTTTTCTGGGGGGTCCTGGTAGGAGTTGGGGGTGGGAGGTGTCTAGGGGGCTGAGGATGGAGTGGGTGCGGAGGCTCTGCCCTGGCCCAGTCCCCTTCCCTGGGGCCCCCACTGAACCCCTTGGCCCCAGAGCGACACTTGCTTCCGGATCCACTCCTGTTCAGCTGGACCCGGACAGGGCAGAAGCCCCCCTACCTCCTGAGACCAGGGGCAGGGCAGGGCAGGGCTCACGGCCCCTGTCCGGCAGGTGTCCACCACATCAAGCGGCGGGACATCGTGCTGAAGTGGGAGCTGGGCGAGGGCGCCTTCGGGAAGGTTTTCTTGGCCGAATGCTACAACCTCATCCCCGACCAGGAGAAGATGCTTGTGGCCGTCAAGGTAACCCCCAGTCTTTTCTTCCCCACTCCACAGCTTGAGTCTCCAGGGCAGGGGATTCCCTCCCAGCAACCAGAGCTTCTCTCCAGGGAATCCCCACCAGCTGCTGGCAGTATAGGGCTTATGACACATGACTGATTTCCCTTGGCAGGTGTGCATGCACATATGCAGGCACACACACAAACACCCCGCTGGGCCCTGTCCAGGCCTGTGGGGGAGTCAGCACCCAGCCCTCGCAGCTGGGTTTGCAGAGATCTCCTGATTATGATGGCAGTGGGAGCTCTGCTTCGTTGTGCCCGGAGCTGCACGGGTGCCCCCTGTCCCCCCCAGACCTCGCAGCTGCCTGCGCAGATGACAGCATGAGCTTGTTCCCAGGGACTTGCCCAGGGTTCCCCAGGCAGTCGGTGTGGCCCCCTTGCCCCTCACCCTTTGCACCCCATGCCCAGCTGGGGCAGGCAGCCTGGCCTCCCCTCTTGCCCCCTCCAACCCCAGGGTTGCATTGCTCCAATTTCCCCCCTGCCAGGCGCTGAAGGAAGCCACGGAGAGCGCCCGGTTGGACTTCCAGCGTGAGGCAGAGCTGCTGACGGTGCTGCAGCACGAGCACATCGTGCGCTTCTACGGCGTGTGCACAGACGGCGAGCCCCTCATCATGGTCTTCGAGTACATGAAGCACGGTGACCTCAACCGCTTCCTCAGGTGGGGGCCGGGGACGAGGTCTGACCCACCTGGGCCTGATCCGTGCCCTGGCCTGGCTCAGAGCTCCTTGGGCCTGTAGCAAGGGGTCATGAGATAGTCTGCTGGGGCCAACCTGAAACCCTGGAGGGGCAAACACAACCCCTTCAAGGTTTTTTTAACCCTTCCCCAAATCTCATCCCCGTGCACACGTGTGCACATATTTGCACGCTCCCCACCCCACATGCTGCTTCCCCGGCCGCCGCTGGCGTGCCCTCCCCACCGCTCCATTACTGGCGCGGCTCAGACAGCCTCCCTGCTAATGCGGCCCTCCTTGCAATATTGATTAGATTAGCTGTCTGAGAGGCTGGCAGCGAGGGAGATTGCCCATCAGTTGCAATAAGCAGAGACTCTTCGATGGGCCCCCCAGGCATTGCTGCGAGACGGGGGGCTGCCGGGCGGCCACGGGCTGAGCGCGGAGACGCAGCTAAGATTATGATGGTGATGAGACCTGGCGTAAATGGCTCCGCGCCCTCTGCTGTCAGCACTGCTTGGCATCAAAGCAGGCGCGTGGCCTTGCGGAAAGCCACGGATGGACTTTCACGCACGGCTGAGGGAGGCTGTTGAGGTTTGGGAGGTGTTGGGTGTGTTCAGAGGATTTGAGCTGCATTTGGTGCCCCCCTGGAGCCATGCTTGGTGCCCCCCTGCCCCTGTCCATGCAGATATTTGATCTCAGTGGCACTTGGATCAGCCTTGGGGCTGCTCCAGACTGCCGTGCAGAGAGGACCTGGGGCCCTGCCACCCTGCCCAGTGTGAAGGACAGGGCATGAAGCCTTTATGCCACCCCTGCTCTGGACACAGGAGCTCCTTCCCTGCTCTGAAAGGCCTGGGAGGGCACTGGGGATGCCAGTTCACTCTCCAGACCTCACCCCTGCCCTGCCATGCCCTGCCCAGGTCTCACGGGCCAGATGCCAAGATCCTGGACAACGGGAATGGGCAGCCGTTTGGGCAGCTGACACTGAGCCACATGCTGCAGATCGCCACGCAGATCGCCTCGGGCATGGTGTACCTGGCCTCCCTGCACTTCGTGCACCGCGACCTGGCTACCCGCAACTGCCTGGTGGGCCACGGCATGGTGGTGAAGATCGGGGACTTTGGCATGTCCCGGGATATCTACAGCACCGACTACTACCGAGTGAGCACAGCGGACGTGTGTGCGCATCCTCCATGTCCCCTTGTAGTGCCTGTGCCCATAGAAAAGAACTGCTCAGTACTGCTAGCTAGAGGAGGGCTGGTCTCTAGGCAGGATGACAGCTCACTACTGCTGCCATCCAGGGGAGAAGCTGATCTCTAGGCAGGATAACAGCTCACTACTGCTGCCAGCTAGGGGAGGCAGGAAAACAGCTTCTCAAACCTGCTGGCTGGTGCAGTCTCTGGAGCTCCCTTTTGAACGCTCCCCTTGGCAGACCCTTTGCTGGGTGATCGGGAGGCTCGTCCTTCTTCCCTCCTCTAATCCTGTTTCCTTCTGGGCTGGTCGGCATGGCAGCTTGCCCACTTGCCTGGGGTGGGGGCGGGAGTCCGGGGCAGCAGGGGCTGGAGCCATCCATCTCCATCCATCTCTGGGAGGGCCCTGCTGGGAGCGGTGTGGTGACAGCCGGGGGCTCCAGGGGCCGCTTGCAATTTTCCCTTTTAGCTCCTGCCCCACCCCAGCCCCGTATTCATATTTAATGGGGCCTGGCAAGGCAAGGGGGAGGCAGAGCACTTAGCGCAGGTGGAGCGGGGGGAGCGGCGAGGGGGTGGGGTGTGCACGTGGCGTCTCCAGGCCCGATTCTGCTTGCCTGGCACGAGCCAGGAGCAGAAGGGGCTCTCCTCCATCTCTCGCTTTTCTTTCTCTCTTCTCTTCTCTCCCTTTTATCATTGTCCTCACCTCGGCAGGTGGGGGGCCGCACGATGCTGCCCATCCGGTGGATGCCCCCCGAAAGCATCCTCTACCGCAAGTTCACCACTGAGAGCGATATCTGGAGCTTCGGGGTGGTGCTCTGGGAGATCTTCACCTACGGGAAGCAGCCTTGGTACCAGCTCTCCAACACCGAGGTGTGGGGCTGGCGGGGGGCATAGGGGGAGCTGGGGGTCCGGGCGGCTGCTGCTATGGGGGCCAAGATGGTGGCTTAGGGAGCCAGGGGGTGCTGGCTCAGCCTCACGGGGTCCATCCAGGCTGCCCCTGGGGACTTGGACACCTGGGTTCTTCCTCCAGCTCTAGCAGCCAAAGGAAACCAGGATGCCTGGGTCCCACACCCAAAAGGAAGCAGCAGGCAGGGGTCAGGGGACCTGGGTTGGGACTGTCTCTGCCGGGGGGCATTGAGATCCTCGGGGGGCTGACCCCCCTGTGCTGAGCCAGGGGATGGCAGGAGAGGGGCGGTGGTCTCACCCGCTTCGTCTCCCTGCCACTACTAGGCTATCGAGTGCATCACGCAGGGCCGGGAGCTGGAGCGCCCGCGGACCTGCCCCTCCGAGGTCTACGACATCATGCAGAGCTGCTGGCAGCGCGAGCCTCCCCAGCGCCAGAGCATGAAGGAGATCCACCGCCGGCTGCAAGCCCTGGTCAAGACGCCGCCTGTCTACCTGGACATCCTGGGCTAGCAGCCAAGGGGTCACGGCTGCCGCCGGGGGAGCTCCCACTGCTCCCTCAGACCTGGTGCAGCCCAGGACGGGGATGCCTAAATTGCTGTGAGCCTGCGATGGATGGACGGATGGAGGCTTCCTGCTGCCGGGTGCCTGCCCCAGCCCTGCTCACCCTTCCCCTGTCCCTGGCTGGGGGCTGCCTGGACTCCAACCCCCACTTTACCCTGCATCTGGGGCCACCTGATGCTGCTTGTGTTTCGGAGCAGGCTGGACTCTTGCTTTTCCCCATCAGAGGTTGGCCAATCGGGTTGATGGGACGGGGGGTTGGATGGGGCTGTCCCACAGACTCCGTGTGTTTCAAAACCTATTTATTCTTGTAAGCACTAGATCATTGCTAAGGGGCTTCTCGGGGCGGGGTGGGGGGTGCCTGATTGTACAGAACCAGAGGCTCGTGGCAGCTGGGAGGGGCTGCACCGTCTTGCACCGCAGCCATAGAGCATCCATTGCACCCATGAAGGGTTTGAGGGGGTCATGGCTCCTATCCTTCCCACCTGCAAGGTCCAGCTGGGGTCTCCTGGGGGCCAAGGGGGCTGGTCTGCAGCAAGGGGAGACCTCACCATGGCAGGAGCTGGCACTGGGCAGAGGTGATGGAGGTAGCTCTGGGCTTACGCAATGGGCCCGATTCTGCTTGTGCTGCAGCGATGCCTGGATCGACCCTGTCCGCATGGGTCTAGCAGCAGCTGGGATGTCCCTGTCACTGGGCCTCCTTGCACAAGCACAGCTGCTGGGGCCACGTGCACCCATGGCTTTGCACAGGGACCTGCTGTGAAATAAAACCTCTGCCCAAGTCCCTCGGTCGGAGCTGGGTTTCTCAGGCGCCGCCAGGCTGGGGTGGGGGCCTGGTGCCATAGTGGGCTCCTGCCCTGTTCTTGCTTGGAGTGGATCCAAGAGCAAAGGCACCAGGGGAGGGTCCCATGGTTGCCTGTGGACCTGCCAGCACCAAGTTGGCCATCTGGGGCATGCAGTGATGCTGAAAGAGTTTGCACAACTTTGGGAAGGAAAAAACAAGCTCTGTGCCCAGCCGGTTCGGTGCCTCCCCTCCCACCACCTTGCTTTGCCCTGTTCCTGGCCGCGACCTGCCCTTCACCGAAGCCGGGTGACCGTGACCACGCTTTGGGACACGTCAGGACCTCACTTCTGTCTCTGCCACTGGCAAGACAGGAACACATGTGCCCTTCATTGAATCAGAGGCCTTATCGCCTGCCCCGCAGCGTCCCCATAATCACATCTGCCGGCACGGGCCTGCTCTACCGCTAATGTTCGAGCCCCGGGTCTGCCCGTAATGGAGCTGAATGGATTGCATCTGGGTAATTAGCCACGGCTGCCTGGGTCCCAGCCCGTGCTTTGTCACTAGGCCCTGCTGGAGATAAGAGAGAGGCACTGCAGAGCTGGCAGGTTGTCGTGGCTGAACCCGAGGGCATGTCCAAGGTGTGTCAGACCTGGGGCTCGAGGCAGGAACCCGAACCTGCCATTCTGCCTTCCCTGGGGGGTTTCCTGAGTGGAGAAACTAAGGCAGAGCAGAGAGCTGGCTGCAGGGCTGCAACTTTGCAAACCCGAGCCCAGACAAAGATGGGGCTGGAGAGGGGTCAGAGCAGTGGTCCCAGCCCCCTGCCCAGGGCTGGGCTAGGCCTGGTGGGATGCAGCTCAGCTGAGATGGGCATGAATGCCTCCGGGTTCCCCCTTTCCCCATTCATGCCCAAGCCAGCTGCATGCAGCCCCCCTGGAGATGCACAGCCCCACTCCCCCCATGTGTGTTGCCCCATTGCCTTCCCCTGGCATAGGCCGGAGCTTTCCGGGATTCAGTGGCACGACACACGTGAGCTGCCCGGGCTGTTTACTGCACTGAGAAAACATCCAGGAAATCAGAGCCGTCCCCAGTGCCTCACGCCACATCAGCGGCTCCCACTGACTTCTGCAGCTGAAATCAATCCAGAAGCTATTACTCCAGCCCTGTGCCCACTGGGAAACCAGGACCCGTGCACAGTGCCCACCTGGGCCAGCCAGGCAGGGGTCTGCAGGGCTTCAGTCTCTATTGAGGGCTTGAACCGGGGTCTTGAACTCATCTTGCTCTGCATACGTGCCAGTGCCAAGTGAAGCTGCCAGCCTGCATCAGCTCGACGGCTCATGCCTGGAGCCTGACGTGGCAGGGTCACAGCCAGGCAGCACGGCCCTGCCAGGGTCTGGGGGGTGGGAATGGGGGAAGATGGGGGTGATATCGGTCTCTCTCCCTCCCTGCATTGGGTGCTTGGGGTTTCACTGCTATGTGGGCTGGACCCAGAGCTACAGAAGTGGGGCAGCCACGGACAGCTGTCCTGGGGCCCCATCGGACACCACAGCCAGTGGTGCCCTTGACACATGCCCTTGACACTGGCAATGAGCTCTGCTATGGCTGTGTCCAGTGAGGCTTGACAAGGCTCGGGTTGGTGCGACCACCTCTGGGGTGCGTAACAACCACACGTAACAGCTGGATCTAGGGGGGCGGCATGGAGCCAGGAGGAAACAACCCCCCTCTGTGACTGCACTCCCTCCCCCCTGCCCTGGGGAAGCAAACTGCAGGGGGGGTTTCCTTGGGGTCTGGGGTCCCAACCAGCCTGTGATCCCGGGATCGGCAGCAAGTGAGGTCCCAGCCCCCTCACCCGTGCCATCCGCTGAAGGGTTAAGAGTGCAGCATGGTGACCCCCTCCCACCATCACCACCCCTGCGGTCCCTGAAGCGTTTAGCATGGATTGATCCCCACCCCCAGCAGTTTCTCCATTTCATCTCTGGCGCGGGGGCTCCGGGGGGAGCGGTAATGGACTCTGACAATGAGGTAATTAACGGCTCTGCTCGCTGGAAAACTCTCCTGGGCCTCGGGTCCTGCTGCTGCTGCCAAATGCAGCCCTGGGATCAGGAAGCCGGGGGCTGTGGGGACCAGGCAGGGCCGGGGTGGGGGTTGGGGGGCACTTACAGGGCTGTAGCTGGACCTGGCCCCTCGTATGAGGTGCTCGTGATGGGAAGGGAAGCACCTTTGCGCACTCGCAGCCAGGGAGAACGAAGGCTAGGGCTGCGCCGAGGAGAATCCTCCAACTCTGTAGCAGTATGGTGCCCATGACACATGCAGGAGGGCAGCCGGGCCCCTCCTCACAGCCCAGACTGGGCAGTGCATTAAGCCTGCAGTGAAGTCAGTGGAAAGATTTCTTTTTTTCCCCCCAAGCCAGCACTTTTCTATCAGTCATCAGGGGCTTCGTGGAGCCCAGGTGATTGGCATCTGCAGAACAGGCAGCAAAGGGGCTCTGGCATTGCTCCAGGGGCTGTGAGCCTCCGGGCTTGCCCAGGGAGACTTGCCCTCACCCTGCTGATCGTGAGGGCCTGGACCCCAGAGCTCGTGGCAGCCAAGCCCTTGTTACCATGAACCAGCTGCCGAGTGGGGAAGGGACCTGGGCAGCGCCAAAGCAGCTGGCAGTAAGTGGAGCTGCAGTGCTGGTGCCTGGAGAGTGGCTGGCCCAGTGTACAGCACCTAGCACCCTCTCCTGCCTTGCTGAGTCCCCTCTAAATTCATTTCACCCCAAGCAGGTGGCTGCTTTGCCTTGTGGCCAGGCCAGCAGGGTCATTATGGGGGCAGGTGGGGGCATGTTTCTGCCCCTCCTTTCTGCCCCCCAGTTTTTGAGCAGGGCAGGGTTGCCGGAGGCTGCCAGCCCCGCAGAAGTTTTCCCTGTAAGTAGCAGACTGGCACGTATCCACGCCATCTTCGCCGCAGCGAGAAGCATGTCCTTGGCGGGTGCGCTGACACGTTCGTGGTGCAGGGTCCATCACTGCCGCAGAGCTGGCGCTGCTGATGTGGGGCTGCTCGGGACCCGGGGTTTGCTTCGCTCAAGTCCTGGATCCACTTGGCCGGAGCAAGGGGCCTGGTCAAGCCTCTGCGCGATGCAGCAGGGCTGGAGCTGTTCTCTCTGCCGGGCTTCCTGGCCGTGATTGATGCCTCTCCCCATTACAGCCTTCTTTCCAAAGTCCCCATCAGAGCTCTTATGTGGGCGCCCAGCGGATACAGGCAGGGGCTTATTGCTTCCTCCAGCTTGTCCCTGGGGGTGGAAAACCTTCTTCCCCTTGAGTTCGGGGAACAGGATGGCGCAGCTGGTGCCTGGGAGCTCCCTCCAGCTGGGATCCTGCAGGCCTGATGTGGCCGGAGCCACCAGTCTGAAGGCTACTGGGGCCCACTCCACTTGTTCCTCCCATGCCTGGCCTGGCGGGGACCCAGGTGAGATGGATGGATCCCCTCCACCAGCGGTAGTCGGTGACCCTATGCCGCGACCCCCTTCCCCTTCTCTCCACTCATTACCCCCTACAGCAGGGGCTGATTGCCCTCCCCCCAGAGCTGTTTCCCTTGCCGGGGGGTACAGAGGGTACAAGTTGGGGTCTCCAGTCAGGCCTGGGCATCTCTCTCATATCGGAGACTCTGCCACCATCCCCTCCTGGCCGCGTGGATCGATTGCCGGACGCTAATGGGCATTTGATGAAGCGCCGGGGAAAAGCAGCGAGAGGCAGAGGGAGATTTACGGCTGCGCCAGGCCCTGCGCTCCGGGGTGATTGATGCCCCACCATGTGCCGCTCTGCGCCCTTGAGTCTCCAAGCACTTTACAAGCATTAATTAATGAAGCCTCTCACAGCCCTGTGGGGACCCGGCCTCGCCCCGCCCCGCAGGCCAGGAAGCTGGGCTCTGCTCGTGGCCGAGGGGGCAAGGAGGGAACCCAGGCGTCCTGGCTCCAGCTCTGCTGACCACAGAAGACTCTGGCGTTGGCTCTTGTGCCGCTGGCCACCTTTGCTCTCGCAGCCTCTGTGGCTTCACAGCTCAGACCTCATCCCGGATGCTCCAGTCCAGCTGGGCTCCTGGGTTCCCCTCCTAGCGTGCCTTAGTTTATTTAAAGGGCAGGCCTGGCTTGAGCTACTGCATGAGCCACAGCCCCGAGGCACTTAGCGGCCGTGCAGAGCAAGAGCTGGCAGGGGCCCAGGTGCCTGTTCTGCCTGACAGCTGCTAGAGCTGCCCACAAAACCCATGAAGTCAGGGGTTCCCCCTGCTTGGGGCTGCTGGGGCCTTCCAGGCCGGCCGTTCCCATAACTAATAATTGACGCTTTGGGCAGCGGAGCCGGGAGCCCCACGGCCTTGCTGCTGCCTGTGCAGGTAGGGAAACGGAGGCACGAGCCAAATGCTGCCCTGAGTCTGAGCAAAGGAGAGCCCAGGAGTCCTGATGCTGAGACCCCTGCTCTGCTGCCAGACCCCATTCCCCCCACAGCGCGGCAGGGAAAAGAGCTCAGGAGTCCTCACTCCCAGCCCCTGCTGCTGGACTGCCCCAGCCCAAACCCAGAGTAATCTGGGTTTCTCAGGGACAGCAACCAGAGTCTGGAAACCTCTCCTGAAGCTGGAAATCCCGTTCTTTTAGCACCCGGGCCCACCTTTCCTGGAAAGATTTTCTCTTGTGCTTTTGAAAGCTCAGAAATCCCCACCCTGGGGGATCTTTTTCTTGCTCCGCAGCTCAGAAAATACGACCAGGGAGAAGCTATTGGTCTCCCTTGTCCTTCCATGCATCAGTGGCTCGCGTTGCCCGCGGCCCTGTGGTCAGGGCTAATGCACTTGGTGTGGAGGCCAGGGGAGGGATGCCGTTATTAATGCCTCTGAATAAGAGCGGGTTATTGATTGCCACGTCTCAGCACGCTGGGCTGTTTGCAGAGAGCTGGGGCCAGTGCTCAGCCCACCTGGGCACAGAGAAACGTGGCCGTAAGAGAGCCCCTGCTGCTTTCCAGGTCTGGGCTTGCACCTGAAAGTGTCAGGGCCGGGGTCCTGGGGGTGGTCCTGGCTGCACTTGGAGCCTGGAGGGATCATGCTTTCCAGCTGGGATCAGCATTGCACTGTATTGCAATGGCAGCTGAGCTGTGTGCATTGCCACAGTACTCTGGGAGCTGGGGCTTTAAGGGAAGGCACCTGCAGGAGCATCCCCACAGCCGGAGGCACTGGGAAGACAGCAGCAGATACCATAGGATATGGGACATCCAGAAGCAGAAGCGTGAGCTGGTGTATGGAGGAGTGGGGAGTTTTACCCCCACCGGTGTGTGAGTATGTGTGCTAATTGTGTCCTGGAACAAAGCCCTGGAGGCACAAGCCTTGTACTAGCCCCTTTCCTAGTGTAGTGCCAGGTGCTGTACAAACAGCCCCAGCTCTGTGGAACAGCTCAGACCAGGGGATCTCAACCTGTTTAGATCAAAGGCAACCCCCATTGGACTGGAGGCACTCACAGAAAAGGCTGCCTCTTCCTTTTCACCCTGGTTTTGATGCAGGAAAATACTAGAGCAATTTATCCATTGCCGGTGAGTGGCAGGTAGGAGGGTTTTGAAGCAAGTGCTTTGACGGGGGCTTCTGGGATTTGCTTTTGGTCACCACCTGCTTTGCAACTGCCTGGGAGTTTTTGGCCCAGTTGTGACTGCTGCAGGAGCAGTGGGAATGGGCCAGGACCCGCGGGCAGGGTGCAAACCTTCCTGAGACCCCACTGCTGGCAGGCCTGGACCCCGGACCCCAGCAGCTTGTGGCTGCCAGAGCTCAGTTGGTTTTGCAAGGAGGGGACAAGCATCTGTCTAGATGCCTGGTGGAAAAACACCCCCTCCCCTGCCGCTCCCCCCAGCTGGGTTTTCTGCCCAGATCAGGCCCTGGGGGCCCAGCCCCTGCTGCCCTGTGCTCCACAAGCCCAGAGCTGCTCTGATGCACTTGACCTAGGAGCTCCTTCCCCTCCTTCTTTTCTGGTCCTTGCTGCCATCAGGGGCTGCGGGGAG
>JAGPOW010000863.1:1057770-1069973 GCA_030014935.1 Caiman crocodilus
AGCCAGCTCAGGATGCATGGATTTAGGATCAGCCAGGTGGCATCTTAGAAGCAGGAAGGTGCAAGGCCTTTGCGGCTCTTAGTGGTTCTACTCCCTATCGCACCCTTGGGGAAACTGAGGCACCAGGTAGGGAAATGACTCGGCAGCAGTTGAGCTGCAAGATGGGAGCCCAGCTGGACAGACATGGGGCACCCCGTTCAGGCCCTGCTAGGGGAGAGATGCCTTGCGCTGGGTGGTTGTGTGTTGCTAGTGGCTGCTGTGTGCCACCCCAGAGGTGGCCACGCTTCAGTGCTAAATTAGAAGCCTCTCTCAATGCAGGGACCTTGTTTGTGCCATGGAGTGCCGATAGCCCCTGCCTGGCCCCCGGGGAGCAGCAGGGAGCAAGGTAGGCTCCGCTTTTCCATTCACGAGGAAAAAGCCACTTGCTCGGAAGAGAGGCCGCAGCAATGGGCAGGAGCCACGCGGAGGAAACGAGCGTCCATCCAGCTGCGCGGCGGGAAGTCTCTGTTTCCTCCTTCCTCCCACATGGGTTTATTAGAGGCCATAAAACACACGTCCCTGTAAACACCATGCAGGGTGCCTCTGGGGAGCTGTTACTCCATCAGGGGCACTGCAAAGCCGCAGGGAGGATGAATGGGCTTTGACTGCCTTGTTGCTCCCTGTCCTGGGCCTGGGCTAGAGGCTAAAGACCCCAAGCACTGCCCTGTGCTTGGGGTCCCTAGATATGCTGTTGGGGTCCAGATCCATGGTCCGGCATCCCCCGAGAGCTGGGAATACATCGCAGAGGGTTCATCCTCACGTCTGACTGAGTTGGGATTTTCAGCTCTTCTCTGCCAACTGAGAACCTCTCCCAGACCCAGGACAGAAGCCAGGAGTCCGGGGTCCCAGCCAAGGGCGACCCTCCATCTATAAGCATCATTCATTCTTCTCTAGGACTTAGACTGCACCAGAAGAAACGGAGGTTGGAGATGAGGAGGACCTTTGGGACTTGGGATGGTCAAACCTTGGGACAGGCTGTTCAGTGAGACGGTGGAGTCTCCATCCTGGGAAGTTTTCAAGAGCAGGTTGGACAGGCCCATGGCTGGAAGGATTGAGTCAGGGCTGATCCTGCCTTCAGCTAGGGGCTGGACTAGATGTGACCTTGTAAGGTCCCTATTTCCTACGATCCCACTCCTTCTCTGCTGGCTGGACTCCCCCAGTGCAGAGATGCACCATGGAAGCGATGTTGGATGTTCCATGGCTCCCGCTGTGTCCTTCCCAGACCCGGAGTGTTCCCATTGATGTCTTCTATCCAAACAGACCTGGGTTGTTTTCAGAAGCCCAAGAGGTGCTTCTACCCGGGTATATCTACAACACCTAGACCAGTGGGCGCCTTCCACTTGGATGCACCTAGAACATTTGGCTCTATCTGTGCCACTTACCTAGAACATTTGACTCCTTTCATATCTTCTAGATGGATGTACCTAGACCACCTAGATCAATGGGAGCCTTCCACTTGGATGCATCTAGAATATTTGGCTCTATCCACATTGCTTATCTAGAACATTTGACTCCACTCATATCTTCTAGATCGATGTACCTAGACCATCTAGACCTGTGGGAGCCTTCCATTTGGATGTACCTAGGGCATTTGTCTCGATCAGTATCACTTACCATGTCTTCTACATGGATGTACCTAGAACATCCAGACCGGTGGGTGCCTTCCACTCAGACATACCTTTAACATTTGGCTGTATCGATGTCAATTATCTAGAATATTTGATTCCACTCATATCTTCTACCTGGATGTACTTAGAGCATCTAGACCGGCGGGTGCCTTCCACTTGGAGGTACCTAGAAAATGTGGCTCTGTTGGTTACCTAGAACATTTGACTACACCGAGGTCTTCTACATGGATGTACCTAGACCATTGAGACCCATGGGTGCTTCCACTTAGAGGTATCTAGAACATGCAGCTTTCCCAGCGCCACTTAGGAAGATGGACCTAGAGCATGCAGCTTCTCTTTGGCCGTACCTAGATTATTTAGTTCCTTGGGGCCCTGCACCCAGATGTAGCCAGGACATTTGTCCTACATGGCTGTACCTAGAATATCAGAGGCTGGGCTGAGTAGGTGAACGTGGACCCTTGTGATAGGCAGGTTGTTCCCACTAGCATCCAGCCAGGGTCTCTTTAGCTGCAGATCTCCCAAGCTCCTTGCTGACCTTGCCTGACTGCAGTGATCTGGGCAGTGCCACAGTCTGTCCCTACCACTTCTTACTGCATCATTTATCTGTGCCTTGCTCTTGCACCCTCACTTCCTGGCCCAGCTGATTACACGTTGTTCTGAACAGGCTGTTTTCCTATGGTGACAAACAGACGCGTGACCTCCGGCTGGAGAGCAAAGAGCGCGGCCTTCGTGTGCGATGGGGGGTGGTTTTGTTGGAGAAGCGCTAATAGGAACTGGGGCTCATTCTGCTCCATCCCTCCCCATTCTGGGAACCCACATCGCAGCAACTCCGGGTCTCTAGACCAGCAAAGGGTGTCATGAAGCATGGCGATGGCAGGGGCCTGGGGAGCCAGAGCTCCTGTGTTTGGGAGCCTGTCTGCTGACTCATCCTGCTGGGGCGTGATCAACAAAGAGCATAAGCCTGTCATGATGCTGAGCTTGTTACTGTGCTGGCGACATGCAAAATGCGATGGAACAGAAGGACCAACTAGTTTTGTGTCTGTAAATCTCTGGCCTGGGATGTCTTAGATGCAGCATCTGATCTCTGCAGTGTCAGGGTGAAACCCGGCCCCGGGGAATGCATTCATGTCAGGTTTCCCAGTGGGGTCTGGAGAGAGGGGGGCAGGATCTGGCCCCAGCCTGTGAGAGAATCTAATCAGGTTTCCCAGCACCTCCAATGCTGGTGGCTAATGAAAACCATCATTGCTCTCAGACTCGCCTCCCAGGGTGGTTGCTGTGGTTGGGAGCTTGCCTCTGGGAGCAGAAGAACAACGGCTGCTGAGACAGCCGGAGCGGAGACAGGGAAATGGGAGACCTGCAGAGACTGGGGCTCTGGTTTGAATAAGACTCATGGAGCTGGGAGTTGTGCCCGTAGCTCCGAGCGCACTGGGGCTTGCTCCCAGACCGGCCCATGAAGTCGAGGCTGCTCCTTCTCACCTCCTGGCTGTGCAGGGGGCTGCATGGTGGGTGCAGTGGTCACTTTAGGAATGTTTAAGCGCCTGAAATGCTTCCCTGCCATTGTCCAGTTTTTGTTGGCGTCCTGGCAGGGCCGAGAGCCCCACTGGCAGGGCAGGGTCTGCCTTTGCCCCAGCCCACCCTATGGAGACACGTCTGTGCTAGCTTGTACCGCAGCAGTGAGGCTGTGCTGGCTTCGGTGCCGGCTGGCATAAGCTGCCCCAGGGCTATGAGGCTGCACTAGGGTTCCTTGCCCAGGCTGGGCACAGCAGAACCAGGTCACGGGCACCCCAAGCTGGCACGGGAATTGCAAACCTCCATTTCCAGAGGACACCTTCCACTTGCAGCCCTGCTGTAATCAACACACAGCACTGCCAGAGCCAAGCCCCTGTGGTCATGGGCATGGGTCAGGGTTATCAGGCATGTTGCTGGTGCAGATCCACACCCCTGGGGAACTTGCCTTTGGTTCCTGCGCCTGCCGATATCGTGGGTCTCTCTAGCTTGCTTCCTGCTCCAGGCTCTGACATTGCCCGCTCATGGCATCGGTGATCAGCTTGGCGCTGCCAACTGTCATGTTGAGCTTAAACACTAGGGATGTGGTTACATATTTCAACCCGTTTGGGATTGTGCAATGAATACCGATGCCTCTCTGAGCTCCTGGCTCAGTTTGGTTGTATTTTTTGGGATAGGGCCTGATGGTTTGAGCAGGATGCTGGGGTCCAGGACTCCGGGTCCATCCCAAGGCTTGTGTTCAGGTAGGTCTGTTGCTAGCCTAGGCTGCCAGGCTTTCAACTTTGCTGTCTGGCTGGGACCAGAGCAGCCTTTCTCGGGGGTTTATTTCCCTTCTGGAGTTTCCCCTGGATTGGAGACCCCCCAGCTTGAGCCCTGGAGCCCTCCAGCCTCTCTCTCCAAGCCAATGATCTGGGGGGCAGCAGCTCCCATCTCTGTGACCCCTTGGCCAGGCCAGGGAGAGTCAGCTGCTCCTTCCCCACCCACACATGCCATGGATGTTTGCGTGGGTTTGGGGAAACCAAAATCAGCCTCTCTTTCCCAACCGGGGGGGCTGGGCCCTGGCAGCTGGAGTTGTGGCTACCCACGCAGTGGGGCTGAGCGCGCGGCCCTGGAGACACCCAGAGCCTGTGGCTTTTCCCTGGCAGCAATGCCAGGGCTGCACATGGGGGTTTCGTGCTCCCAGCTGGAGACGCCGAGCTGGGGCCGGACGTTTGGAGAGCAAGTGGTTGAGACGCTCAGCCCCAAAAACTGAAGGCCCGCAAGCCATAGGGCCCTCTAGCAAGTCCAGACCTGTGTATGCTGCTCCCAGGAGGGTTTTCTGCTTTCCTGGGAAGCTGCTGCTCCATCTTGTGGGTCATCATCCCACCCAAGGGTGCAGCTCCCCCTGACACAGCAGCTCTGAAGCAAGGTTGTCTGAGTTCAGTCACCCTCTCTAGTGCAATATGGGTGCATACAAAGCGCCATTCTCCTCCCCTCTTTGGCACAGATGGTCCTGCGTGGCCTTGGGTGCATCCTCTGAGCTGGTGCAGAGTTGCTGCAGCTGGGGCCTTTATAATCACTCGCAAGCGGGGGAGGATGGTTAATGTCTCCTGAAGGGCTTGAACTTGGGCTGCCTTCCCCAGCCTCCCCCACTGCTGTGTGCATGGGGTAAGGGCAGGGATCCCCATGTGGCATTGCAAGGTCCCAATCCTTTTTTTTGCAAGGTCAGGGTCCTTTTTTTCTGCCTGCTGCATGGGACGGAGCCTGGTTCCTGCCTCTGAGCTCCGCTGAGGTCCCTGAGTGGGGAAGCTAACTAGGAGCTGCCAGAGGATGCTGCAGCAGCTGGGCCTGGCCTGGGCTTGCCCCTTTGCAAGCTGTAGTGGGAGGCCTGAGCTCTGAGAAGCCAGGAAAGGAGCATTAGCGAAGAGGAGAAGTGTAGCCTGAGCAGCTCCAGGAGTTGCAGGGTATGGGGTAAGAGCATGTTAACCAGGGGCTGTGCTCAGAGCCTCCCGCTCTCCCATCCTTGGGTGGGGTCAGGGGTCGGAGGCACAGTCCTGGTGCAGCTACAGGATTGGGACTGCTCCTGGCACATCCCTCTCCATGGGAAGAGCAGGGACAGCACCAGTCTGGGAACCCCAGGGGGAGCAACTGTCTGTCCCAGCGGATCAGCAAACTGCTGGGAACAAGCTAGGGGCAAGGCTTCTGGGGCTCAGGGACATGACGCACCTGGGCTTCACACTGCACTGCCACCTGATACAGGGTACCAGCTGTGTGCCTGGGGCTTGGCACACATGGCCAGAGCAGGTCTGGACTGCATGTGCCAGGGCTGGGCTCCAACCCACAGCTGGCCACGTGTCTGATTACTGACTAGGTTGATGTCCACATCGCCCTCGTCAGCAAAGACCCCTGTGCTTCATCCAGGCTGGGGCAGGGGTGCAACTTATGCAGGGTCCCAGTGTGCTCGTGGGGTCCTGTCATGGGTATGCTACACATCTGTGTGCGCTGTGCAGTTTGCAGCTGTGGGAGGCACGTGTCCATGGCCAGTGTGTCATGGGGGGATATATACCACGGGGATGGTGGCTGAGTGTGTGTGCATGTGTGTGTGTGTAGCTGGGTTGTCTGTGAGCTATGGGGTGTATTATCATATTATCACTATCAAGTATATATGTGTGATCTGTGTGCGTGGTGGTCAAGCGTGGATAGTGTGTGTGAAGAATGTGGAAGGGGTTGAGTATGTGTGTGTTTGTGTGAGACAAGGGCTTAGAAGGGGTTGAGTGTGTGTGCATGTGTGTGTGCATGGGTGTGTATGATAAGGGTTTAGAAGGAGCTATGTGTGTACATGTGTATGTGTGTGGGATAAGAAGGTGGAAGGGGTTGAGTGCATGTGTGGGTTCTCAAGCAGGCGCAGTGTGTTTGGTACAGGCGTGTGCACCAAGAAGTGGTTGTGGCTTTTCTGAAAGTGTGCACATGTCTGCATTAGTGGGTGGCTGCAGCTGCGTGTACGTATACAGGCGAGCACACGTGTGCGTCTGTTTACCAGCGTGTGTGAATGAGGGCCCCTGTGCGCCGGGCAAGTGAAGTCACGACATTTCCACGCAGGAAATGACTCAATTGCCAGTAAAAGGACTCAGATAGACCTAAAAACTCAACCCTGGACAGGCCCTAGCATCAGGAAGTGCTGTCGCCAGGCCCGGAGCAGGGCCTATGGGGTGGTCTGCGCCTGGAGCAGGGGGCATGGGGGCTGCCTGCTTGGCATCTGTGCCCCCCCCTACTCTGTGCCTCAGTTTCCCCTTTCTCCCTCCTGCTTGTTTACAGCAGGGGTCTCCTTCTCCTGGGCTAAATGAAGGCCTGATGAATAATGAGAGGAGGCAGCAGCAGGGGTGGGTTTCCCAGGGGTCTTTTGTCTGCTGGGAAAGGGACCAAGAGCCCTGGGTTTACCCTGCCCCCCCGCACTCACTTTGGGCTGGGTCCAGGCCAAACTGCACACCCAGGATAAGCAGAGCATTTAGTATATTTTTAATCGGGGAGAACTAGGTGCCGTTTGATCCGTGGATGATGCACTTTGCCATCTACACCCCCTTTAGCCAAGGTCTAGATCCTCCCGTGGGCAGGGGTGCCCAGCCGGGTCTGTCCAGGGTCTGTCTGGCCCAGTTTTCCTAACTGGGTTGGATGCCACAGGAAGGCACCAAAAGGGAAAGGTGGGTGAGCTGTGGGTGCAGGATGGGGGACCTGGCTCCAGTCCCTCCTTGGTGGGACTGGGAGAGGCTGGGATGTGGTAGGGACAGGGAGGCTGCGTGTGGGCTGCGTCACCGGTGGAACTAGGGGCACGTGGCTTCCCAAGGAAGGGGCAGTAGTGGCTGACCCAGGAGGAAATTTGCTGGCACATGCAAGGGGGCTCAGAGCTTGCAAAGTGCAGCAGCTCCCATGAGCGCGGACAGGATTGGGACCTTGGGAGGGAGCAGCCGCCAGTGTCCGTCCATCTATTCCTGTGCGCTGCCTGTGTCTGTCTGTCCATCTATTTCCATATGTTCCCTTTGTCTGTCCATCTATTCCCATACTCTCTCTGTGTGTAGCTGTCCATCCATCTGTACAGCTGGTACCTGTGATCAACAAAGGGTACCTGATCACAGCTGGTACCTGTGTCTGTCCATCTGTCCAGTTAACCCTGTACACTCCTTGTGTTTGTCCACCCACCCACCAGGGGAAAATGCACACATGCACATGACATGCAAATGAATATGCCTATGCATGCACACCTGGGTTTCTTCTGGTCGCTGCCGTTGTGCTGCTGCCCATAACTGGGCCAAATGCATATATGCAAATGTATGCAAATGTGCACTCTTATGCATGCACATTTGGGTCTCCTGGCCGCTGCAGCCAGGCTGGAGCTGTGAGTTCCTGCCTGTAAGCAGGAAAATGCATATATGCTAATTATATGCAAATAAACATGCACATGCATATATGCCCAGGTCTCCCCTGGCTACTGCAGACTCTCTTGGTGGCTGTGAGCTCCTGCCTGTAGCTGGAGCGAATACATATATGCAAATGGCATGCAAATGTATATGTATATGCATGAACACATGTAGCTGGAGCAAATGCATCCATGGAAATAGCATGCAAATATTTATGCATGCACACCTCGGTCTCTCCTGGCTGCTGTAGGTGTGCTCCTACCTGTAGCTGGGACAAATGCATATATGCAAATGTACATGCATGCCTGAGTCTGAGGGAGCAGGAGGAGAGCAGGGCCAGGTTGGGGCTGCACAGGTGGAGAAACTGAGGCTGGCAGGGGAGGGGAACCCCTGGCTCCAACCCCTCCATCCACACACTGCTACTCAGTGGGCTCCACAGCCCCGTGCTTCAGTTTCCCCCTTGCTGAGGGTGGGCTGGGAGCACAGCTGGGCAGTAGGAAGCCCCTGAGCAGGGCTGCAGCTCTGCCCCCACCCCCCCACCTCTTTGCTCTGTTCCCCCCAGGATGAAGCCACTGGCCCTCCTCTTCCTCAGCCTGCAGCTGCCCCTGGGCTGGGCCCTGAAGCCCAGCACCCCCCACGTTTGCAGCTACTGGGAAAGGTAAGAGCAGCTCTGAGGGCAGTGTGGGGAACTCCATAACAGTTTCCGGTTGAATTTCCTTGGCTGCAGCAGCTGGGGCTTGGCAGTCAGCCCCGGAGATTGTAAGGGTTCCTGGTAAAGCAGGAGAGGGGGGCAACACTGTGGCACCCGGGGATAGTGGGGCAGAGGCGGCAGGTAGGGACCCCAGGTGTGTGGGGCCCTACTCAACACTAGGTGGGATGCTGCGCTCTGCCCTGCAGCTTCACGGCGCCCACCAAGGAGTCATTTCTGCAGCCTCATGCCCAGGCCTCCCCCGAGCCCTGCGATGGAGCCAAGCCATGCGCGCGGCACCGGTGAGTGCCCGTCCCCCCTTGCTCGCGGGTCCTGTTGGTGCCCCACGGGGCAGCCCTGCTCGAGGGTCTGACAGGCCGCCTCCCTGCAGGGTGGTGTACAAGACGGCATACCGGCAGGCTGTGAAAGTGGACTACCGCCGGCGCTACCAGTGCTGCCAGGGCTACTATGAGAGCAGAGACGCCTGCGTCCGTGAGTCCGGGGGCTAGGCGCTACTGGGGACTCCTGGGTTCCTGCTCTGAATTGCATCCCAGGGACCCCCATGCTGCTGCCCCCATCATACCTCCTCCGTCCCCTGCCCAGCCGTGCCCTTCCCCTCCCCTCGTCCCTGGCCTGGAGCCAGCTTCCAGCTCTAAAGCCCAGGCCGGTGTGGGCTCATGTCCCACTGGACCCCTTTCAGTATCTCTGGGTGGTGCCCGCTTCATGCTGGAGTGAAGAGTTTGTGGCCTGGGGCTGGGAGCTGGAGGCGGTTTTAGCAAGACGAGCATTGGCTTCCAGGGCAGAGACCAGTCTCTGCCACCCCCTACCCCAGAAGTGGCTGCATTTCAGGATGCTGGAAGCCGTGGCTGGCACGGCATGGAGGGTAAGGGCTGCTCCCATCCAGGTCTTAGGCACTTGATGGACCTCCCCACTTCTCTCCGCAGCTCGCTGCACCTCGGAGTGCGTCCACGGGAGGTGCGTGGCACCTGACAAGTGCCAGTGTGAGCCAGGCTGGCGGGGTGCCGACTGCTCCAGCAGTGAGTACCAGGCTCTGAGCCCAGCCAGGGTGGGCACTGGGGCTCCTGCATCCCACTCCAAGCTCTGAGAAGGGGTGCAGGCATGAGGACTCACTGCAAAAACCATTGCAGGTCCAGCATCCAGGACTCCTGGGCTCTCTTGCTCTGTGCCTCAGTTTCATGGGGTACCATGTAGGGTATGGGCTGTCCTCATTAACATGCCCGCTTCCCCCTTGCAGGATGTGCCCCTCACTTGTGGGGTCCCGACTGCCAAAGCCCCTGCACCTGCCTCAGCGGGGCAACCTGCGACCCGCTCTCCGGCGCCTGCCTCTGCCCGCCTGGCTACGGGGGCCTGCAGTGCGACGTGCCCTGCAAGCCGGGCACCTATGGTGCAGGCTGCCAGCTGCAATGCCAGTGCGAGCATGAGGCCTTCTGTGACCGCGAGATGGGTGCCTGCCTGTGCCCACCGGCACTCACCGGTGCCCAGTGAGTGGGGCAGAGGAGAGGGGGCATGGTCTCCTTGCTACCCTGGGTAGATGCTAACCCCCATCTGCTTTGGCTTCTCCAGCTGTGATTTGCCTTGTGCCAATGGCACGGAGGGGCAGCACTGCCCAGAGCACTGCCCCTGCCAGCACGGGGGCATTTGCCACCCCCAGGACACCCAGCACTGCGTCTGCCCTCCAGGCTGGATGGTAGGTACTGAGGTGGGAGGCTCCACAGACATGTGCGTGCCCCAGGGGCATCAGGATCCTTCTCTGACCCTTGTCTCCCCGCCACAGGGCACCATCTGCTCCCTGCCATGCCCGGAGGGCCGGTTCGGCTCCGGCTGCCTGGGTGAGTGCGGCTGCTACAATGGGGGTGTGTGCGACCGGCTGCAGGGGCAGTGCCGCTGCGCGCCTGGCTACACTGGGGACCGGTGAGTAGGTGCTGACGGCGGGGGGCATCTGACCTTCGTGCTGCTCTGAACCGTTGTTGAGGATTTTCAGTGCAGAGGGAAATCTCCTGCCCTCCCCTCAGCTGCTCTGTGCCTCGGTTTCCCCTCCTTCCTGGCTTAGGGAGGCTGGATGTGGGGGATATCCCAGGAGCAGTGGAAGAGGGGGGGCAGTTTCCAGATGGAAAAGGCAGCAGGGCAGGAAGGAAGCACCGGCTGCTTCCAGCTCCACAGAGGGTAGTGTGAACAATGGGGAGGAAAAAATACCCTCGGCCTCCCAACCCATCAGCCTGGGGGGAGGAGGGGAGGCGGGGGTGAGCAGGAGGAACAGGGGGCTCGGACGCCTGGGTTCCCGGCTGATACAGAGCCAAAGTGCGGTCTCTGCTGAGGATGGGCACTGCTGCCTAGTGGTTAGATCAAGGGACTGGCGAATCAGGACTCCTGGGTTCTTTTTCTAGAGGCAGGGACTGGGGCCGGACTCCTGGCTTTTGGCGGGGGGGGGTCACAACTGCTGGTGTGGGCCTGTGCCTCAGTTTCTCCATAGTTGCACATAGACAATTGCAGCCACCATGGGACACCCCAGTCCCCCTATTAATCCCTTCCTTCCAGATGCCAGGAGCAGTGCCGCATCGGCTGGCATGGGCAGGACTGCAGCGAGGAGTGTGATTGTGCCAACGGTGGGCGCTGCTACCACATCAATGGAGCCTGCCTGTGTGAGTCTGGCTTCCACGGGGACCGGTGTGAGCAGCGACTCTGCCCGGAGGGGCTCTACGGCTTCGAGTGCAAGACCCATTGCCTCTGCCACCCGCAGCATAGCCAGAGGTAGAGGACGCGGGGGCAAAGCCACTGCGAATGGGATGGGTGGGCAATGCTGAGTATGGGGCATCTTGCACATGCATGCGTGGGCTTCGTGCTCATGCATGTGCCGGTGCAATGCACCAGCACCGTGGCGGCCTGTTGGTGCAAGTAAGTGCTGAGTGAAGGAGTGCCCTCAGGGGCCTGAGGCAGGGTATACACCCCCGGAAACCTGCCCCTGACCCCATGTCTCTGCCCTGCAGCTGCCACTCGCTGACGGGAGAGTGCGTGTGCCAGGTGGGCTGGGCCGGGCTGCACTGCAATGAGACCTGCCCACCCGGTTCCCATGGCCCCGGCTGCCACGAGTCCTGCCTCTGCCTCAACGGGGGCACCTGCGATCCTGTCACGGGGCACTGCCGCTGCACCCCTGGCTACGTGGTGGGTCCCGGGGGTGGGCTTCAGGCTGTGGGGCCGGATGCCTGGGCTCTTTCCCCAGTGGTAGGAGGGGAGTAGGGTGCAGTGGTTGGAAGGGACGGGGGGCAGCAGGACTCCTGGGTTGTTTCTTCAGCTCTGGGGAAGGAGCGTATGGGTGGTGGAGAGCATAGCTGAGTGGTTACAGCAGAGGAGGGACTGGTGAGGACACCTGGATTCTTTCCTGGGGATGGGAGGGCAGTGCAGCACAGTGCGGGGAGTGGTGGTTGATGCAGCCCGGGGGGGGCGGGGGGGGTGCAAACCCTAACCTATGCCCGTCCCCATAGGGCGAACACTGTGAGCAGCCCTGCGCACCTGGCACCTTCGGGGAGGGCTGCACCCGCACCTGCACCTGCCAGAATGCCTTCGCCTGCTCGCCACTGGATGGCTCCTGCCTCTGCAAGGAAGGTGTGACCCCCCCCCCCGCCCTGGTCTCCCTTCTCCCATTTGTGCCTGGAAGGGGCCAGATGTGCAGCTGGGGCCAGATGGGCATTTGCCCCTGGCTCCACACCTGACCTCTGCTCCTGACCCCCTTGCAGGCTGGCATGGAGCAGCCTGCTCCAGCCCCTGCCCTACAGGCACCTGGGGCTCTGGTTGCAACAAGACCTGCCAGTGCGCCCACGGCAGCCGCTGCAGCCCCGTCAGTGGTGCCTGCTCCTGTGTGGCCGGCTGGCGCGGCACCCGCTGCCAGGACCCATGCCCAGTGAGTCCCCTCGGTTGTGTCTGAGTTGTCGGGCA
>JAGPOW010000863.1:1078517-1091641 GCA_030014935.1 Caiman crocodilus
TTTAAAAAAAAAATTCTTTACCATCGAAAGGAGGAAAATCCAACAGATTATACACCCTGCGCCGGCCCCGCACCGCAAACATGGGGAGGGAGCACAGCAAGGCCATGCAGAAGCTGATGGCAATGTGGAGGGCACAGGGCACTTCCCGCCAGCTCTGCACCCCGACCCAGGGCCTGGCAGGGGCAGCAGGGTGAACCCTCACCCCGGGTTGTTCAGGGGGTGCACGGGGCTCTGCTACCCCCCAACACAGGGCAAAGGATGGGGAAGGGGGCAGCGTCCGCCTGCACTGCGGCTCCGGGCACATCTAGTGGTGGGTGTTGCAGCTGTGTGGTGCCCGGATGGGGAGGGGGCAACGGTGCCGGCCTTGGGGGGGGGGCATGGTGCTATTTACAAGAACCCAATGCACATACATACATACATACATATTTATATCCAACAGCGGGGGGTAGGGGCCGGACGCCATGGGGCCTCAGCACGGGGACAAGAACAAAGTGCATTTCCAGGCTGCCCCAACCTGCCCCGGCAGTGGCCGCAGTCCCAAGATGCGGTGGAGGGGGGCACAGACAGTCTGGGAGGGGGGCGGTGGGCAGCATGCGGGGGAGAGGGGGGCAGGGAGGCACCCCTGACCCCCGGTTCCAGTTCTCTGAGCTCCCCGCTCTGGCTCCCCCTGCCGCCGCATGGCCCCCGGGGGGTGGGGGCAGCTCCAGCTCCCGAGCATCCCACTCAAGGGGGTCTCACCGAGGGTCCTCGCAGCCTGGAACACACATGGGGAGTGGGGTAGGGCAGTGGCACCATCCCTGGGGGAAATTGAGGCACGGTGGGGAAGGGGGAGGGCTCGGCTAAGTCCCCCAGCAGGTGTTTTCCACCAGCCCGCTTACCTGGTTCCCTGGCGGGTGGGCTCCTCCCTACAGGGCTGGGGGGACACTCTGGCCATGTGTCCGCCTCCGGCGCAGCAGCCCCCACAGGTGTGGCGTCGGCCGATGAACCCTGCGCCAGCGACTGCAACAGCTCCTGGTGGGCTGCCTCCATGTCCTACGTGGGGTGGGAGGGGGGCATGAGCAGGGGGCAGGACATGTCGCCCCACCTTCTTCCCGAGGACCCCCTGCCCCAGCCCACAGCACTCGCCTTCAACTGCCCCAGTTTCAGTGTGAGCTGCTCGATGACCTGGAAGATGAGGTCCACGTCCCGGATAGCCAGGCCGGGCGCGGGCGGCTCTGGGGGCCCCTCCAGGCTGGCGGGACAGGGCCCTGTCTCCTTCCTCCTGGAGGCTGGGGAGTGGGTGCAGGGGGGTGCCAAGGGGCTGGTGGGCGGTGTGGGATGCTCGGGCTCCGTGGAGGACTCAGCTGGCATGCTGACGTAGAAGTAGTTGCCTGCAGCATGGGATGGGGTGAGCAAAGTTGCCCTTAGCTGGGCAGTGGTAACAGCGGGGCACCATGCCATGCTCTGAGCATCACCCCTGAGAGGGGGCAAAGGCGGGGCCTGCTCAGAATCGGGGCCCAACCCCAAACCCCTGGATGTTGCCGAGGATCGGGCCCTTAACACCCAGCCTGCGGGTGCCTGCTGTGCTCCAGCACAGGGCTCTGGAGAGAGAGGTTCATGGTGCTGGAGAGCTGGAAACAGTACCCAGGGGCAGAATAGGGATCATTCCCAACCCCTGCCCCCAAAAATGGCATTACCATCTACATTAGCTTCTCCTCCTTCCTGCAATGCAGTTTCTGATTGGTTGCCGCCTGGCAGGAGCATGGCTGGGTTAGTGCCCTCCACCTCAGCTGTGCAAAGACACCAGGAAAAGAAGGGAGGAAAAGAGAGAGGGAAGGGGGGAGGAGGGTTGGGAAGTGATGGACGGGTGCAAGGAGCAAAAGCCCAGTCACCAGCCGTGCCCAGAGAGATGGAGGGAGGTTTGCAAACAGCCCCAGAGCCCAGTTGCATGCGGGTCACCGTGATCAGCAGGACTGGGAGAAGAGAGGAGAGAGCACTGACCCTACCCCTAGCCCACCCTGGAGAGACTCCCCTGCACCCCAAGTCACCCTCCTGGCCTACCTTTGCGCACCACCTTGAGCCCGCTCTGCCCCTCGGCACCTGGGGACATCTCTGCCTCCTGCAGCCCCGCTGGGCATGTCTCCTCCGTGGCCCCTCCATCCAGCCAGCCTCCGGGCTCAGGTCCTGTCCCACCACTCACTGGGCAAATCCTGCCCTCCTGTTCTGTGGGCTCCACTGGAGGGTCCTGGCCAGGTAGTGCTGTATCCCAGGGCTGGATGGCGCCCCCGATGACCGAGGGCGTGGGCGTCAGGTCGTCCTCAGGCTCCAGGTCCCGGCAGGGTAGGAGGCTGCGCAGCAGCAGATGCCGCAGGTTCTCCACTGCCAGGGGACAGAGGGTGAGCACGGGCAGGTTGGCTGGGACCTGAAAGGCTGGACCCAGCCCTGCTGATGTCCCAGCCCACGCCAGCACGCCCCGGATGCTGCGCCAGGCCCAGTTCTGACTGCGCAGCTCACCATCCGCCAGGGCCGACTCGGCCAGCCCCTTCCCAAGTGCCGGCTCCGGCAGGGCGAGGTGCATATCTGGCTCTGGCCGCTGCGGGTGAACATCGTCCGGCTCCACAGGGGGCAGGTCAGGCACAGGAGCTGCAGGCAGTTCCTCCTCTTCCACCTCCTCTTCCTCGCCTGCCATGCCCTCGCTGCCCTCTGCCTCGGGCTCCTCCTGCTGCACCAGGGGCTTCTCTTTGCCCAGGAAGTCACCGTGGTTGTTGTCTGCTGAGTGGGGCAAAAGGGAAGAGAGTGGTGTGTTTGGGCACCATCCACACTGGTCCATGCTGCCCAGACCCTGGCTCCTCGGAGGGGCAGAACCTGCCCGCTGGGCCCCAGGCAGGGGACAGGGGGACTCACCTGAAGAGACCTCTTCCATCTCCGCTCCAGAGCTGCTGTGTTGTGCCAGCAGTGGGGTGCCCTCGACGTCCTGCAGCACCAGGCTGGCAGGGATGAGACAGGTTAGTGGGGGGGCCTTTGGCACAAAGCTGGCCTGACCAGCCCCCTCAGCATGCCGAGCAAGTCCCAGGAGTCTCAAGCAGGGTGACCCTCACCTGGATGGCGCTGGCCTGTGTGTGGGCTCCTGTGCCCGGGGCTTGGGGGGGAAGGTGGCATTCCTCATGGCACTCTGCACGGCCTCCTCCAGCAGCTCCATCCACCTGCCAGGCCCAGGGGAGAGCCTGTCACGCCTCTGGCATGGGTCAGGACAGCCCTTGCCCCTCAATCCCAACCTGCATCCCCACCAGCCCCCACCCTTCTCTTGCCCTGCCCCACGTGGGTGCAGTCTGAGCCTTACGCGTTCTTCTCCGAGGACGTCAGTGCCACCAGCTCGTAGATCTGGGGCCCCAGCTCCGAGGTGCAGATGATGAAGAGGGCTCGCTTATCTGCAGCAAGCAGACATGCGGATGCTGCAGCAAGGGCCAGGCATCTTGCACGACCCCTGGATGCGGCCCCTCCCTGAGCATGGCCTGGACCCAGGGCTGTCTGTTGTTTCCCTGGGACAGGCGCTGGGGGGAGCAGCTGATGAACAGTACAAAACCTTCCTTGGGGGATCTTATTGCCTTCCCCCTTCTCTGGCTGGTGTGTCCCCAGCCTGCAGGACTGGGCTGAAACTCCCACCCCCCAAGTCCACTGCTGGGGAGACAACCTGGCATATGCTGGGCATGGCTGGGTGCAAGCTGCCCCCCGGGGCTCCCGCTACCTGTGGCCACGGAGCGGATGAGCACCGAATTGAGCTTGAGGACGGGGCTGAAGGTTTGCTTGGTGTCGGCGGAGCCCAGTGCCGTCTTGCTGTGACACTTCAGCACCAGCTTCTCGTCCTGCTTCTGCAAAAGCACCAAGAGGTCTTCGAGCAGCAGCACATGCAGATCTGCACGGGGCGGGCAGAGAGAGAGGGTCCGGCTCAGAAGGTGTCTCCGGGCCGTGGCGCTGCTGATGCCCCACGTTTTTCCGGTCGCAGCCAGGGCTTCCCCCGGGAGGAGGCTGCTCTCCACCCAGCAGCCGGGGAAGGAGCCAGGCTGCACCCCCCTCCACCCTCCCGATACCAAGCTGGGACTAGCGACCTCCCTTCAGCTCCCAACTCTCTGTGGATGTCAAAAGGGCTGTTGTCCCTTTTGTCTCTTTTACCCACCCCAGTTGACCAGACTCCTCTCTGGGGGCAACACAGGTTCAGCCTCACATGCAAGGGACCTCCCCAGGCCCTGGAGATGCAACCCTTGCCTGCCTCATGCTCGGCAGAGGGGCAGCTCCTTGCTGCAGCCCCGAGCCCTCAGGACCAGTCTATGGAGCCTGGAATTGGGGCATTTGTAGAGCAGTGGTGCATAGTGGATAAAAGCCTCCCAACACGGGCTGTGAAAGGAGATGCCTCTGCCCTCAAGCTCAAGCTGCGGGAGCTGGGCTCTAATGAGGGTCAGGGGAATCAGAGGGCCATGGATCTCAGGCAGGGCTGGACTGCAGGCCCCGTTTTGGGCGGGCTTCAGAGACGAGCCCCCACAAATGGGCAGGAGGAAAAACTTCCTCCCTATCATACCTGTGGCTCTTTCCCCATGCTCCCCCTTTCCTTTGTCTCACGGGCTCTGCAGGAGCCTGCACGGACCCAGGGGGATGCGGGCAGTGCTGGTCTGTGCTCCCGGCGGCGGGTGGGTACGTACCCACGGTCTTGTCCTTGCTGACACGCCAGCTCAGGGGCCCCTCGTGGATCATGCAGTGGGATGTGAGGTCCAGGTTCTGTGGGGAAAACAAAGCCCATGCTCAGCTCTCCCCAGGGAGGGCAGGGTCAGAGCCAAGCCCGTCCTATCCTGCCCCCATAGCGGGCGCTACCTTGAACTCAGCTGCCAGCGGGTTGCTGGTGCGTTCCAGCGAGGTGGTATCCAGGCGCTTCTGGTAGGCCTCCAGCCGATGCCGGTTCTCTGCCCGCTTCACGGCCTCGTTCACGTGTCGCAAGATCTCCCGGCACTGGTCCCGGGCACGGCTCAGCTTCTCGTGCTCTGGGGTCCCGCCTGGGGGTGAGGGGTGGTCAGAAGGGGTGTGCATATGGCATGGTGGGGTTCACCACTCTCATATAATCAAATGGCTCCCAGAGCCAGGGCCTGGGATCAGGCCTGCACTTTGCCCTGCACCCAGCCTGGTCTGCGGCCCTGCAGCCAACAGGGGGGCTCCAGCTGCCCCTTGTACACCAAAGGCACTGGGGTGCCCTCCTCTGCAATGGCTTTATAGACCTTATTCGCTCCCCCCAGAGATGAGGGGAGACTTTGCCTCCCATAGCCCAGCCCCTGCACGTCGCTCTGCCGCGATGTATTGAGCTAAGTGAGAAACCTGAGTGGGGCTTAGGCATCCCTCTGCCCTCCACGCCACCCCATACCCTCCGTGTGCTTGAGGACATTCTCCAACAGCAGCGGGTACTTGGTCAGACGCTGCATCTCAGAGATGATCAGATCCTTGAGCTGCAGCCGGCGGCACTGTGGGTTGCTCTCAGCTTCCTAGGGCAGGGCAAAGAGGCAATCAGAGAAAGCATGGCAGACACACCAAGTCAGGAGTGGGTAGATGCTCTGTGCTCTTGGTCTGGGTGATGTGCTTGTGTGTACATGTTACACTGGGCTTCTTCCATGAGAACCGGTGTGTGTGTGAGAAACCGCTTGGGGGGTGGGTGGGGAGGAGATACCTGCATGAAGATCTGGAAACGGGTCTCCTTGCGCTGCTTGGTTTTGATCAGCTCCAGGGCGATGGACTGGTAGGCGCAGAAGTCGGCTGCGACCTGCTGGATTTCCTCCCGTGCTGGCCCATCGAACTGCGGAGGGGGATGGAGTGGGTTCAGGCACCTGTTGTGTCATTGTGGCTCCAGATGTGGGACATATGGCAGGGCAGGGGGAACAGACAGCTGTGAGGCCACCGCTCCCTCCAAGAGCTCATCACTCTTGTTGTCCATAGCCACATGAACGCCCAACTCACTCTCGCTGACAAACAAGCGCCCCTGCCTGCAGGCTGAAAGGTGCCCCGTTTCCCGTACCCTTTGTACCCTGGGGCCAGAAGCCTGTTGCCCTTACTGCCCAGCTCACCCGGGACAGCATGAGGTCCCCGATCTCTTTGATGATTGGTCCTTCTTCCCGCAGCTTTTTCATGGACTCACAGAGCGAATCTGGACAGGAGGGGATTGGAGCAGCACATTACCAGGGAGCAGGGCAGGCGACGCTGCCAAGGGAAAGGCCTCTCTGCTTCTAGGGCTCCAAATGCCCCTTGTAGATCCAGGGCACCGGGGTCATGTCCCCACCATGAGGTTATAGAGCCCACATTACTTGTGGCTTCTCCACCACACTCCTGCAGCCTCCTCCCCCTACCCTATCAGACCCTGGGGCCTTCGGGCCCTCCGCTCAGTGACTGGTGGATGGCCTTGGGGTAGGATCATTCATGCAATGAGCTGCTTCCAGCCTCAGCTTTTGGAGGAGCTGGGGGTGGGGAAGGGAATGAGAAAGCCAAGGCAGCAGCCAAGGTGCTGCAACATGACCCTGGGGCCCCATGCTCCACCTACACTGCTGCTCCCCACATGCCCCTAGGGTGCCTGGCAGGGAGCCCAGGTGCGCAGGGTCTTACTGTGGATTTCGATGAGGTCTGGGAGGTTGGGGAAGAGCAGTGCCAGCTCCTCCCGTGACAACAGGCTCTCCTTCTTCAGCCGCTGGTAGAAGAGGACATCCAGGACCCGGAGGATGCGCAGGTGAGACGCCTCTGTGGCAAAGAGCTCTGTTGCAGGGGTGGAAGAAAGAAGGGGTCAGGCATGAGCCAGTGCTTCAGGCTCCCCTGGGGACTCTTCCTGGCCCACAGCAAACTGCCCCCTTGGCTATGCAAAGCAGTGGTCGGACCCTGCCTGCCCCTATAGCTGCAATTTCCAGCCCGACTTTCCCCCATGCCTTGTCCTGTTTGCCTGCTTGTGGTTCCCCCACCTGATCCATCTGCCACACACCCTCCTGGCCAAACTCAGGCCCTTGCAGCTAGCTTGGTGTTCCCGCAGGGCAGCCTCTGGGCCTCGGGGTCCTGCCGGGTGCCGAGGACTCCTCACCATTGATCACCTCCTGCCGGTCGATCTCTTTCTGCGTCAGGTAGGCCGTGACCTCCCTCCCCATCGTGTGCTGCCAGTTCTGTGTGTCCAGCTCGGGCTCCAGGTCCGAGAGCTGGCCCAGATCATCCTCGAGGAGGTGGGGCAGGAAGGAGTCTGTGCCAAAGCCCAGGTTGGGGGACTCGATACTCCTGGGAGGATGGCAGAGAGGGGTGGAGGGGGTCAGCCCCTGGCTTGGGTCCAGAGCCCTGCCCTAGCCACAGGCAACAGCACTCACCTGCGCCCCATCTTGGGCGTGTAGGGAGGCGTGGGGTTTTCCAGTGATCTGAGAAGAGACAGGAGCGGCTTGACGCTGGCTGACATACTGTACTGCACAGCACAGCCGGGGGCTCCCTGAGCGAGCCACACATCACACGGGCCCCATCTCACCCGTGGGCTCCTACCTTGTCGACAAGCTGGAGGCGGAAGATGAGGCTGACTGATGTAGCCGTGTTGCCTCCGCCGCTGCGTCCATGTCCACGTCGCTCCGGGAGCGCGGCACATTCTCAGCCTTGCGCGATTTCTTCATTTCCTCCCGGCCCTTCAGGCTCTCCGAGCGGCCCAGCTTCACTTCCAACCTAGAGCTGCATCGGAGAAGCGGGTCGAGCTATCCAGGTGGCAGGAACTCAGGGGCACCCGAAGCCAGTGCATGGCCACGCTGCACCCCGCGGCCGCGGCACCAAGCCCCCCTACCTGTCGCTTTCCAGCAGGTCCTCGGGGAAGCTGCCAGTGGAGAGGCGCTGCGTGCCGGGCTCCTGTGACTCATAATGCTGGTTGTTCTCAAAGTGCTGGATGATGTTCCTCACATTGCCGGGTTTGACTGGAAGGACACAGGGACCCTCAGGACACCAGACTCATGAACCCCTTTGCACGCTGCAGCCCAGCCCCTCTGACACCTGCACCAGGGTGGGGGAAGCCCCCCGTTTGGTCTGAAGCCAGCTGAAGCAGGGGGTGCTTCTGGGGTTCAGGGTAGCACTGCAGCTCCCCTCCCCCAAAACAGCCACCCCGCCCTTCCCCCACGCTTCTCCCTGCAGAGCCAGGAGCTGAACCTGGGGCCCTGCCACGCTGCCTGTCCCGGCTCCCACTCCATGGTCAGAGCCCTCAAGGGAAGGGACCCGCTGATAGAGCAACAGAGGGAAGGAAATCAAAATGAGGCGAAATGCAACATAAAATAAAAGAGGCCTTTTACCTTCAACAGGGGACAAGGGGACATGAAATGCTGAAAGGAAAAAACAATGAGATGTCAAGTCGGCCCGGTGCTCTGGCAACTGAAGTGGAGGGTGCAGGCTGTGGCATGAGAACGCAAAGGAGATGGAGGGAGACCAGTGATGGGGGACACACGCATGCTTCCCCCCCACCCCGGGGACCTGCCATCCGGGCAGCCTGGCGGCTGCAGGTGGCACTGGACACACTTCTCAGGGAGTATCTTATCTCAGTCTCCAATTTCTGTGCAAAAGCAACTGTGCCTTCGCATACAACCTGCTTGGTTTTATCTAAGACCACCCCCAGAGGTACACTCCTGCCCTAGTCTCCTCCTTCCCACTGGTCTTGGTGGTCACAGGCATTGGAGACCAGGAGCTTCCCAGCTGATGCTGCACGGAGCAGAGGGACCCAGTGCTGGTGCCAGGCCCCGGCTCAGTAGGGAGGAGCAAGACTGCAGCTGGGCTTGCAGAACTTGGCACTGGCTGCAGACACTGTGCTCATTGGGGGGGGGAGACGGACACGACCATGTTTCGGGGGAGAGCATGTGACTGAATTAAGGTGAAGAGGAGTGCAGGTGAGGGAGAAATCGTGCATCTGTCCTGGCTGGGAAGCCTGAAGGGTTTTGCTGCAGCCTCCAGCAAGCGGGGAAAGGCTGAAGGCAGGTGGAGAGGCCTTGGGCAGATGTGGGCTCTGCAATGGGGAGGTCTGGGACCCCGCCTCACAGCACAGACAGACTCCAGACCCAGGAACTTTGGGTCACAGAGATCAATGCCTGCAGTGGCACACGTCACTCCGAAATCAGCACAAGGCCCCAGCTAGACGCGGGGCTTGCACCGCAGCTGGACCCCAACACGGACAAGGCCTTGGACTCCCAAACCTAGATCCACTTGCAGCCAGGTGGCAAGAGGGGCAGCCCTGAGCCGAGGGGCTGCACTGGCTCCAGGAGTGGGACACCCTGCCAAAGGCCACCGGCGAGGAAGCAACTCCCAAGGAGAACATGGCTGCCCCATGGACCTTCCTGCAGGTCCCCCCTGTCCCCCAAGCGGCCCCATGGCCCCTGCACTCACTGCTCTGGGAGGAGCTCTTGGGCTTCCCAATGTACTTGAGGATGGGGTTGCGCTTCTTGTCCTCCATCGTGTCCTTGTCCTTCTTCGTGCCACTGCTCTGCTGACACACGAGGCAGGTGTTAGAGTTGCATTGGCCAGCATCTAGGGGCCAGGCCAGAGCCCAGGTCCGCTCCCTAGCCCACAATGTACTACTGACTCACTCCACAGCCCCAGGCAACTCACTAATGTGCTGCCATGTGCCCTGGGAACAAAATCTGCCACAAGCGGACAGGAAAGGAAGACTAGCCGGTCCCACTCTGTCAGTCATGATGCTCCACCTCCAGCATTAGGACAAGCCCTGGATGCTTGGGAACCTCAAGCTGCTAATACTTGAGCTAAAGGAGACTCCCCAGTTAGCTGTATAGGGCCTAGGGTACATCATCCTGGTTCCACCCAGCAGAGGGCAGCAGTGCGTGTGCACACACCCCGTTCTCATGGAAGAAGCCCAGCGTAACATGTACACACGCACACGTCACTACCCCCGTGCAGCGTCTTTACCCTCCAAGCTGGTTACACCACGAGGCTGCGTTCATGGCCTGCCTGTGGCTGGTAGGGAATCCCAGCCCATGTGCTAGGGAGCTGGGAAGAGTCTGAACGGGATCTTCCAGGAACAGAAGCCCCAAGAGACATCCTCCTCTCCAGGGTAGGACATCAGACCCTCCGCCAGAGCCTGACTGCTGCAAGGGGATGCCTGAGGGGTGCTCAGCCCCTGGCCCAGCTCAAGCAGATGTATGTGCTAGGAGAGCTGGGGCTCAGGGAGACCACGGGAGAGCATTGCAATGAGCTGGGCCTGGGGAGATGGCGCCTCACCCACCTTCTTTGTCTTGGGGAAGAAGGGAAGCCACTTGTCCTTGTCTGGGAGGGACTGGGACTTCTCGCTGGTGCTGGCAGGACGAGGTTCTGACCCACGGATGCCTGCGTGGGTCACGTAGGTGCGGAGGGCAAAGGCCATGGGGGAGCTGCAAGAGAAAGAGCCACGTGCTGCAGGTTGGACCCAGGGCCATGCTTGCGGGGGGGCCATTGCCTGCATCATGGGGGTCAGTTGTGGCAGAGGACAGGGCCCGAGCATGCTGGGTACAGGATTAGAGGCCCTGCTGGTGCAGCTACGCCCAGGCTGCTCTAGGGAGGCTGTTTATAACTCCTGTCAAAAGCCACCCAAGGCTTTGTGCCTGCCAACAAGAGAGTCCTTATAGACATGTCAAGGTGCTACAGGGTGAGCTGGGGCCTGGACCTGGCAGCTTCTGCCCGCGCAAGCCAGTTGTACTCAGGTGAGCAGGTTCAGTATCAAGGGGCCAAACATACAGCCAACTCTGCCACCAGGGAAGCAGGAAAGCACGTGGTCTGTTCTGCACGGTGTTGATGCCCCAGCAGGGCTGCAGCATGGTGGGGAGCAAGGTGATTCTGCTGCCAAATCTGGGGCACGTGGGGGGCTGCAGCCTTAGCAGGGAGGCTGGGACCCAGCGGTGGAAGCAGGTGGCTTTTGCCAGTGCCCCTGAGCATGGAAACCTCTGTGCTGCCCTGGCACGTCTGTGCACATGGTCACCAGTTCTGAAGCCACTCACCTCCTATCGTCCTCGTACTTTGACCTGGGATGAGAAGGAAGGACAGGGGGTGAGAAGAGGCGGCACCTGGGAGCAGGTGGACTGCCCACCCCCCTCATTCACACACCCGATTTCCCCCGAACCCAGGCCGACTGCAAACCCCAGTCCCACCCCCAGGGCCTGACCCTTGGGGATGTGGCCTGGCTGCCGCAGGGCACTCACAGGATGTCACCCAGCTGGGTGATCTGTTTCTCTGCCACCTGCCGCTCCCTCTGGGGGTCCCCATCCAGGTCCATCAGGTCGTTCTCACCGTACAGGCTCCCCAGCCCCATGGTGCGCTTTGTCCTGAGGACAGATGGGCATAGGTCAGGGCTGAGAGCCTCTGCGATGCAGGCAATGGAGGGGGCATGGGATGCTGGGACAAGCTAGCCCCCAGGCAGCAGCAGGAGGGCAGGCAGCATGGTTACCTGTAGTCTTGGATCTGCTCTTGAATCTCAGGCATCACTGTGTCTTGGGCTTCAGACAGGGCGCTCCTGATGTCCTCCCCGTTTCGCAGGCGAGACTCTGCAGCCAGCAAGGGCAGGGAAGAGAGAGGTGAGCCCGTGACTTGCTATCCCTCGATGGTGTGGGGGGCGCAGAGATGGCTGGGCGCACCAGGAAAGCACTCCAGGGAAGCACACGGCCTGCCACCAAGCCTGCTGACCAACCCCTGGGGGCTCAGCCCGTGCGCTGGGGACATTCAATAGCTTGGAGTCATGGGCCGTCTCGCTCTGACTGCGCAGCGCTTGGTACCAGGGCTCAGTTAGGGCCTTTATTCACCACCTACCCCCACCCCAAATGTGAACAGAAATGTCAGCCCCACTTACAGACCCTGATAGGCACAACTGAAATTACATCCCCAGGCAAGTCACAGCACCTAGGCATCCTGCCACCTAATCTTATCACAAGACACTTCCCCCCTTGGGGGGTGGGGGAAATAGAAAAGGGAGGGGGAGATACCTGCAAGACTTGCTATGCAGATAGCCCACCTCCCAGTGCTGCACCAAAGGGGAAGCATAGCCAAGGAGCATGCATCTTGCACACAGGCCAACAGACTCTCACCTATTTCCAGCAACAGCGAATCGGCCACCTTCACCCTCAGTGCCTGTGGAGTTTAATAAAAAACCAAACCAGTCATGTGTCTGCTCATCTGGACCCCGCTGTTACTGAATCACAGTTACCCACGCAGCCAACAGGCAGTGCTTTCCACTGCTCACATCTGCGACCGGGCAGAATTGTGCCCAAGCTACCCCTGGAGCCAGGCTGCGCCCAGGCCAGAGGGGATGAGCACTGGGGAATGGGATTTCAGGGCAAGCCCGTGCGACTGTCCCTCAGCAGGAAATTGGCTCAGAATTTCACCCACGAAGAACAGATCCCCATCAGCTACCGTCTGTTAAGCAGCCGGCTAAAAACCCTGGGTAGCTGGAAGAAACCCCAGGGGATGGGGACCTTGGCAAGCCTGGGTCACTCAGCCAAAGTGAGATTGCCACCTGGGTCTTTGCCCAGAGACAGCAAGCTCAGTGACAGAAGCAGCTACCACTTGTGTCAGCCCTTCTCATTGCTACCCATGCTATTCCCTTGCTGAAGCCTGTGTCTGCACAGTCCATGGGATGCTCAAGGCAGGACAACCCAGGGCCATTTCCAAGCTGCCCCTGCCTTCCCCCGCAGGCATTGCTCAACTCCCACCCTCACCGCGTTCTTCTCCAAGAAGATGTTCCAGATATCTTTGCCCAGCGCGCGGGACTCCTTGAGGTTCATCTTCTGGCAGACGTCGGCGCACAAGTAGAAGAGCTGCAGGGCAGGAGGAGCGGGGCACAGACAAGAGTGAGGTGCGTTAGGAGGAAGGAAGGAGAAGCGCGCAGAGACCGTGGCAGGGGCTGGAGGGCTGTCCCACTGGCACAGGCATCCCACACTACGCTACCACCCTGCCCCACCTGTGTGGCCCTGTGGACCCTCATGGCAGGCCAAGCACTGGCCCCACACTGGGAGGTCTCCACTGCTTAGCAGCAATGCAAACAAGTTATAATGTGGGTAATGTGGGGCCCCTGCGGGACACGATGGGCAACTTAGTCGTCGCGCCAGACGACAAATCTAACATATTTAATGATTTCTTTGCCTCTGTCTTCC
>JAGPOW010000863.1:1091741-1118206 GCA_030014935.1 Caiman crocodilus
TGAGCACCTTGCCGGGGTCATCTGACCCCGGTGCTCTTTCCTGCCAAGGCAGGGGGTCGGACTAGATGATCTGCCCAGGTCCCTTCCGACTCTAGACACAATAAAAAAAAACAAGTGCGCCTGGGGCTGCAGATGAGAGTAGTGTTGGCAACACTTCCCCCACCGTGGGCCACAAGGGAAGGGTGGGAAATGCACTGCCCTGCCTACCAAGCCGGGCCCCCAGTCCAGCGCTGCCATCAGCTGGAGTGGACCCACCGCTTGGCCCCCAGGTGGGAATTCCCCTGCCCTGAACAGATCAGTCCTCTGGGGAAGATCCAACCAGGAGTCACCTCCCCACCCACAACTATTGTTGTAGGGACCAGCAGCCGCAACCTCCCGTGACCTGGGGCAGGTCAGCAGCAGCCAGAGGGGCTGGCCAGGGTGGTCCCCTCTCTCACCAAGGGGCTGGGATCCGCCTGGGAGAAGATGTACCGCAGGAAAACCCCCAAGTGAGCCGGCCGGGATTTCAGCTTCCCCAGGTCCTGGAAGAGGCTATCACACTGTGAGGGGAGGGGGAAGAGAAAGACACTTGAGCTGGCAAGAGGCCTGAGGCACACAGCCAGCCCCAGGAAGGGGCTCCCCTGTGTTGCGGCACGCCAAATCCCCAGCTTCTTCCTCCCTCTGCTGGTGATGCTACTGCAGCTCAGAGCCCAGCGGGAGGCACGCCAGCCACAACCGTCCTAGCCCAGCCAACTCTGGGGTGATCGTAACGGCTCTGCCTACCCTGGCCTGCCATTGGGGCACTACCCAATGCAGATAAGGGCTACAGGGGAAGGTCAAGAACTCTCTTTCCTGAATGCAAGGCCTCGTGTGAGATGGCAGCACACACAGAGTAATGTGCTGAGACATGGCGGAGGCACCTGGGTCAACGCAGAGGACAAGTGCATGAGGCAGCTGCCCTCGATCGCTAGACTGCCCCACCGGCTGGACAGCTGGCAGCGGTTAGCTGCAGCATGGCAGAGCTCAGCACAGGCTGGTTCCCCTAGCCAAGATGAGGCCCTGGTGTCTGTTGCCTCTGCTGCAGAGGCAACCACAGATCTCTGCTTGTGTCCGCGGGGCTGCTGGAAGGGCGCCTGACCACCAACATGGGGGGCAGGAGGTGGGATCTGCAAACACATTTCACTACCCCTGAGCAGCCACTGGGAACATGGGGGGGGGGGGGAGGGAGGGAATGTCTCGGGAGCTGCTACCTCATTGTTGAAATAGCCCGGGTCGTAATCCTCCTCAGGGCCAATGATGAGAGGCCGCAGTGTCCGGTCTGAGCCCTGGAGGAGACAGAAGCAGGATGGGACCAGGCAGTTGTCCCATTTGGTGGTCCAGAGCGGAGGGCATCTCACACCGCCACTCAGCATGGTGCCACCATGGGTCATGAAGGCCAGGCATGACCCAGAGGGCACAGAACGCCCTCCCCAGTCGCCCAGCTCATCTCTGGCAGCTGGCCTGACCCAGGCCCACCTGGCAGAGCAGGAGAAGGGAGCGCGCTCCCCCGTGCCTCTGTCCTAGTCCCACCTGCTCTGTGGAGGGTGCGAAGGGCGTATCTGAGCCCTGGCGGCGGTGGTGCTGGAACATCTTGGAGGTGATGATGGGAGATGTGCGCGGGCTGTCGAGGCCGGGATCGGACAGGACTGAGTTGCGGTTCAGGGAGATCTGCTTGGGATGAGAGCATCGAGGGGGAGACAGCGTGGTCAGGAAGGGGACAGGTGCCAGAGGATGACTCAGCTAGTCCAAAATGAAGGCCTCCCTGTCCTGCTCCCTGCCCCACTACTATTGCAGGACCCCTCCTCCAGACTGACCCAGTGTAAAAGTACTGGCATCAGTTGGACAGGCAGTCCAATTGGTGCCAACTCAGCTTCTGGACCATCTTCATTGCTGCCTCTCCACACTTGGGGGTTTCCTCCATGCCTCTGTGCCAGGCACCCTCTTTCAAACATCCTTTCACCTCTACTACCCCCATAAGCGGTGCCCGGCAGGCTTCGGCCTCTGGCCTCTGCTGCTTGCTGGGCTTCACTGCTCTGTAACCCCAGGGTGGAGTTTGGGGCCCCTTGCAAATGCCAAGACAAGAGTGAGGCTTCTCAATGCACCCAAATCACAGAGGACCTGCGCTGACTGGGGAAGCAGAGCTTGGCTCCTCTGAGAGCTTGATGCTGAGAAGAGCCAGGGATGCAAGTCAGTAACTGAAGGCATCCCTGGGACATGGCAGTGATGCCACATGAGCACAAGGAGCCTGGGAAACTCTGAGTTGGAGCTATGCTCAGAGTTGTCCAGCACATCCAAGGGAAGAGAGGCAGAGCCAAAGCACCCAAATCCCCTCAGCTCTGCCCTGCAGAGCCAGGACCCAGCTGGCCCATTCTGGGGAGGCATTTCCAGGTCCATGAACTGCCCCCAGTTGCACCAATTCCAAAGGACACATCCACTTTCCCAGGGTCCTGCTCCTCAGGGGACTGCCAGCCTCCACGCAAGGGCTGCATGTGTGTGCAGGGGAAACCAGGTTGGCTTACAAAACCCAAGGCACAATTCAGAGACTTTAGCCACGGAGCTGTGACCCACCCCCTGGCAGCATGGCCCTCACCTCGCTCACCGAGGGGAACCGCTCCGTGCCGGAGTCCAAGCCACTGTCGCCATCCTGAGAGTCCAGGGAGAGGCGGCCTAGAAAGGAGATGACGCATGAGCAGAGGCAATAGAAGATGAGAGTTGGGTGCTTGAAGACTGGTGGAGACTAGAGAGCTGGACTGACGGTAGGTGGCCTGGGCTCACGCAGCCCCAGCTGGACTCCAGCTCTGGGCGCAAGGGGTGGAAGACAGGCTCCCACCATTAAGAAGCGGCTTTGGCTCATAAGAATCCTGGGTAGGGAGAAGGACCCTGGACTCCTGAATCCACAGTGTCCCCTTCCTGCCTGCCTGGCCCTGACACCTGGGAGAAACACCGGTAGCCAGTGAGGGGATGCGCGTTACGGAGGCAGCAGCTGAGACCCACTCAGGCACCCTCTACTCACCTTCTGTGACCTGGAGCCCCGCGGAGCCCGGGTCGCTGCTCAGCCGTACACAGTCCTGCAGCGAGAGGATGCACTGGGTCATCCCATCGTTCCCGCCCTGCCGGTGGGGAAACAGGGGCAAAGTGGGTGGGCGCCACCCTTGATAGCAAAACCACTTCTCTGATTTCAGGCCCCTCGAGGGAAGGAAGCTGCACACAGCAGGCAGGGAGCAGACCCTGGCAGGGGCCCAGAGCATGGGTCTGCACCGTGCAGCCTGGCTGAACTGGTGCCCTCCTTCCTGCAGCCAGCCTGGCCTTCAGCCTAATACCCAGCCAGCTGTGATGCCCTCTGGAGACTTAATCGCAGGACCAGGAGACGCATCTGGTCCTGCAGCTGTTCACAGGCAGCTCCTGAACCCATGGATACCACAGAACCAAACCTTACCCATCCCAGGAGGCACAAAGCCAGCGACACCAAGAAGACCCCACAGGGAAAGCAGAGGGGATGGCGGGGGGCAGCAGCTGGGGCCCTGGGGAGCAGTTTTGGCTCTGCTCCCACTTCAGCATGTACTGGGGGTGTTGAATGCAAAATCATAGTGCTCTATGCCCTGGGTTGTAGTCCATTGCCCGCTGCTGCCTACCACCAAGCTGCCAGTTTCCTGGAGGATCTTGAGCTGCAGCTGGCTGACCCGGCGGCGGGCACCCTCGATCTGACCCTCCAGCCCGGTGGCGGGGCGCCGGCTGTACACCTCGCAGAAGCGCTGGGCAGGAGACAAAGAGGAGTGGGCCATGGACGCTTGAGGAGAGCATGCGACCGCGCAGGCAGTGGGGAGCTCTGCTTGGTGGCCTGAGAGAGCTTTGCTGAGGGCATGGGGCTGGCAATAGTGGCAGGGTGGGGAGGAAGGAATTACAGCCCCATAGCCCACGCGCCACAAAAGCAGCCGCTTGTAGTGGCTCATCCTCCGAACCCCCGGCCAAGCCACAGACAGATGCAGGAGCCCAGGAGTGATGGCACAAATGTCCAATCAGGTGCAGCAGGCTGGGAATGGGGTTACAAGCAGAGATGGACCCCAAAGCTGGGCTGTGGCAAGCACAATGTTGGAGGAGACACCCGCCCATCGCACCCAGGCCTTGGGGAAGTGCCATCGTACCTGTAACTCAGCCTCCTCCTGTCGCAGCATGTTCCGGAGGATCTGGGTTGCGTGCTTCTGGACCTCTGGGTCCTGCAATTCAACGGGCACCAGTCAAATAGGACCGAGACAGGAGGAGATCTGCTTTCCCCTTCCCGTCCTCTCCTCTGCCAGGCCCAAAACAGGGTAGCACAGGCAGGGTGTAGCAGGCTAGCAACACCCCCTTCCCGCTCCCTCCTTGTCCCGCGGTTACCTGCAGTGGCTTGGGTCCAGTGATGCGCTGGGGCGGAGGTAATGGCGGTGGTGGGGGAGGCGGTGGGGGGTGTGTGGGCATGACCCGGGGAGCCCCTGACAAGCTGGCGTCTTGCTGGGAGTTGGAGAGTCCCGCTGAGGAGGGAGGGGAGCCTAGGAGGGTCAGTGCGACGTAGGCGCCGGCTGGGGAAGAGCAAGACAAGGACAGTGATGAGATGCCTGAGAATGGGAGATCCTTCTGTGCCCCACTAGCGTGGCAGGGCTGTAGGCTAAATCCAGAGCCAAAGGGATGCCTGTGGGGGTGGAGCAGGCGCATCCAGGAAGGCTTTGCCATCCAGCTCCAGGTCAAAGATCTTGCCCCTTGACCCAGCTCTCCCATGCTGCAGGGCCTCACTGTCTCTCCCCAGGAGCAGACCAGCAGCTTGCTAACACGCCGGCTAGCAGATGAGGGCTGTGGCCATGCTCACGGCAGTCTGCGGAGCCGGCTACCCACAGAAGCTGCCATGCGGCCGGGATTGCTTCTGTGCTGGGGCCCTGAAGCACACGTTCCCAGCAGCATGACGACTGCTTACTGCCACTGTCAGAGTGCCTGCAGGCCCCAGGCAAGATTGGAGCTAGTGCTGTGAGTCCCAGGCTGGCGGTAGGAGATAAGAACACGTGGTCCAGGAGATAAGGTGGGCCAGGAGTGGGCAGGGACTTGGAGGCAGGGAAATAGGAAGTGATTCACCCCAAGGTCATGTAGCAGCTCAGTGGCAGAGCTGAGATTATAGTCTATGCATCCTGGCTCCCAGGCTCAGCCTGAAGTGCAGGTGCATGGGGAGACGGCACAGCCACGGCCATCCTCTGCTCATTCTCTGCCACCCTGGAGGGTCCCTTTGCTCTGGAGGGCAGCAGGGAGCTCCATCTGTCTACCCTGTCCCTACATATCCATGCCAAGCCCCCTGCCTGCCCAGAGCCTGCCCTGGTGGCTCACACCAGCCAACAGCCTCCTGTTGCTAGCACCCAGGGCTGGACTCGAACCACCAACCCAGGGGGTACACAGTTCCATCGGCCTGCCCCCCATTACCCCACTCACATTTGATGAGCTTCACCACTTCGAGGTGCGAGCTGTTTGTTACCATTGTGCCGTTCACCTGGGACAGGAGAGAGGCATGAGCGAGGCCCATGGCCCCGGGGGTGTCAGCCCGGGGATGACGGGACTGGGAGGTCATGCTCACCTTGACAATGCGGTCCCCTTCCTGCACACCCGCCCTCATGGCTGCTCCTCCTGCAAGGCAATGAGCACAGAGTCAGGCCTGTCCTGGCAGCTGGGAGGGGGCTGCAGGGAACAGCGTGACAGGTCCAGTCGCTGGGGTTGGCAGAGTCTGCAACTCAGGGTCAGCAAAAGAAGGGAGGTCCAGCTCTGTAACGTGCAGTAGATGCAACTGGGACCCCTCCCAGGTCAGTGCTAGTCTGCTTCATGGTTGCATGCAACACTCCCTCCATGGGAGATGGCACTGTGCTATCAGCACCTGGTCCAACAGGGCCTTGATCCTGCATACTTCAAGGTGACCCCAAACCAG
This sequence comes from Caiman crocodilus, assembly GCA_030014935.1. Classification (NCBI taxonomy): domain Eukaryota; kingdom Metazoa; phylum Chordata; order Crocodylia; family Alligatoridae; genus Caiman; species Caiman crocodilus. Next base: position 1,097,695 of record JAGPOW010000863.1, read on the forward strand.
AGAGGGAAAAGAAGCCACTGACCTGCTTGGAGGGGCTGTGCCCCACCAACCACTGCCCAGCACCATGGGATAGAGGTGAGCGCAAAGCAAACCACCCAGTGCTTGCTCCCAATGCAGCTGGAAACCAAAGCACCTGAGGTAGCCAGCCCTGGTTCCCACAAGGCCATTATTCAGTCCATGGGGCTGATCAGCAAGGAGCAGCGACATGACGTGCAGAGCCGCAGTCAGAAGCCCCAGAGCATTGTTCAAACACCGCGTGTCCTTACAGAAGCCCCCTGATCCCAAAAAGCACTGACAGGAAGCACCTGCCTGGCAGGTGCCAGAACAGGAGCCGCATGGATCCAGTTTCAAGAGCAGAGCCCAAGCACCAGAGAAACAGGGCCGGCAGGGCCCAAACCCATCTTGTCCAGCCTCTGGCCCTCACCAAACCATCCTGGCCATGCACGCATCCACCCTGCGCTGAAAAGCTTCTGAGCATGGAGATCCCCCGAATCTCTCGTGGGTCTGATTCAGCCCTCAATTCCCTCTGGGTGGAGAAAGCTCTTCCTTGAACCCAATCACCACCAGCAACAATATTCACACCCCCTTTCTTCAATGAAGCTGTTAAGGTTTAGCTGCACTGAAGAATCCTCCTTTGCGAAAGCCGAACCCAAGAGACCTGTTTCTGCGAGGGGAAGCTCCAGATGGAGAAAACTGGAGAGAAATAAAGAGGCCGAAGGTGGAAAGAGCATGGGATAACTCAGGCTCCAGTGGCTCCGATACACTCGTGCTGCTTGAGCCCAGAGTGGCCGTGGGGGGCACTGCAGAGAGGCCGCAAGCTGCAGCCATGCACGGGTCAGGGAAGTGACTGCCCACAGTGAGAGGAAAGGAGGTTTCTTTTATTAAATGCCTGGTCCGGGCCCCAGATGCTGGCTGCAAGCAGAGGCAGGACTGGCCCTTCCCAAACCTAGAGGAGCTCTGTCCATGCCCCTCCACACAAGCGAATTCTCCCTGGCCTGAACGTCATCGGGGGGGAGGGGGGGTCATTTGGCAATAACAGCGGCTCTTTGTGTATTTAAACGGCGACTCAAAGCCCTGCCACCCTGCAAAGCCATTAGACAGCAAAACCAAGAGCGCCCGCTCCACCCCCCCCGCACAGCCAGGAGCAAAAGCCGCCGGGTCCAAAAGCTGCTGAATCGGTGTTTGCCGAGGGCTGCACAGGGAATTCCCCGCCCCCCCGCCGTCAGCAGCTTGCTGCGATTATATAACCGGCGGGCAGCGCGGCGCAGTTAGCTTGTCGCTGCCTGCAGGGCAGAGGAGTGGGGGGTGGGGACGGGAACTCAGCTGCTGTGCTGGGGAGCGGACAACTACAGGCAACTCCCAGCCTGGACTAGTGGGATATAGGAAGCTCTGCTCCAGAGCCATCCCCCACAAATGACCTTATTTGCACCCATCAACCCTGCCCTCCTCACCCCAACCTCCCACCCACCCACCACACGCCAGAGGCTCCCGATCTCATCCAACAGGCCACACACTCTTCCCACCCATCATGGGGTCAGAGCAAACAAGGGGGGCCCCAGCTGCACGTGTCTCTGCCCCAGAGAGGCGAGGGGGACGTGGACGGCACTCACCTGGCCGCACACTCTGCACCAGGACAATCCGGTCCCCGCTGACTGTGAAGCCGAAGCCATGCTCGTCCTTCTGGATGATGACACAGCGTTGGACCAAGCCTGTGGGTGCAGGGGGAAGGAAAAGCGAGGGAGCCTGGAGTTAAATCCATGCTCCGTGTTGGCCCAGGGCACAGCGTCCTGGTGGGCTGGGGTCATTGGAGCTGGTGGGGGTCTGCTGTGAGATGGGGTGGGTTTGTTTCTCCCCGCGCTGTGCACACAGGCACATGCAACACGAGTGAGGCCTGGTGACATCCACTCCCATGAAAACTTCAGCTCCTGGTATGAACAGGCCAAAGAGCTACCCAAGCATGGCTGGTGTCTGCAGCTAACAGTGCTGGGTCTAGTGTCACATCCAGCCACTGTCGATAACCCAGCCTGAATGACCTGGTACCCGTCGACAGCCAGGGGCAGCCTTTTGCACAAGGGGTCCCCAAACAGGGTCTGGGGCAGGGCATCAGGCTGGAGACCCAATTAGGGCCTCTCCTCTTGCACAAGCTCCCTAAATGGCCTTGGTCATGGCACTTTGCCTCTAGGCTCCCCAGGAGCGATAGCACTGCCCCACCTCACCTCACCTCACGGGAGAGTCACAGAGACAGGACTCCCCGGGGATAGGCTGACAGGGGGGTAAAAACCCAGGATGATATGTTCAGAGCCCCAACCCGTGGGGACAGCAGGTGGGCAGAAGTTACCTGTTGTTTCGGTGGAGTCGGACGGCTGGCGGTGATGGCCGGGAGACCTGCGTTCTGGAGCCGCATCTCCCAGAGAAGACAGGCTGCTCAACCTGGAGAGGGCAAGACGTACATCATCACAGAGGGCCCATGACGAACGGGGCTCTCCTTCCGCTTGCTCGAGACACCCTCACCTCACACAGGAAGTGGCAAACCGCAGCACCAGCCTGCGGTAGACTGAAAGTGAGCACAGCGCTTCCCCAGACTGGAGCAAGGCTGGGCACCAGGAGTACCCCGGCCCAGGCCTGGGGACAGCATCGGGCACCCCCCGTGCCACGACATGGAGCCACTGAGGTCTGTGAGTATGGGAGGGATGAGCGCGGGGGAGAAGCGATGCAGGGTCCACGGCGTAAGCACAGCGAGAGTGACAAACAGATACACACACATACACACGCCAGCCGGACGCCCGGCACCAGAGCTTACCAGGCTGCAATGGGGCTGATGGAAGAACACGAAGCAGCGAGGAATGGATGAGAGAAAGACAGACAGACAACGGACAGTTACTTTCACCCCCCTGCCCCAACCTTTTCTATCCTAGTCTAGTGTGCTGCAGAGACTGGCCAAGTCTGGGGGCAAGAAGGGAGCTCGTCCCCATGCCGGCTCTCTCAGCAAGGGCTCCTGGGGTGGGGGGCGTTGTGTGCAGTGAGCCCCTGTCGAGAAGCAACCAAGTCCCAACAACCTCGCCTGTGCAGGGGACCACACAGCCAGCACCTGCGATTGCTCCTCGGACCGAGGCCGCCTTCCCGCAGCAGGGCTGGCCGGAGCGATGGCTGCAGGGAGCGCTGATGCCGGCAGCTGAGAGGTGATGCCAACTCAAGCTGCAGCTCCCAGACAGGGCATGCACACAAGACGGGCTCTTGGCCACCAGTGCTGGGCCTGGACCTGAAAGCCTGTCGCCTCCCTCTGTGCCACTCAGTCCCATCCTGCACCCAGGACCTAGATGTGATCTCCCCCTGGCAGCCAGCCTGCCCTCCAACCCAGGGCTGAGGGACACGGGATGCTCACGGCGACCCAAATGCCCTTTGAAATGATCTGCTTCCCTTTGAAAACCCAGTCTCCAACACAGCCGGCGGGGGCACAAGGACATGGCCCTGCTCCCCACACCCCCGCTTTTCCCCGGACCCCTCTTACCTGGGCAGGTGAGGGTGCTTTTTACTGGCTGGTCTGTTGCCCAGGAGGGACGACAGAAATGGACACCCAAGACAAGGACGGTGCAAGATCCCAAGGTCAGCATTGTGGGGTGGGAGGGGGGAGAGAGGAGATAAAGGCATCAAGAGGCAGATGTCAGCAGGCGCTGCAGCTGCCGGCGCACCAGGGGAAGGGGAGCAAGGTTTGGAGCCCGAGCGCCCCTCTGCTCTACCCCTCCCCACAGGACCCAAACAGGGGCAGAGGAGCCAGGGCCCTGGCCAGGCAGCTCCTTCCCGAGTGCAAGGGGAAGCTCAGCCCTGGCCCCCGCTGCCAGGCACAACGGGACCCAGATGCACATCTGCGAGGAACTGCCCCCGCCACGCTTGCTGCACCCGGCGGCCCAACGCGCCCAGCTGCCTTCAGATCATCACGAGGCCCCAGTCCTGCAGGAACGCGGTGCAGGTTAACAGGTGGCAAGGAGCGCTGCCGAGTCACTGGCCCGCTGAAGTTAAGCACATGCTGGACCAGGGCCAAAGCCCTCCTGAGCTCTCCAAAAAGCCTCAAAACCCTGCGTCTCCAAAGCAGCTTCTCCGAGCTCCTTGCAGCAGGTGGAAAGGAAGCTGGGGACGGGGGCTGTGCGAGGGACCAGGCTGGCCGGGTAGCGAGGCAGCCTGTGCAGCTGATACCCTGGCATGAAGTTACCCCCAGCACCAGCTCAGCGGCAGAGCAGTGACAAGAGTGAGGCCTCACTGCCGCATGCCCTGAGCAACGGAGGTGGCCAGGGGAATGCAGTGTGATGCTCCCAGGGCACTATCCGCATGGAGAGGGCAGCTATACGGAGCTGTGGAAGCACCAGCTGTCTTGCAAGAGCCTTCCAGCTGTTGGCGTGTGCAGACACACACACATGCAGCCCCAGCTGGCAAAGCCGAGGCCTTCCCACGGGAGCGTGGCAGCCTGATAATACCAGGGAGTCTGGGGACAGCCTGGTCCACCACACCTGCAGCTCAGAGCAGGCAGTGGGAAAGAACTGAGTGCCTGCCTGTCCGATGCCAGCTTTATCTGAGACAAGAGTCCTGTGGCCACTTGCTGTGTGCCCATGGGTGCAGACCAGCGGTGAAGCTGCCCAAGGGTCACTGTTCTTGCTCAGAGAGCCCTGGGCTGTGGGGGTGTCTGCTAGAGCAGTTCCCCCAGTACACCCAGTGCCCCCTGCACCAGATCCCCACCTTGCCAGTTCCCCACAAGGCCTCCCTCCAAGACAAACTATCTCGTCAGCCACTGACCTGACACAAGCACGGGTACTGCCTCCCCACTCGCAGAGCCCAGCCTCAGCACCGAGATCCCGCGTTCTCCGACCAGATGCTACTAAACCGTGGGGTCCCAGCTGTCTTATCAGGGCACCCCTTGACATCCTCCTGGCTCACTTCACCCAGCCTGTGTTATTGCTCCTGCTCCCACTGGATGAAGGGCATTGCCAAACACTAGTGCACCCTGGAGACTCGAACAAGTCTAAGGTCCCCTGGGTCACCCCAGGCTCTGTTGTAACTCAGCCAGGGCAGCAGGCACCTTGATCCCTTCGCTGATGTATCGGTGCAGAGAAGTACTCCTGCTCCAAGGCTGCGGGGGCTGCTTGCTGGAAGAGCTGGTGGTTTCCAGCTCACCTGGAATCAAGCAGCACAAGCATCCTGAGTGGATGCAAAGGTGCCCGTTGCGACCCCCGAGCAGGAAGCACCTTGGCTGGTTGGGGGCACTGCTCTACTGGCATGAAGGCATCTGCACCGGGGGTCACACCAAGTGAATGGGCAGCTCCTTCAGCGCCAAGCCGGCGGATAAACTGCGTCCCCCCCCCGGGCAGGTCTGCAAGGCCTTCCTGGAAGATGATCCCACGCCTGCTGCCACGAGGTGCAAGGAAATGCAGATAAGGGGCAGAGTTGGCCGATCAGGCCTCATGGGCTAGGTCTGCACATGCACGCCTCAGTTCCCCCTCCCCCACAAGATGCCCGCATTTGGGTGGGGCGAGCACGGGGTCCTAATCACAGGGGTGGCATTTTGAGGGTGCCATGGGGGTGCACAGGGAGTGCTGCTGTTTTGATTCCAAGTAATTTCTCGTCAGCAGAGAAGCCAAACGAGGCAGATCACTAGGCTGGGAGGGCGGCCGCAGAGCTGGCTGGAGAAGCAGCCGCAGGCTCAGCCCGACACGCCCCAGCAGCCGGCTCTCACCCCCCTGTGCCTTCATGCGCTGGGTACCACCGAACCGCCTGCTCGGTCAGGCGGCGTCCCCGGGTGGGTGCCCCCAGCCCAGGCGCCACCGGGGAGTCCAGCGCCCACGTCAGCAAGGGCGATTCTCCCTCCCTTCCCCCCCTGCCCAGCCCAAGGGACGGAAAGTCAGCAGCGTAACCCCAGGCTCTGCTGCTCCAGCAGATTTCCAGTACGAGATGCCTCCCTGAAACCACAATTATAGGCCCGAACCAGGCAGGGAGGGTAATTACCGCCCGTTCCGTCGGCTCAGCAATCCCTTGCCCCTCTCCCTGCCCTCCCCCCACCCTCCCTGGCCGAGTCGGAGCACGCCGGGTCCATGTGATTGAAGTTTCCATCTGAGCCTAGCGTGTGTGGCTGGGTAGCACGCCTGCCCACGACCCCTGCTCCTCAAAGCCCCCCCAGAAACAATCCCCATGCCCTGAAGCAGATGGAGAGGCTGATGGAAGAGCTGTTTTCAAAGGCAAGGAGGTAGAAAAGCAGACGGGCAGTGCTTGGGACCGTGGTGCCCACACGTTCAGAGCCAGTGCCTTCTAGGCAGCACCAGGGATGAGTCAGCACCACCCGACCGGCCGTCTCTGCTGGGGAAATCCCAGGGTGTTGTTCAGGCCTTGTAGCCAAGGCACAAAAGGAACTGGAGTGATGCAAAGAAGAGACCAAGGAAAGGCAACGGCAGACCCCGTGCACCATGCAGGGACTGACTCAGCCCAGAAGCCTGGCATGGCACAGCATCCCCACGGAGGGCATCCTGTGTGCTACGATGAACTCCAAGCCTTTGGGAACTTGCATCTTTGCTCCATGCCTCTGCTCAGATCCTAACTCCTCCCGGTGTGGCTGGTCCTTGCTCTGTGCACATGTAGCCCCTAGCACCCAGGGTCTGGATCGCCATGCGCAGCTATAATTGCCTTAAAAAACCTGTGTCCCAAGGGCTCTGCAGCACTGCTCAGTCAAATGCTCATGGGCTTGCAAGTGCCTGGATAAGGGTCACTCCGGGGGTCTTCATTCAGCCTCCTCCCCCTCACGTATGCCACATGGTGCTGTCTTGCATTGCCTGGGCACGGCGTCCAGGGCAACCCCTGCCTCCTCCTGTCCACGGGGAGTGAGCCTGGGGGCAAAATCATCTCTGGGAGCCATGCCTCACTTGCTGGCATGCAGTGGGAGAGGAAGGGATTTGCTGGGGGGGGTCAGGGCAGCTGATCGCTTCCTCAGAAAACTGCATTTCTTTCCTGCCTCTACCACAGACCGGCAGACGAGAGCCCGGTCAGGTCCGTCCAGCTGACTGCATGTGGAGGGGGCAGCCCTGGAGCAGACAGAGAGCGATCCAGAAAAACAAGGCCTGTGTAACCCTGGCACAAGGCTGGGGCACCCTCGGCACTTCCAATCCTCCCCTCTCTGCCTCGGCTCCCGATCCTTTCTCACTGGGGGGCAACGACAAAGCCAACGGGCAAGCCCAGGAGGAAATCAGTCATTTTTGGTGTACACACATGTAGAGGGGCCAAATGAAGCCTGCAGACACAAAAGTCACCTCCCTAATACGAGGGCAACCCCTGGTTAAAAACCATTTCTGCTCCAAAGCACAAAGGGCCCTGAGTCTTTCAAAGAAAGCATCCCCTGGTTTCAGCTTAGGAGGAAAGTCATGCTGTTTTGCCCAGCCCTGCTCCCAACACCAGGCAAGTCATTTCCTAATGCAAGTTCACAAAGAAATCCCGTCTGGAGCAAGCTCCCGCCCCAGGCACAGTTCAAGTCTGGCGAAGTTAAAGCCACTGAGAACAGGGACCCGGAGTGGAAATTGTTAGCAATTTCTAACCGCAGTGCCCAGCATGGGGAAATCTCCTTCTGCACACATCCAGAGGCACGAAAGTGGAGTTAAGACAGTGGCCAGCATCCAGAACAGAGACACCTGTCAGACTGCAGCTCAAGGAGGATGTTGCTAATGCCTATAAGACCTTCTTTAATGCCAATCTGCTGCTGTGAGAGACGCCTGCCCTACCAGCTACAGCAGGCAGCAAGATGCTCCAATACTGGCAAGAGGAACAAGCAGAACCACCCAGCCCCCCGGGTCCTAACCCCCGTGCTGGAGAAGGGGTGCTGTCTGGAGAGGGGTGAGAGCAATGGGCTGGGAGCCAGGAGCCTTGGGGAGAGAAATGCCTTGAGATGAAAGCCCCGGCGGCCAGAAGCACGGAGCATTCTGCATTGTTTGCAGACAGCTGACGCGAAGAGCGCGGGGCAAGCACAAATGCCAGCTCCGAGCTGCCTCAGCAGAGCCGGCCAGGTCCCATTCACACCAAGATGTGCCGCACGTCACGTGCTCGAGCGGGTTTTAAAATAGCAAACTTGACGTGGACTTTTCCGTCCCATTACTCAGCGCGGGTCTGGGCTCCGTTCTCTGAGGTTAGAGCAGCTGAGAGTCAAGCTCCGCGTGACTCACGGGCGCAGACTTCCAGAGAGCTCGAGGCCAGGTTTCCAAGTGTCTGCATCCGCTGCATGCTCGCTGCGCAGGGCTCTCAGATCCGTCTCTGGGGCTCTTCTCCAAGAGGCCCAAAGCCATGCTGGGAATTGGTCTCTGGAGGAAACCGGCTCCCCCAGGGCTGTGATTCGGGCCGCAATGCCCCTGTTTCGCTGAGGGCAGGGAGGGCACTCGAAAGCTGGTGAGATGCCGGCACCGCGTTACTTCCACCGTCGTGACAGGCTGAAGCATGTGCATAGAGACGGAGACCTGCCCTGGAGGGCACTGCAAAGCGGTTATGATTTCAAGAGACTTCAACCTTCCCATCCCTGCCCAGTTCGGTTCCCTACCCCCAGTGCGTGGCCACCGCCTCCCCAGTCTCTCGTGCTAGGGGAGGCTCAGCCATTCCTCCAGCGCCCGGGCCAGTGCCCTCAGCTTGCACTGACTCAAGGCTGAAGCACGCAGCGGGCCCGGGGCCAACATTTCCAGAGGGAAATGTCCTAACTACCCCGAGCTGGCACCCACATGGAGCCGGCTGGGCCAGCACCCGGGGATCCTTCCCTGCGGGCCCTCCCCTCTGCTCTGTGCGTTACGACAGGGGTTTCTGGTCTGAGGTTTTTCCTTCTGGTTTCGGATGTTTATTTTTAGCCCGATGACGGCCTCTTTCTCCAGAATTCTTCATGGAAGCATCCCTGCTTCCCGAGCCTCCCGGATTGCAACACTGGGGCCAGGCCCCACCACTGGTATGGGCAGGCCAAGCCTTGCTCCTGCCCCCGCACCCCTTGCAATCTGCAGCCCGCACGAGCCATAGCTCCCAGGCTGCTTGTCTCGACTGCCCCAGGTATAACCCTTGGCAACTGCCCAGCAGAGAGGTCATGGCCAGACAGAGCCCATGAGCTTTCCTAGAGCTCATGGGGGATGAGCTTTCCGGGAGCTGGCTACGCTCCGGATGACTGAGTGTGTTTTGTCAGGTTTCTACAGGGTGCAAAGCTCGCCGGGGCCGGGGCCCTGGGCACCTTGGTGCGGTCCAGGGCAAGAAGACGCTTCCCCTCTAGAAATCTGCTCACGTAGGGGACCACTGACCCCTTGCCGGGCAAGGGCCCCTGCTGATCACAGCACAGCGGTCCCTCCATCAAGCCAGAAACCACCTAAGGCAAAGCAGCGGCTGCCATCTCGGGAGCTGGAGCGGAACAAATGGTGCAATTAAAAGATTAAGAGAGAGAAACAGGATCAATCCTCAAAGTGGGTCAGTCTCAGCTGTGGCTTTGCCAGGCGGGCCGCTGAGACTGGGCCAGGTGGGGGGGAACTCCTGGAAAACCACCTCCTTGGAGGACAAAGCCCTGTGCCCTGCACTGATGCAGGCCTGGGCCTGCTCCTAGAAGCTGAATAGCAGAAACTCCCGGGTCCCTGGGAGTGCAGCTCTTGGTATCTTGCTCCGTCCACAGCCCAAGTCCAGGGCCATGCCACTCTTAAAGGCTGGGCTAGCAGCACCCTCTCCTCTTAAGGCTGTCCAAAACCACCCAGGACCGGCCCCGGGTTTCAGGTATATAAACCTTTGCAAAGCTCAGCCCGTTGTGGCTGGATTGTTACGGGCTGGGCATCTGCCATGGGCTGGCTGGGGAGTTTCTCCAGGGCGATCGTGACCTAACGGGGTTGGCTAGGTGCGAGGAGACCACAGTCCAGGTTACATGCTGGCAATCTTTCCTTTGGCTCGCTTTAGTGCTCCTGAGCCTACGACTGGGCCAGCAGCAGTGTGTGCATGGAGGACGCAGGCATCTTCCACCACCCCGGTGAAAAGCAACCCCAGTTTGACCATGTTAAGAGCCTTTTGGGAAGAGAAACGGGTTTAGCTGTGCAGTCTCCCTGCTGACCCTGGCCCTCCCAGATCCCAGCATAGTTGCCCTCCAAGGAGCAAATGCAGAAGGCCAGGGTGTTGCAGCAAGGGAAGTTGGGGTTAGATATTAGGAACAACTCTCTCACTAGGAGGGTGGTGAAGCACTGGAATGGGTTACCTAGAGAGGTGGTGGAGTCTCCATCCTTGGAGGCTTTCGAGACCCGGCTAGACAAGATGTGACCTCCTGAGGTCCCTCCCCATCCTTGTATTCTGATGCTAGGACCAAGACTAGGCAGATTTGGTCAATTCCCTTGAACCCACGCTGAGAAGAGAGCATTAAGAGGCCAAGCCAACACTGAGGCCACCTGGATAACCCAGGGGCAGTCCTGGGGTGCACCTACTGGAGTGAACTGTCAATAATGAGTAGCGGGAAGCGCAGCAGGGGATCAAGTCATTAAAGGGATTCAAACCACTCACACGCAAGGAGGGGAAATGTGGCAGCAGCAGTAGTAATATCAATTCCAGCAAGTCCTGGCTTTCAAGCCCTTGAATTTGCAGCCTTCAAATGTCCCACGGGTGCCACTTTTTGGGTCCGTTTGTTAAATCAGGATGGGCCCTTTGCAGCAGGCCGTGCTACTGCAGATATGCCGAGCACACGGCAGGATGAGCTGAGAGACACCCTTCTGCTGGGTGATGCCTTAAACAGCAAAGCAGCCCAGTGGCAAACTGACACAGCTCTGCCAAAACGTGGCTAGAGTCAGCCTGGCACACAAGCCTCAAACAGCCCACCATGCCCCTGGCAGGACTGGCATGCCCACACCTCTCCAGCTAGCCTTGCTGTGATACCAGATGTGTGCTGCCCCTACAAAGATGCCCACCTGGCAGCACAAGGCAGCAAGAACATGCAGCTCTCATCCCATCTGAAGTGGGAACATGGGCAGCAAACTTGACCTTTGGGAGGGCAGGGCAGCAACACGGCCTAATGGAAGGGGCTGAGCTGGGACCTAGATCTCTGCCGTCTGTTCCTGGCTCGGACACAGATTCGCAGTGTGAGCCTGGGTGGTCCAGGCATCACCGTCTCCTGAAGTGTTTGTGCAGCACCCCCACGCACTGGGACCCCCCTCTCAGCTGGGGTCTAACAACTACTGCCAGGCAAAACTTTCTGCCTAGGACACGTGGGAAAGCATCGATGGGGGAAAATGATGGGGCTTGTTCCATGGGCCTACTGTTAAATTGGCAGATGCCACTGCCCAGAGGAGGCTGTCATTATCTGTCTGGGTCTGCACAAGTGTGCACAGGCAGGCACCACTTCTGCCATCCACTCCAAGGGAAGCACACCACAGTGGGGCACTGCAAGGCTGACAACTGCAACGTCCCAAAGCCCCTCCACGAGATGGACAGGCCTCTCCCCTCGCCTCTCCACCGAGGACACACGGCGGCCTCCTGGCCTCCTTCCAGCACAGCCTTTCAGCACATGCTTAACGCCAAGCCCGGAGCAGTCCCCTGACACGAGTGTGAAGGTCACTCTGAGCTCTGTACGACTGCTGAAGCATCTGAACGACTGCCCCATCCCCTCCCAGCTGGTGTCATTACCGGCCTCTGCCTCAGGTCCCCGTGTGCAAAAGGGAAACGCGCTGCAACAGGCCGGGTGGGAGCAGGAAGGGACCTCGAGCATCCTGACTGCCAGCCCTGCTCTCTAGCCACAACCCAACCATCGCCTCCAAGAGCTGGAAACAGAAGCTGCTCTTGGAAGACAGGCGGTGCGATGCTACCTCAATTCCAGGCTTGCAGCAACCTCAGGGAGGAGCAAAGCCTCAGCAAAAGCATATCTTCCATGTTTCAGGGGCAGAGGTTGTAGCTGTGTCGGTCTAAGGACATAGGCATGGTCTAATAAAAGATACAGGATTTACTCAAAGATCTTTGTCAGGCAAAGCATGGCACTCAACTGAGGTGCCAAGTGCACCACAAATACCATAGCGTTCAGTGAGATTGTTACCCCGCAGTGGTCATGGATGGATACCAGCACTAACCAGGCACCAAGGGGATTCCCAAGCCCTGGGACCCTGCCTGGCTGCTCACCCATGCTCCCTCCTGTAACTGAAAGAGGAAGGAGACACTCCCTGTACCCACTTTTCCAGGTCAATCCTTCAGCCACACTCACACCACCTGCAGACACAAGCTCAAACCCGCCTGCACCCAAAGCTTCCTCTCTCCATGTCCAGGTGACATGTGGCTTAAGCCATACAGTCGAGCCATCCCATCAGCTCAAGTCAAGGGCCGGAGGCGCCGGCTGTCCTTCAGTTGGGTTCCCTGCAGCAGCTCCTATCCCAAACTGCTTCACCAGCTAGGAAGAGATTTCATTTAGTAAATGAGACCCACCATCCCACCTATATTTCGCAGCAAACCGAGCTCCAGTCCACAGACTCCGCAGTGACTCCTCTGCAACCAGCTGCATTCAAATGGAGAATTTTAATTAAATCCGAGAATTAATGCAATCAGCACAGGCGCCCTGGAGATTTCATGTCAGCCCAAATTCTGTTTATCTTACTGCCGTCCCCGTGTCTCCAGCTGTCCGTGTGGTGCAGATTTTTCTAATGGCAGAAGCAGCAGTCACCACCACTGGGGGAAACTGGAAGGCTGGGGACAGTTGGGTTGTTTAGTCAGGAGCACAATTTGTCAGCCAGTTGTGCTGGTATGACTGGTTATACTGGCAAAGCTGTTTCCTCTTCTAGTGCAGAAGCAAACTAGAGCAGCGTACCTACTGTCACACCAGTATAACCGAATCCATATGGGGCAGCGGTGGGAGTGGAATTGTACAGCTACACCCTTATAATTTAAGAAACACAACTTCTGTGCTTAGCTAAGGTCTTGCGCTAGTCTGAGCCTCTGCACAGGCAATGATACCAGGAGGACTCCACACACCTACCTGGGGTTATACCAGAAAGGTCTGTCCTCAAGCAGACATGGTCTTCACATAATAGAAAACTCTGGCCAGGCCTCTACTAAGGCCACCCTTTCAGTTGGGTTAATTCATGCCTCAAAGACAAGCTCCTCTGTCTTTGTTCTGAGTCGGGGACTCATGAAGGTCACTCGCCACGCTCACATCCATACCCTACAAAGGGTGTTAGGGTCTGGCACAGGAAATGTCTGACGTGCCCAGGACTGGAGAAGCAGGGAGGGTGAAAGCCATACTGGAGGGGCTGGGAGCTAGGCAGCGTCCAGCACGCAAGAGCTGTGCCCCAAAGGCTGAAGGGCAGGAGCAGAGGACAGCATGAGATGACAGTGCCAGCCACAGCAGGAGGTGGAGGCACAAGCCAATGCTGACGCCTTACAAAGGTGATGTTTGCTGAGCGCCTGGAAAAAAGGGAGCCTGCTGCCCAAACACTAGGTACCGGCACCAACACTGAGTCTGCTCAGCCTAGCAGGAGCGTGTGAAAAGCCCTGCTCACCCACTAGCCTCAGTGCACATTGAATGTTATTCCCCATGTACACACACACATGTGCAAACCCCCCGCCCCAGCACCCATACCATTCCCAGCAGACGGCGACTACAAAAGTGATGCTGAATCACTCTGTCTTCTCCCGTCCTCACTCATGATCCAGATGGTCCGAGCCGAAGGCAAGACCTATTCTAAAATGCCGCGGCCCTGCACGTTGGTATTGATCACGTGCATACTCGTTCCAAAAGCAGCCAATCCTCTCAGGGGCCCTGGAGGAAACTGCAGAGCGAAGCTCATGGGTCCAGGCTGGTTCATCCCTGACCTCCCCAGCCCGGGCCACCTCCCAGATGCTGGTGCAGCTGTTCGCTGTGTGCCCTGCTCCACCCGACACAGCTAGGTATCAGCTTCCACAGGCCAGTGCATTAACAACAGGTAGTTTCACACCACCCTGTGACAAAACACATCACCAAGAAAGCTAACAGAGCCCGAATGGCGATGGCACAGAAGCTATGGTGGTAGGCACCTGGGAGCCCATCTACATGGGGAACTCGTGGTGGGAAAAGAGCTGTTTACCTGGAGGGCTGCAGCTTGCACGCATTGAACCATCAGCCACCACCATACTAGGTGTCATAGGCTTTCAACCAAGCCCAAAGGGTTTTGCCAGCACATCACCACACCATGGTGCCCAGAGGCCATGGGGATGGGCACAACAGGCACGCCAAGACCTGCTCCTCGGGCAGGGCTCATTGGAAGCAGCCCGCGAGAGGGCCGGATTCAAGTTCCCCGCACCCAGCCAACGTAACAGCCAGAGCCAAGAAGCCGCTGGAGTGCGCGCCACATCTTCCAGTGCCGTACTCACAATGCCTTGTCCCAGCCTCTTCCACCCAGGACACAAGGAAACCTTGTTCTCTGCAGAAACCACTCCAAAAGGGAAAGAGGCTCCACGCCCTGTGCTGGCCGTGATGAATGGAGCGGACTCATGCAGACTAGACAATGCCCTGCCAATGTCACATCCATGTGGCTCTCGCCCAGAAGCGGGAAGCAATGCCGTAACGCAGACGACAGCGCACCAGGCAGGGACTCCGGCGGGCGGCACGGGGCCCGTGCCAGCGCAATGGGGCAGTTCCTCACTGCAACTTGATCTGCCCGGCTTCTCTCCTGGCCACGCTGCAAACAATCTGCCTCTGTCCCTCAATTAGCCACACAAGTGGCTGGATATTTTCAGGCACAACATGCCAAAGCAGAAGGCTCTGTCCTGGCAATGTGGGGGCTTCCCTGCTGCCCACGCAGGGGCACAGGAGCTGGTGTTTCTGTCAGCTGCAGCACGGACACGCTGGTCTGTTTTGAGCTCATGTGCTGAAACCAAAGGCCATCACCAAACAGCAAGCCTCAAAAGCCAAGGGGCACCGGTACCCACCTAGCACCCCTCTGGGGTGGCACCACATACAGCTTGGAGAGCTGCAGGCAAAGCTTCTTACTGGTTGCACGAGGAAGGAGGGGAACTCGCTCTGCCCTTCCAGGGAGCTCCAGGCTCTTTTCCCCAGTTGCAGCAATGTTGCGGGTGGAGGGTGCAGGGTCCACACCCCCATTAGCACACCAGGGAAACTGAGGCACAGAGAGATGAATTTGTGTTAGGCCTCTGCATCAGAGATGGGGTTTGCTCAGGTCACCTGGACACCCCACCCAGGCAGACATAGCAAATGATAGCCCCAAGAGAGGTACCCAGTGGAGAGACAAATGCAGCCCAAAGGACAGAACAGAGACTGGGACTCTGCAGCTCTTTTCCCAGCTCTGCCACCGAGTGGCTGGGTGACCCTGGCTAAGTCCCTTTCCCTCTCGGTGCCTCAGTTTCCCTACTAGGAAGGCAGTCCAACCTTGCTTGCAAGGTGTTCTGAGAGGCAGGGAGGAAATCTGCTGCCTCCATGAGTTCTTGCCTCTTACTGCCCCTTGTCTGGTCCCAGGTTTGAGGAAGAAACAAACCTACATTCAAGGCAGGAGGATCTTCAATCAGACAGCACAGGACAATTCTTTTCTTTAAATTTTAGTTTGTATCTTAGGCCAAATTAGCCAAAACTAATTCCAAATCCAAGAGTCCAGAACCATAAGTGGCCCTACTGCCAGCAAACATCCTCCACCTGCAACTGAAGCTCCAGATGTTTCCAAAACCTTTGACAGGCAGGCCCAAGCCTGGAGGCTTGGGGTTTAGATGTCCCCAAGTTTTGCTTGCCCTCAGCCATAAGGCCCTCGGAGTAAGCAAGGCAGGAGACTCCCATTTCCATAAACTGGGCTTAAAGCCGCTGCGTCTCAGCGGGTACCGAAGCATGCTAGAAAAGCAGTTCTCCTGTGCAGCGGTTCAGGAAAACTGCCTTCTTGGACACAGATGCGTGGTATTTCCCCTGCCAGGTTAAGAAGCCACTACACTCAATCTGAGCCTTCAAGAGGCAGAGAGAGGCCAACCAAAAGATGCACCTGGCAAAGGAGCAGCTATTTATAAAACAAAGCCCCTTGGGCTCCATAAGCCACGACCTTGATCTTGCAGCGAGCTGCACAAAGGCAGGCCCCGGTACCCTGGGGAAGCCCCTTGGACCCTAAACCATCCCACAGGGGTCTGCCATTCGGGCTTTGCTCTCACAGCTGGCCTTGCATGGGCTTCCATGGCATTCTGCCTGAGTGCAGGGGTCTGCCAGCATGGTGCAGATCCGATGCCCTAAAAACACTGCCATATCTGTAGAAGGTGCAGCCACGTGACACAACAGGGTGGTGGGGAAAAAGGGGCAACTTCTGAACCCAGCTACTGCTACCAGAGGAACACAGTCCTCTTTGGGCCTTTCATAGCTGGATGCCAAGCAGTGAAGAGTCTGACTTAGTCTTCCACGTAACCACTCCCCTGGGAGGGACACTCTGCCCTGGAGGGACATAGCACGGAGGTGCCCAGGCTACAGCTCCCCACCGCCTGCCATTGAGCTGACCAAGCCAACCCCACCAGCACTCAGCCTTTGGTGCAGTGAGCACTAATCTGATTTGCTGTGTGGAGCAGCGGCAGGCCACTTCCTGCAGTGATTTAACTCGTCAAAGGGCAGAGGGTGCATTGTGGACACGGCAGCCACTAGCTGGCGAGGAACTGAAAGCTGCAGAGCATACGAGGGCAGAAATCCTCCTTGCCCTGTCCCTCCTCCTGCTGCAGAGACCTTTTGGCTGCTTAAGGTGTTCCCCATCCTGTCCCACCGCACAGAGCAGCACAGAAATTGGGTGCATATTAGGGTACAAAGACCACGACAAGAGCCAAATGTAAGACAAGCAAAAGTCCTTTTAACAGCGAAGGAACAAGCCTATTTCCCTATTCTATTTCTGGTCACACTTTCCTTTCTGCAACACCAACACACCACTCTTTGGGGAAGTGCATTTTTCCCACGCAGACCAAAGCCCCAGCATTGGGTGGCATCACCTGGCTGCCCTTGGGCATGATGTGAACACAACCATGTCCATCCCAGAGACACACAGGGTGGCACAGAGCAGATGCTCTGCAGCTGAAAGGATGCTGAGCTGTCGGAAGAGAAGCTAACAAGGGCTGCAAGGCCTGTGCAGAGCAGTTTGCCGTCTTGGATGGACAGTCCCTAGTGCAGTAAACCGCAGAGTCCAGGTGGCAGGACGTCTAGGTGAGCAGATGGCAGGCCCCTCTCTGTGCCTCTCCTGGAGGGAACAGGAGCCTGTTACCGCCCAGGCTGGCAAACGTGGCTGTAGCGCTCGTGCAGCAGTGGCTCTGGCTTTCAGCTCTGGAAATCCCTGTGCAGTCCCCAGTGCGCCAGCCATCATGCAGACAAGTAATCTTCCAGGATGCAACTACTTCAGGCCACAGGATGTGCCTTCTTTGATCGGAGGAAGTACGTAACCCTCTGGTCAGCCCACGTACACCAGCAAGGGCATGTGTACAAACAAGACTGATCATATAGGCTGAATATGGAGGAAGTCCAAAGGTCTCCTCTGCCCAGGAGTGAAAATATTGTTGCCCTCTGCTCTCTGGCAGTGCCAGGAAGGAGGTTTGCAGTCCCAGCTGGCTGCTGCCCATGGACCTTCTCCCACAAGCTTCTGGCTGGTGGCAGGACGAGGAGCTTCATTGCCTTCCATCACAGGCTGCCGATGGAGGAAGGAAGGGTGGTTTGCGGCAGAGACCCCTGCTGCGCTGAGCACCTGGGCTTTCTGCTCTCTTATCAGGAGGCAAGGATTCACCGAGGAAGCCTGCTCTCTCCACTTCTGTGGCTGCCTCTACTTTGGGGCCTCACCCTCCTACCCTGCGGACATCTCCGACACCTCCAACTCCAACACAAGCAAGAAGCCGAACAGCTGCTGGCTGGTTTCACCACTGCCAAAGGGGCCCTGAAGATCAGCTCTGCACACATAGCCACTTGGAAAAAACTGAGCATCAGCCAAGGCACCAGAGCGGCCTGCAGACTTGCACATGCACATCCTAGAAGGAAGACTGACTGCACAGCCATGAGGGCTAGAAACCAAAACAGCTTAAATGCTCCAAAATCAGACAGTTCAAGCTCATCACCACCAATGACCTCCACACCCAGATAACGGGTTGAGGCACGAGCCTGCCAACACAAGCAGGGCAGGTGTTTCTGCTGAGCATACCCCATCACCTCCTAGGACTTGCCCACCCTAGCACTTCCCTGGAGGGGCTCAGCAGCTGGTAGCTATGCTCAGCTGCCTTTAGAAACATGGCAAGGAGACCAAGGAAGAAAGAAACCCGTTAGGCTGTAAATACAATCTCCAATCCCCAGCTGGCCAGACCCCGCATCTGTCTAATCAAATTTTATATTTACTTGGGAAAGGAGTGGCTAGGTTTGATGTAGCTCAGACTGGAAGTGGAAGATCATTACTGTTTTTAACAGCGAAGACTCATCAATGAAAAAACACAGCCACATCCCACAGCCAGTTGCTGCCAGAGGCAGTCTTCAAAGACACCCATGCTGCAGTGTGCCTCACCCAGACAGCCTGGGCTACCTCTTAATAATCGTGCCAAAAGGGATGGCGCAGGGGGAATCTGCCCCTTTCAAGACCAAGCAGTTGGGGCACATTCCCCCTGCACCGAAACACAGCTTCAAGCCTTGGCAGGCACAAGCAAAAGCCTTCTCTGCTTTGCAAGAAAGACCTCCCCCCCAGCACTTCCCCAAAGGGGTTTGCTTCTCACCTCTCATTCCTCTGTGGACATGTGCTGGTCTGTTGATATCCTCCATCCCAGAGGTTGCTTCACACGGAGGTGCAACCATCTCCAGCGGCCCCACACTTCTAGTGAATGGGACCACTGCAATGGGGAGCATAACCCCCGCTGGAAAGTGTTTGCAGACCCAGGCCGTGGATGGACCAGGCCACCGAAGAGCACACAGTGCGCTCAGACATGACCATCTCTCCCCAGCCTCGATTTTTTTGCTAAACGCCCCGAATCAGCTCCCGCGTGGTAGAATTTAGAAATCCCAAAGCAAGTCGACGATCAAATCCGCCGAGCAGAGCTGAACAACAGAGAAAGCACGCGGGCAATAAGAATAAGTCAACCCCAGCACACAAAACACATTCAGATAGCTGCTTTCTATCCTGTGTCTTTTCACACCAAAGGATGTGAGAGAGAGGAGAATAAACACTTGGCGGAGAATAAGTGGAGTGTTTTGTGTATGGCACCTCTGTTTTGAGAGAGGGCGGGGGGGTGGGGGGGGTCCCTCAATGCCGATACCCTGCGTGCTGCCACATCCCCAAGCAGATTGCAAGAGGCCTGCCACAAAGCCCCAGAGACCCCGGCCAGGGAGCACCCATCTGCACCGAGATTCCTGCACAGGACCAGGGGAAGCGGCCCGAGGACTGCCGGCTCCATTCAGGGTGCAGGGAAGGCATCTGCCCTTTCAGGGGGGAGCGTGCTGGGGTAAATGAGGGGGGGACAAGGCAGGCCCGTATAGCCTAGGGACACCAGGATGTCATGCAAGCGAGGCGGCCGGGGTCCGAGCAGGCCCTGGGTACCAGCCCCGGACTAACTTCTAAACTAGGCCCGGTCGCAGCCCACTGCAGTCTGCAGAGACAGGAACAGAGGAAGTTGAATGACGGGAAGGGAAAGGTGACCCAGACAAGGAACAGGATGGCAGGCTGCAAGCAAAAAAAGGATTCAAAACACAGCCCAGCGCAAGGCAGACGCAGCCCGAGAGAGACGCACGCCGGGCATCCGGGGCCGCGCCCGGACCCCGACGCTCGTGCACCCCGCGATCCCCCGCGCCTCCCCAAAGCCATCCCCCGGGGCGGGCGGCAAGCGCGGCCCGCGGCACCCCCGTACCTGTCCAGCGCAGCCTGCGGAGGCCTCACGCTCATGATTCCTCCGCCCGGTCCTCGCGGATCCCGAAATTCCCGGCTGGATCGGGGAGGGGGGAGACGGGAAGGGCGGGGTGGGGGGGCTCACATCCCCCCTCCCGGGAGGGGAACCCGCGCACGCATGCACAGAGGCGGTTCTTGGCTTTCTTCCGCCCCCCCAATAATAATAATAATAATAATGATAATAATAAATACAAGAAAAGGGAGGAGGGCGAAAAAAAAAATCAATTTCCTTCCGACAAAAAGGAGCCGGGAAGCAGCAAGTCCATCTCGAGTTTGCTCCTCCACATCGTGCCCTCTTTCTCCCTCCCCCTCCTCTCCCGCTGGCTTCCAAAACAAATGCAACGCAGGGAAGGGGGAGGGAAGACAGACACACACACACACACACACACACACACACACACACAAAAGCAATCGAAATTATATTGCAAAAAAAAAAAATTGCCAAGAACAAGGAGAAAGCCGCCAAGTCCCCTTGCAAAAACAACACAAGAAAGAAAGGGGGGGGGGTGCATCCAAATGTGCAGGAGCCCCGGGAAACGGGGCCGCCGCCGCCCGGCAGTGGGAGGGCTCGGGGAAGCCGCCGGCCCGGCGCCCGGGGAGCCCGAGCCGGAGCGGCCTAACGCGGCCCCGCCCCGCGCTGCCCCCCACGTGGCCCCGGGGCGCCCCCCCGCCCCGCC
>JAGPOW010000863.1:1118306-1161703 GCA_030014935.1 Caiman crocodilus
CCCGCCCCGCCGCGCCGCGCCGCCCCGGGGGCTCGCGCTGCGCCCCGCGCCCGCCGAGCTGCTCGCTCCGGGGCCGTGCCCGCGGAGGGCACCCCGGGGGACCTCACCCTGTAACCTTTCCCTGGGGTGTGGATGTGTCCTGGCTTATTACTATTATCATCATCATCATTATTATTATTTACTATTTTCTTTTTTTTTAATTGCTGGGGGGTAATTGCTTTGCAATCAGCTGCGAGGGGTCCCTCCAGCGGCTGGAGCCTGCAGCAGCAGGGCTGCTCCGTCCCCCCCCAACCCCATGGCTGTATTTTGGCTCCAGCCCCACATAGGAGGTGACCCCCACCGTAGCTGAGCCCCCCTTTTGCTGTGGGGGTTAGCTGGTGGGGCAGGGAGGAGGTCGTGCCTCCCCTTTTCCCTGCTCTGCTCACATCTCCCTCCAGGCCCCCGGCCCCGCAGGGGACAATACTCACCTGCTCCAGCCGGCAGGAGGGTTGTTGCTTCTCAGGCCTGACCCAAGCAAGCCCCCACGTCTGGCACCCAGTCCTCACTCCACTGGGTTGAGCCCCTTAATTAATAGGCTTGGAGACCCTCAGCTGCACCATGCAACATCTTAGCACCCTAGGGACCCCTTTCCAGCCCCTGCCTGAGCACGGCCTCACTTGGGCAGCATGAACCCATTAACATTTTTTGCTGGCCAGGGACCAGGCCTGCCAGGCTTTTGCATTGCTTCAGCAAATGCCAGAAAGGTTTTACTCTCAAAGAGCCTCTTCTTCAGGGCCCCATGGCACAGCTCGTCCTTCCCAAGCATGTGGGCAAGGGTGGCACTCGCTTTGCAAGTCCCTCCTGGCATGGCCTGCTTCACTTTCTGTTTGCACCCTGCGTGCCAGCTAGCAGAGAGCCCTGGAGACGGCTCTATGCGGCAGTCTTAGCGCCTGCGCTGAGCTGTGCTGCTTGACGCCAGAAATTAATGGGGTACAACCCAGTACATGCAGGAAGCCATCTCGAGCTCCTCGCCTGTCCTGGACACGCAGCTGGAGATAGTCACTCCAGCAATGGAGAACCCCACCTGGAACAAAGGCACTAGCATGAACCAGGAGGAGAGGGGGAGTTGCATGTGCCCGGGGGGTGGGGTACAAGACCTATGCATCATGGCATGGGTATATGGAGTGGCCTGGCCCTGCCTTGCAGCCCGGCAGATCTGGCCGGGAGGTCCAGCACCCTCTGGGCACTGCCCTTCTGTCAGTGCTTGGGTTGAGACTGTGACTGCATGGAATAAAAGAGCGTTTATCTGTGGCATGCAGTATCTCAAGAAAGCTTGGAGATCAGCAGGGGAGCTGGACATTTATGTCTTCCCCAGTGCAAGGGTGGCCGGCTCTCACCACCTCATCCACCATCTGAACCCATCACTGCTCTCAGACACTGGCCTGATGTCTCAGGCAAAGCAGATATCTCCTCTTGCAGGCACAACAGCCTGGGCCTTTGTGGTCCTCCCCACACACACACTTCTCATCCCCACGGCTTCAGCTACTCTCTGAATGAATAAAAAAAATCACAGAAAATGAGGGTTGGAAGGGACCTTGGGAGGTCACATCTAGTCCAAAGCAGGACCAGCCCCAACTATATCACATCCCAGCCAAGGCTTTGTTGAGCCGGGCCGTAAAAACCTCCGAGGATGGAGATGCCACCGTCTCTCTGGGTACGAGATGCATCACAGACCCTCTGAACTGTGGAAAACACATTGCATCCGAAACACCCTATTAACTGACCGATGAATAAATGTGGCTCTGCTTGGGCTGGGAACAAGGACAGCTAGATTGAAAAACTGTTTTTGGGCAGGGGCAGCTAAACCACAAGTACAGAAGATGTGTTCAGATATGACCTGCCTGTGTCTACACCAGGTGCTAAATCACACTGAACACATTTTTAGCTAAAACAGAAAAAACGCGTTTCGAACACAGATCCTGCCTCAGGCAGGAGGTCAGACTAGATGACCCCTCGAGGTCCCTTCCAGCCCCGATTCCAGCCCTCTGGGGTCACAGCCTGAAGGAGACTCTCAGCCTCTCGAGCAGGCCTAGCCGAGCTCCCTGAGTGCAAGCATCTGTGCCCTGCAGCCCACCTCACCCTGGCTTACATGGGCCGCATCCTGCTCCGTTCATCCTGTGCAGCCCCTACCCCTGAGGTTACTAGCGGGGTTGGGGAAAGACGGTGTGTATCTGATCCACCACCAGAACCATGAGCATGGGGAACATCAGCTAAAACCAGAGGTGGCCATGAGGGGGCACCCGTGCCACAGACAATTAATTCGCCCAGCTTCGTTAAGTCAGGATCTAGCACTTGGCCTGGGACCTCCGCATTATGCCTCGCTTGCAGGTACCACCACCCACTTCAAGAATTGGATCCTGGACAATGAAACGAAGGAGGCCGCTAGTGCTCAGACCCTCCACGAGAAGAAAGGGATTCCCTGTAACACAGGGTGACAGCCATGTCTGTACAGCGCCCGGTGCTCCAGGGTGCAGCTCCTGACCTGGACCCTTCAGCATTGCGGCTAGGCAAGTGTTAGCCCATTAGGCAGCTGGACGACACAGGCAGAGCATCCACCGGTAAATAGGGGAACATAAAAACATGAGCAGAGCTATACTACGTCAGAGTAATGGTACCTTCGGTCGCTCTCCTGGCTCCTGTAGCGGACAGTATCAAACAAGAGACCCCTAGAATGATCTATCCCCTCGATGCCAGAAGAAGCATCTCCTAGCGTTCTGCTCAAAGACAGTATGTGCAGTGATTTGGACAAAAAGCAACGGGTACAGTCCTGTCCCACCCGCTGCAACAAGGAAACGGGGCAGGGACAGAGCCAGAGAGACGGTTGTCTGTAAACTGGGTTTATTCTCATGGCCCGGTTCATCTTTTACACAGACGGGGCGGGATGAGACGAGACAAGCTGTGCACGCTTCACAGGCAGACGCGGCATGGGGCTAGGCTTGGGTATCGCCAGGCAAGAGGAAGGGGCAAAATGGCAGGGGGACATAGCACCGGGGAGCTGCTTTTAGGTGGGATCCAAGGGCCAGGTGGCCTTAAAGCCAGACAGGCAGGGGAGGCGGGGGACAGCTCCGGCAGAGGCTCTCAGCTCGGAGGGGTAACATGGACTATCGCCCTCCCCTCCAGGGCCCAGGAAGATTGTGTCTTTGCCCAGAGCCGTGCCCTCCAGCTCCAGCTCCACCTCGGGCTTCACTTCCTGGCCGTGCTCTGCAGAAGGAGCCCGGCGCTGGCCTTCCTCATCCTCCCTCTCCTCCTCTTCAGGTGGGGACACGTCCAGCAGGAACTGCAGCCTCTCTGCAGCCCCCTGCACGGTGCCCAGTGGGTGCCCAGGGAAGGCTCGCCCCTGCAGCCGAGGGGGCAGAAAGCTGACCTCCATCAAGAGGGCATCTGATTTGGGGAGCCCCAAGGGACCATGGGGCTGGGCGTGCTCTGGCAGGGGCAGCACTGCCTGGCTGTGGGGGAAGACGTGACCAGAGAAGCGTGGCCACTCGGGCGGGCTGGGCACAGGGCAGTGGCTGGGCGAGCAGAGCTGGCGGCTGCTGTTAGGGGTGAGCCTGGGGGGCGGGAAGGCAGCCAGGTGGGGGAACTCATCCTGCACCCCTGGGCTGCAGTAGGAGCCAAAGAAGCAGGGCGAAGGGATGGAGCCAAAGCCTGCGGAGAGACAGGGAGAGGCGTGAGGCTGGCAGCAGCCTGCTCCGGCACCAAACCGAGTCAGGACACTTGGGTTCTGCCCTCGCTCAGCTGCTGGGTCCCTCCTTGGGCTTCTGTTTCCCTTCCCCTCCCTTCAGTCATTCAGATGGTGAGTGCAGTGGGCCGGCACCGATCTCTCCACTGCAGCCGCGGACACGGTTTCACCTGCAGGCCCCATTCTAGGCCAGGAGGAACTGCATGGGACAAGCAGCCTTGGTCCCTGTGCCTGAGCCTCGGGGAGAGGGGGTGTTGGCAGGACGTCAGCGCAGCCCCTGCTTCAGATGCCTCCCTCCGTCCCTCCCTCTCTGCAGCCTCCTGTGATTTCCTGGCCGCACCCTGGGTGCGGGAGCCTGCGCAGATTCCAGCCTGGGCAGCTCTCCAGGAGGCACCTGTAGCCACCTGTGCCAGGCCCAGCTGACGTCAGGGTGTGGGAGGCAGGCAGGCCTTTCCAGTTCCCGCCCCGTGGGGCCCATGTTGGCATCAGCGGCTCCCACATGCCATGGCAGCAAGACAAAGCTGTGCCATGGGTGCCTTCCTTGCCAATCCTGGCACGTGCATGGCTAAGCCCTGCCACCCCAGTGCCCGTAGGCTCAGAGGGGAGCTGGCTGTGCCCACCCAGGGGCCTGTGATGTACTGGCAGATGCCAGCCTTGCATGGGAGGTGAGGGCAAGCGTGCACCAGTGTGCACGTGCTCTTGCATGTGTGCATGCCCAGGCTGCATTGCTCCAGTGCAAGGTCTCCAGACGTCCAGCCCACTTGCCATCAGACCTGTTCTTAGCACAGCAAAACGGGCTGTATGATGCCCCTGGCTCAACTCGCCCCCAGCACTTACGAGCTCCCCCAGCCACAGCTTTCTTGTCCCCCATGCCATCTGCGCCTGATAGCTCCTGCAGGCTGCGGTGGCAGGCCAGCTGGTCGGCCAGTGCCCGGCGAGTGAAGAGCACGTTCTGCAGGAACTGGAGCGGGGAAAGGAGCAAAACCATCTCAGTCCCAAGCGCAGCCTGGGCCCACACCCCGCTTAGGCTGGGTAAACCATGCCCCGTCAGCCTGCGGTTACCTCACTCTGCAGCCCAGTGGAGACCATGGCAGGGCGGCACATGCTGGCAGCTCCCAGTAGCAGCGGGGGTGCGGGGCAGCGCAGGTCCCACAGTGGGTAGTTGACAAAGATGAGCTTGCTGAAGTTGAACTTGTAGGTGAAGCGCTTGCCTTTGGTCTTGTGCAGGATCCGCTTGTTGTAATAATACCTGGGGGAGACAGGAGCCCGGAGAGAGAGCACAAGGGAAAGAAGGACAGATGGACTGTCAGTGCTGATGGAGAGGAAGTTTTGCACTAAGAGAGTCCTATAAACCCTCCCCCAGGGTGGGAACCAGCAACAGGGGAGTCTGGCTACAGCTGGACAATAGCAATGGTACCTGCCTGCCTTGGGTCTGCCAGCCCAGGGCATCCCACTGTGCCTGGGAGGAAGAAAGGGAGAGGGGTACCAAAGGAGAGGGGAAGGAAAGCAGAAGCTGGAGAGGACGCTTGTTCTCTCTCCTGCACCATTCACTCCTTCCTGGATCCTAGGGTTTGGGCTGAGTCTGGTCCTCCCTGAGCCCCTCCAGGTTAGGACCCAGGTAAATCCCAGCTGTCCCTCACTTCCAAAGTGATGGGCCATGCACAGCCCTGGAGCTGAGCACACTTCCACAGGGATCGGGCCCAGAGATGAGCCCAGTTGCTTTGTCTGACCCAGTACCCAGGCTGCAGGACAGCCCAGGGGTACTGCTACAAGGGACCCCAAACCAAGCCTCCGGGCAGCACTGCTCCTGCGTCACACCTGAGTGCCCGGCTCAGCTTGTCATAGTTCATCTGGGGCTTGCATTTCCTTCGGCCCCACAGCCGTGCCACCTCATCGGGGTCCTTGATCACGAACTCGCCGTACTCGCCCTGCTGCCAGGCGATGACGTGCCGGAACTCCTCCTTCTGCAGCAGCTCCAGGATGAAATGCCACAGCTGGATCTGGCGGGAGCCAGGGCTGGACTCTGCCTTGTAGGCCCAGTCAGGGAACGCCAGCCCTGTAGAGCAAGCGGGAGCACAGATGGACCCTGGGAACAGTGCTATGCATGCATTGTTCCTACCCTTCTGCCCCCGGCACCAACAGGATGCAGCTTTGTGTGCAGCTGGTAGACAGGTGCCATGTGCCACCCCAGAGCTGGCTGCATTTCAGTGCTGGGCATGCAATTCCTGTGCAGCATTGTGTATGGTTGTTAACCAGCTGCCTATCCAGGTTGGAGGGAAACAACTCCCTCTGTAAAGTGCTTTGGGAGAGGCAGGGGCTCAAGACATCAGAATTGGACCCAGAGCTCCAAGTTTGCCCTCAGGACACCAACCATCTCCATGGGGGGAAGAAAGGGGCTGGCTCCCGTTCTCACCTGAGATCCAGTAGGAGCTGGGAACTGCTGGCACGCCCTCGGCTACACAGCTACACTGCATCTCGCTAACCTGGAGAGTGCAAAGGCAAAGCCATCACTGCAGGAGAAGGGGCTGCCTGGGAACAGGAGCTGCCAGCAGCCCCGGGAGGGCAGCGTGGGTGGAAGTGCTCTTCACCCATTCAAGCAGGGGGTGCTGGGAGCCAGGACTCCTGGGTTGCCCTGGAACAGAGTGGGTCTGGTGCTACAGCAAGGGGTAGCATGGAGGGGGCAGAGATCACGACTCCTGGGTCCTGTCTCTGGCTCTTGCACAGTCTCTCTCAGTCCTATCTGGGGCAAGCAGTGAGCAAGGGGAATTTATCTGCTCTGAAGGGCAGGATGTTTCCAGAGAAGTGGCAAGAACGGGGCCAGGGGGACCAGCTGGAGAGTGCCCCAGAGTACCCTATTTCCCCAGGTCGGCATCTCCAGTTTGTATGCAGAAATTTCTCAGCTTCATTGCAATCTGAAGAGTGGGTTTCCTTTCCCCCACCATGACCACTCTGACTTCAGCAGAATGGGCTTTTCTATTAGAAAATTCTTTTATTTTTGAGGGGGGGGGAAGGGATGTAATGATTGATACCTTTCGTTTTATCTCCCCAGACCACAAAAGGAACAATAAAACACCCCCAGCACCAAACCCTCCGCTCCCCCACAAAAATTCACTAGCCAGCTCAGAGTGGATCAGAACAAACAGGGTGATGTGGGTTCGGATCTGAACGTTGCTCCTTTGACAACCCCAGGCCACGAAACCTAAAGGTCTGGGGAACTCTCGGGTCTCTACTTCCCTGGCTGCTGAGACGTGGGTCTCTGAGGAAAGTTTCAGCTGGAAACTATTGTGGGTGGGATGGAATGAATGAGAGTGCAAGGGTTTTAGGGAGACTCATCATCCTATATGTGGGAAGAGGAAGGGTTAATTTTAAATCTTCTTACCCCTCTGCCAGTGAAGAGAGACAGAAAGCTAATGAGAAAAGAAACTTCCCTGATTCATGGATTTGGAAGAATTGGGGACTGGTCTGCTGGATTGGGGGTTGAACTAGATGACCTCCTGAGGTCCCTTCCAACTTTAATTTTCTATAATTTTCTATGATTTTCCTACAGACCCACTGACTTGCCCAGCAAAGGCAGGTGCCAGGCGAGAGAGCAGCAAAGGGCAGCTCTGGCTCAAATTCAAGACATTTAAGTCCTGAAGGGGAGACAATGAGAGAAGAGAGGGGCTCAGGGGATTTCATACCCTCTGACCACACTAATATATCCTAGCAAGAGCCAGTGGCTCTCACCTTCCTCATCCACAAGGAAGCAAAGCCAGGTCCCATCTCCCCATGTTTAAACCCATGAGAATCAAGAGTAAATCTGCTCCTATGCATAAAGGTTGCCCGGCTCTATTTTCTTGGATGCTCACTTTTCCTCTTTGCCACCAGGTTGACTGCATGGCTTTTATAAATACCTGTTTCCAAGCCCCTTTCCACCTCCTGAATGAAAACTCAGCCAGGGGAAAAGGCACCCATGGCCTCTGCTTTACAACCTCTGAATCCTCTCCTCCCAAGTCAATGCTCTCCTTTCCTCCCACGGTCTCCCCTTTATTTTCTAGAAAGGTTCCAATCAGCTGGTTCGACCGGGAGAGAAAAGGGGGATAGATAAACCACTGTAAAATATTTTGGATCATTCCTAATATACAATAAAAGCCAGGCTGGTGAGGCAGCATCTCAGTGAAGGAAGGACATGGGTAGGGGGGGAAGGGGTGGAAACAGCCCCGTCAGTCCAACCACCTAGCGGGAGGAGAGGTGCTTGGGACCAGCAGGATCCCAGAGGAGAGAAACCACCAGAGAACAATTATCTTTCGTTCAGGTTGTTTTGTAACCCCTTGGCCGTGGCGCGAGGCTGCCGCTGGGGGTCAGAGGCCAGAGTCCTGGGCCCTATGAAGTGAAGCCTAACCCCTCACCCGTGTTGCTCCGCCAGCTTCCCTTGGACTCGTTCAGCCCCTAAAGACCCCCTTTTCTGCAGGCAGGGCAGCGAGGAGAGGTGAAGCATGGGGCGCTGGTGGCTTTTTGTACAGAGTCAAGGAGGATGGACAAAAATCAACTGACCCAAAACAACCCCCTCCCTGCACCCCTCAGACATCCCCCTACCAGGGGGAGGGCTCTGTCCCCAGATCCTGGGGTTTGTCCCTCTCCAGGGAGGCAGCCAGGCAGCAGGTCCGTATCCCCTGGCTGCTTCCCTGTGGCTTTCAGCCTCTGTGAGCGTCTGTCCCCGATTGCTGCTGCCTCGAACCAGCTCCTGTCCCCACTAGAGCCCGAAATTCCTGCTGTGGCTCAGATTCACTCCCATGCCCACCTGCTAGCACTGCGCAACTTGTTCGGGGCTCCCTTTCTTCCCACCTGCCCCCAGACATGGCCTTCACCCACCCACCTCTCTGCTCAGGCATCATCCTTGCAGGGCATTTTGTGGGTCCGGGGAGCAAGCTGGAACCACAAGGGCATGATTCCCTGTGCCCGCATTCAAGCAGGCCCCCAAGGACCCTGGCCCAGCTCCAAGGGTGGTGCATGGAGCCTCCATGAAGCAAAACCCTGATCCAGGGATGGAGAGAGCACGTTGCTATCTGCAGAGCCTGGGTGCATCAGTGCAAACCAGAAGCAGCTCCAGCAGAGCCAGCAGTGTGGGCATGGAGGACCGGGAGGGGGCATTCCCTCCCCCTGTGCTGACTCCTCACTCCTCAGCTCCGGGTCTCTCGGGGAAGTGGGACTTAAAAGGCTTTTGTACCGCGGCTGTACAGAAACCTTACACGCGGGGCGGGAGGGGGGGAGGAGGAGGAAGGTCAGGTTGGAAAGTCAAAGGCCTGGAAAAACTTGCAGGCCAACCCCAAAGGGTGTGGCGGGGGCAGGGGGACCCTGGGACACATTGGAGGGGCAAAGCCCCTGACCGAGCCAGGCCTGAGCCCAGCTGTCCCCATCCTTTGCTGCTCCTCTATCAATCGCTCTGCTTTCTTCAATGGGAAGCGCTGCCGGTACCCAGAGCTGCTAACACAAGCTCCCCAGTGCCCCTATTCCTGGCATGGAGGGTGAAGGGGGGCACAAAGCCTTGAAGGCAGGATAAATGCCTAATGGACAAATGCTTAATGAGGTTTGTTAGCATATGGACTCCCAGCCCATGGTCCCCAGGGCAGCACCAGGGACTAGGCAGGGACAGACTGGGAGTAGTTGCTATGCAAGAGCCCGGGGACCAGCTCCCATGCCGAAGCACTAGTGGCCTGGGCACACAACAGGCAGGGAAGCAACCAGCCCCAGGTGTCCTGAGCTGCCTGTCCTGACCCCTGGCCCATTGCCCTCCCTGTAAGACGTGCCTGCAACCGGCCACAACCGGCCAAACGAGAAAGCCCAGCCAGAGGCAGGAAGCTGAGGACAGGGACTCAGCACAGGGTAGAGAGATCAGAGCAGCCTGGGGGCAACAGCCTTGTAAAGTGATGCTTAAACTTTCTCTGCTCCTGCCCTCCCCGCCGCGCCCGTGTGAGCTGGGCATGGGGGCAGCTCCATCACTTCCCTCTGGGAGTCAAACCACAGGCTCAGGGCATGATAGCAGAGGGCGCAGGGCAGCCCGGCTGCAGAGAAGTGCCCTTCTGACCTCTGCCCCGGGCTCCTGGCGGTGCCTGACTGTGATCTTTGCATGCATTAGCCACCGCTATCTACCAAGCCCTGCTCTAAGGCTTGAGGGCTTTCCCCAGCTATGCAAATTCCTCCCGGAGGGGGCACAAATCCAGCCAGAGATGCAGTCCTTCAAGGGGGAGAAACCTGCCTGGGACACCCTGTAGCCTCCCTCTCAGCAGCTGCCAGCTCCTGCAGAGGCAGAAGGCAAAGCCCTGGCCTGAGCAGCCAAGAGCTCTGATTCTTAATGAGCACAGTGCTTTAACTATGGCAACCCCAGATGGGCCCAGTTTGTCTGTCTGCTCCCTTTTGCTCACAGTGGGACAGCAGCTGGTGGGGAGGAAGCATGCTGCGCTGAGGCTGCCGACACATCCCAGCTGAGATCTGGGCTGTCTTGATCTCAGGAGACCCCTCCACACACACTCCCAGCAGGAAACGTCCGAACAGAAGTCCGGAGCTGGCATCCCCTGGAAATGCCTCCCAACGGAGCTGCTGCAGACACTGGCCTATCCCCACCATGCCAAGGATGCACCTGCCGGAGAGACGTCTCTCTGTAGGGTTCCTGATGCTTCTCAAGAGCACGTCACCCATGCCTGGGGAAAGTGCTGCACAGGGTCATTTCACCTGCTCCCCTTTCCAGGGATGGTTCGTGTCCCTCCCATTCCTACAGGGACCCCCGCCTGGCTTGGCACCTGCAGCATCATGGCATGCCTGTGGCTGGCAGCACTAAGAAGGTGCCCAGGGGTGTGAAATCCCCGGTCCTGTTCCAGGGGTATGAAATCCCCTCTGAACACCCCCTGCTGCATGGGTCTCCCCAAGGGTTACCAACCACGTCTTGCCACCGGCATCCCATGGACCCCTAGTCGCTTGGGTGAGAGTCGAAGTGACTGGGAAAGCAGCACCCAGACCCCTCCAGGGACCCAGACATGCCTGCTCCCCTGGGTGGGAAACCGGCACTGCCTTGTGAGCAGGTTCGAGATGGCTCGGAGAGCGCGACGGGGGTCTTACCTTGCAGAAGCACCTGCAGCTGTCCTGGCCGGCGTCGCTGGCCCGTGCGCTCTGCCTGTCACGCCGGCCCCGTGCATTTCATCACATGCTGCGTTGGGGTTACTTAGAATGAAAGCCCAGTCCTCGGTGCTCCCAGGGGGCTCGGCACGCCGCGGCAGCAGAGACAATCGTGTTAACCCCTCGCACGGCTCCGGCTGCCGACCCCCGCGCACGTCGACTGCCTGCGGGGAGGGGACACCGGGCGAATGCGGCGCCTTTCTCTCCACCCCCTGCTCCATCCCAGGCACGACTCCCCTCCGGGGTACCCTGCTTTCCGCTGTACCCTGTGCATAGGGGTAGTCACCCACTGGACTCCCCTCCTTGTAGAGGGGCACAACACAGGGCATCGATGGGCTGGCCGAGGGACAGAGCTGGGAGGAGAACCCAGGTTGCATCTAGCCATGCTGTAGCCACCTTGAAAGCACTCCTGCCTGAATGTGGAGTTGCTCTGGGGCAGCAGCTCACAGGGGTGCCACTCTCTGGCCCTCACAGCTGGGGTTACCATGCACCCACTGCTGCAACGCAGCTCAACTGGGCAAGCGCAGGCCCACCTTGGAAGCTGCCAGGCCATCGAGCACTCACCTTTCACTTCTACCTGTGCTCTTCCCAGCCTCGACTGGGATGTTGGCTCCCAGGGCCAGCTCTTCCAACTACTTCTTGCTGCAGCCACCTGCATGGGTCACCTCATTGCAGGCTGGCGTGGTGGGGAGCTCACCCCAGGGCTGCCAAGTGG
The DNA here is from genome assembly GCA_030014935.1 of Caiman crocodilus. Taxonomy (NCBI): domain Eukaryota; kingdom Metazoa; phylum Chordata; order Crocodylia; family Alligatoridae; genus Caiman; species Caiman crocodilus. The sequence continues at coordinate 1,129,889 of JAGPOW010000863.1, forward strand.
CGGGGGGTAGATGTGCTGCATTGCCACGCGTCGCTCTGAGGAAGTTGCTTCAGCCTTCGGTTCCCACTTATCCATGGGGGACAATGTCCCTTTGCCTCTGTGGCCTGACTAGGCTGCAGCAACCTAGCAGGGACCATTTGCAGCACAGGCCCAGGATCAGTGGGGCTGACTACGATGCCAGCCCTGGCACTGATAGTGTGGGGAACTTGTGATGGACACCACTGGGGACCAGGCAGACAGAAGCCTGCATGGAGGGAGGGACAGAGAGAAGACAGGGGCAGGCTGGGCTGGACCGGCCACATTCACACTCCAGCAGTGCAGCAGTTTGGGACCTGCGGAGCTGTGAATCTGGGGCAAGAGGCTGGAGAAAGGGTGACCTAAGAGCCAGTGCAGGCCAGAACTGCAGGGTCCCATCAGTGGAGCTGCCGAGACTGAGATTGGCCTCTGGACAGCCAACGGACCGGGGTCGAGTGCCCGGGGGGTAGGGACGCACCAACACCAAAGTCACTGGGGGAGCACAAGTCGAGGCCCCCCCCCTGGTGCAGGCGCTCCCGAAGCTCGCAAAGGAGCCCCGGGGCCAGGGAGCACCTGGTTACCACAGCACGATCCCCAGCGACGCGGGTGGCCCCATGCCAGGGCTCCCAGCTGGCTCATGCCCGAGGGACCGGGCGGCTCAGGGGTGCGTCCAACCCGACATGGCTCCTGCGTGCAGTGAGTGCTGGTTCTTAGCTCAGCAGCAGAGTGACCATAGAGGGGCTGGGAAGCATGGCCTCTCTGCAATGTACCGCATGGAGGAGGGCAACCGGGCTTGCTTAGGATGCACAGGGCCATTGGTTGCCCCTTGGCCTCTCAGGAGCCGTGTAGTGCAAGGTGCTGACTGCTCAGGGATCTGCACAGCCCCTGCCCACAGTGAGGCTCAGCTACAAGTGGGGACAGCAGAGAGCCAGGCTGCAAAAGCGCCTGCTGCCAGGCTGAAAGCCTGGAGCCGGATGGCCCATGTTTGCCTACGGGACAGTCCAGGACATGCCTCCCTCTAAGGGATTACACCACATGCATGTGCTTCCTTCCCAGGGGCTGGGATGCTGGGCTAGTGTCACCTGGTGCTCACCCACCTATTTGCTTTGCAGCCCACCTCACGCCAGGGGAGCCTCGTCTGATCTGCTGCTCCTTTCCCTTCTGCTGTGGAGGAGAGCGAGCAACGGATGCAGTCTGTACACTGACACCAGGTGTGGGGCTGCTTCAGCCAGGAACACGCAGGACCCCTCCTGTGTCTGTGACCTCTCACCCGCAGACCTGGGAGTTGATTGAGATGGGGACTGAAGTGGAGGGGAGCGAACTTCAGGAGTCATTTTGTGGTTCAGTCAACCAAGGCTAATGTGACGAGAAGGGGATAACGGCACAGGGCCAAGGGACGAGAAAGGGGTGTGTGCATGTGTGTCAGAGATCTGGGTATGCGTGCATGTTGCAAAGATTCAGAGATGTCTGCGTGTGCAAGCATGTGTGTATGTGCACATGCGCGTCAGAGGCTCAGAGATCTGAGTGCGTGCATGTGTGCATGCTTCAGAGACCTGAGTGTGTGTGTATGTGCATTTCAGACCTGAGCGTGTGTGTATGTTTCAGAGATCTGAGTGCATGCATGTGTGTGTGTGTTTCAGAGATCTAAGTATGTATGTGTGCGTGCTTCAGAGACCTGAGTGTGTATGTGCATTTCAGACCTGAGCGTGCGTGTGTATGTTTCAGAGATCTGAGTGTGTGCGCGCGTGCGTGTTTCAGATACCTGTTTGTGTGTGCACGTTTCAGAGATCTGGATGTGAATGCGTGTTTCAGAGATCTGAGTGTGTGGAGATGATGTGTAAATGTGTGTGCGTGCATGGGGGTTGGTGGGGACAGCTGCCCAAATGACCATCGAAGTGCACGGGAGAGGGTTTGAGTGAGCTACAATGTGCAAAGGCGTGCAGAAGCGGGTTGCACATGTGGGCACAAGGAAAGGGCACTGTGTATCCATGTGTTGTGATCTCTGAAACACATACACATGTACAAACACACAACTCCCCACTTCCCACCCTTGGCCCTGAACCCGTATCCCCTTCCCATTGCATCAGCCTTGGCTGGTTGAATTAAAGATGCTGCTGGGTCCAGTCCCTTGGCCTGAGCTCACCAACAATTTACCAGGCTCAGGACCAAGCCCTTGGACTTCAGACTTGGATCAAAGTGCCTGCTCCCTCAGGCTGGCAGCAGACCCCTAGGAGCCCGCTAGGCCCTGGCTACCCTGGAAAGCCGAGGTGGCGCCAGGGAGGGTGAGAACATGAAGTGCCCGTGTTGTTCCCGGGTGACGCCTGCTTGCAATAGGAGCCTTCGCACGCGGGATTCTTGTCATTCCAGGAAGAGTTATCCGAGACTCTCTCCTGGGGTGAGCCAGCCTCAAGTTGGGACAAGACTGGACAGAGAAATAGCGTGTGTGTGCATGTGTGTGGGTATATGTGCATGTGTGTGTAGCTGCGTGTATGTGCACGTGTGTACATGCATGTGCGCATCAGCATATGTGCTTGTGCATCTGTGTATGCATTTGTGCATCTGCACATGAGCATGTGTACATGCATGTATATCAGTGTATGATCATGTTTGTACATGCATTGTAGATCTGAGTGTGTGCGTGCATGCGTGTGTGCCTCCACATGTGTGTGTATACATGCGTGCAAGGGTCAAGAGGGAACCCACTGCAACCTCTCATGACAAATGCTCCTGATGTGTACAGCCTAGGGCTGCTGGCACCAAAAGAGTTATTCAGTCTCCAGCTGGGCAGTCAAGAAGTCACGTCCACAGCCAGGTCAGCACGGAGGGAGGGCTGGGCCGCCCCGGGGCCGCGAGGCAGGGCCCACAACCAGACATTCACACTGAATGACCAGGGACATGTGAGCATGGCCTGACTGCAGCTGGGGGCAAAGGGCTCTCAGGGGTGGGGGAACCTAGGATTCATGGAGGGCACCTGGGAACCCGTGCCCCACTCTGTGTCCCAGAGAGGAGGCATCTGCCTGCTCCCTGTCCAAGCCAGGGGACGTGACCCCAGCTCCGTACAAAGGCCGATAGACTCGGGCAATGCAAAGTTGCCAGAGGGTCAGGCCTGACACCCTGGGCGGGGGGGGCATAGGGGCTCCCAGAGCACTAAGGGGTCCCGCAGCACGGCATGGCAGCTAGAGTCTGACCCTGCCTCTGGGACCTCGGCCTTGGCCGGGGGTGGGATCCTGGCCCAGCAAGCCAGACAGACAGACAGACTAGACCCAGTTCACAAACTGGGGAACAGACCAAGAGATTTTTCTCCATTGCTGTTACCACCCATTTTTTTCCAGCCTTCCAAGAAATGTCAATATTTGGACAAGCCACTAAAAAAAAAAAAAAAAAAATATTGAGAGCGAGCTCAGCTGTCCCAGCCCCGTCGGGCTCCCAGCTGCTCCAGCCTGTGTGGTGCTGAGTGAAGGTCGCGGGGACTGCTCAAGACATTTTGGCTGCAGCCTGAATTTTCAACGCATGGGAGTTGGTGAGGTGAGATGTGCTGGCAGGCCCACGGGCATGGGGATACACGGGCCGGTGGGTGCATGTCAGCCCCAGCCACCAGTCACCCGGCTCCCCTTGCCAGCAACCCTGGAGGTGAACGCGGGGAAAGTGGCTCCTTGCCCAGGCTGCTGGCTTCCACCATCCTCTGTGCTGCTGGGCTGCTCGGTCTTTACCCCCGGACTTGGTCCTGTTGGGATTGGTCTGAGCCCAGGACAAATCTAGCCCTCAAGATCAGGCTCCATCATGATCCAGACAGACAAGCAGCCCCCCATAGCGTTGCTCCGGGTCCAGACACTGCCGACCTATACGCATGCATAGCTGTACTCGAGGACCTAGGACAGAAGTTCAATAAACCTATTTAACCTAAATCAGCTAAGTCTGCTGCATCCATCCAGGTTTATCTTAAACCAGTTTTGGCCATTTTGAGAGTGGTTTATATGCGCTGAATTTCTGTTACAGATTTGAACTTGTTTCCGATTACTTATACCGGTTTATGTGTAATATCGATGCCTAGCCATGGACACAGCACACGTGGGACCCTCTTGGAGCTGCCCAATGCACTTGCAGGTGCATCTCACACCTTCACAGCTACACAACTGCACTGATGCAACATCTCTGGTGGGCTCCACCAATGTGCGCACACAGCAAGTGTGTCACGGACACAGACGAACTCGAGCCAGCAATGCCACCATGGGCTTCTGCTGCTGGAGAAGCACCCAGGACCCCGGCACCCCATGCACAGCCCTGTCCCCCCCAGCTTCTATGGTTTCCAGCTAGTTGGAGTCTAAGTGCTGCCATCATGCTCTCCCAGTCACAAGCCTGGTCTCCTGTGGCTTTGCTGGTCCAGCTCAGTGGGGGAATTTTTTTCCCCCCAGCAGCAGAGAAGCCTCTAGCACGGGCAAGAGCCCTTTGCCAGGACTTCCCCAACCAGTTCTGCCAACCTGCGGGCAGATTTGTTTGTTCTCCCCTGGGCTCCCTGGGATGCTTCGCCGGTGCCATCAGGGCTGGGCCCGTTCGCAGGCTCCCGATGCACGGGGACACTCCCCTGTACAGATTGAGCCCAGCACGGAGACAGACGCACACCACGCAGAGTTTGGAGTCTCTCCTCTGCAATCCAGGACCCCGGGGCCGTGCCCATGCTGCTGGCTGCTGTACGTGCGTGCGTGTGGCCTCAATGCTGGAATTAATCCTCCATCTGATTCTGGATCTGCCCAGACTCGAATCTCCCTGGTGAGGCCAAGGGTTGGCTCAGCTCACGGAGGGGAAGGTGTGACTAATAGGACCAGGCAATCTAGACCCATGCCGCCCAGCCGCAGACATCGGCGCCCTTCCCGGATCTCAGGAGCATTCAGGGGAGCAAGTGGCTTCAAGTCTGGGAGGGAACCCAGGAGTCTGGACCCTCCCTGCAGGTGATGGGCAAGGCACCTATTGTGTGAGCCCCACGCAACCTGCCAGCTCACTCCTTGCCGGCCCTGATCTTGCTCTCACATGGCTCTCAGCCTACGGAGCTGCAGCCCTGGTTCTTTGCCCTGCAGCTGGCAGCGCGTGGTGGGAGAACAAATCCGGGCCTGGGGCTAGAGACCAAGGCATACCCCACCCCAGAGCTGGGCATGGAAGTCAGGAGTCCTGCTGCCTGGCGCCAGCTCCTTCCTGTCCTTGGTGTTGATTACACCCTCCTTAAAGAAGGAAATAGGTCCTGTTCCAGACCCCTGCAACTATGGCTTCGGGCTGACACAGCACAGGAGTCGAGGTAGATGTCATCTACCCAGACTTTAAGATGGCCTTTGATACGGTATCGCATTCTGTTCTCGTGAATAAGCTGACAGGCTGTGATGCGGATGATTACATAGTCTGGTGGGTGGCAAATTGGCTTAGTGGTTGGACCCAGAGAGCGGTGGTGAACAGGTTGATATCAACCTGGAAAGATGTGGGCAGTGGGGTCGCCCAAGGCTCGGTCCTTGGACCGGTGCTGTTCAATGTCTTCATCAGTGACTTGGATGAGGGCATGGAGTGCACTCTGTCCAAGTTCGCAGATTATACCAATTTACGGGGTAAAGTTAACACATCAGAGGGTAGGGAACAGGTCCAGGCAGATCTGGACAGGTTGGAAAAATGGCCAGAACCAAATAGGATGCAGTTCAACAAAGACAAGTGTGAAGTGCTGCACCTGGGCAAAAAGAGCCACGAGCACACTTCCAGGCCGGGGGAGGACCGTCTCAGCAGCACAGCACTGGATAGGGATCTTGGAGTCATGGATGTCTCCAGGATGAACATGAGTTGTCAATGTGACGAAGTGATCAACAAGACTAACCGCACTTTATGCATTAGCAGATGCATGATGAACAGGTGCAGGGAGGTGATGCTTCCCCTCTATGCGGCACTGGTCAGGCCGCAGTTGCAGCACTGCACCCAGTTTTGGGAGCTGCAATTTAAGAGGGATGCGGAGAACTGTGAGAGGGTTCAGAGGAGGCCACTCGTGTGGTCGCAGGTCTGCAGGCAAAGCCCTATGAGGAGAGACTGAGGGACCTGGGTCTCTCCAGCCTTCGCAAGAGAAGGCTGAGAGGTGATCTTGTGGCTGCCCATAAATTGATCAGGTGGCATGGAATAGGAGATGCTCTATTTATTAGGGCACCCCCTGGAGTAACTAGGAACAAGGGCCACAAATTGACGGAGAGCAGATTTAGGTTGGACATTAGAAAGAACTTCTTTATAGTAAGAGTTACCAGGCTCTGGAATGGGCTCCCAAGGGAGGTGGTGCTGTCCCCTACCCTGGGGGTCTTCAAGAGGAGACTGGACAAGCACCTAGCTGGGGTCATCTGACCCCTGTGGTCCTTCCCGCCCAGGGCAGGGGGTCGGACTCAAAGACCCACCGAGGTCCCTTCCGACCCTGGCATCTATGAATCTACGACGCACAGCAGGTCGGGACCCCTTTGCTCCTGACCTGCTGAACCTCCAGCTGCTCCTCACCCTCCAGCCCGACTGCCCAGGGCCTTCGAGGCCAGCTCCCATCCCAGCTCGGGCAGCCAGGAAGCATCATGGCCAGGCAGCAGAGAAGTGAGGACGCTCCGTACCCAGCTCCTAATTGCAATCAGTGCCGGGGAAGGCCGGGGCAGCCAGCGCATACTAACACACCGCGGTTCCCCCTCCGCCCGGCCGTGGCTGGGGGGACGCGAGCAGGCATCTCGGTGCGCCGGGCCGTGCGAGGATCGATATGTCATTTCTCGTGGGTTAATTCCACCCCCCAGGTTTCCCCCAGCCCCTCCCTGTTGGTGCAATGGCAAATTAAGATAATAATAAGAGCAGGCCGGGAAGGAAAACGGAGGCACGAGAGGCGGCGACGCAGCCACACTCCATCAGGCGGGTTGTGCGGGGAAAGCGGAGCTGACAGAGGACTATTAACGGCATCACCTGCCAAATTGAAAGCTCGCTCTGTTCCTAACTCCCCTCCTCCAGCGTCCACCCCCATCAACACCCAGGAGCAGAGTGGGGGAATGGGGCCAGAGAGACAGGAGAGGGGCGGAAAGAAGGGAAAAAGGGAGAAAGAGGGAGAGCGGAGAGGAAAGGGGGAAGGAGGAAAGAGGCAGGCACGAAGATGAGAGACGGAGGGCTCGAGGGCGCGGGGCGCAGGGAGGAGACAATGGCCCAGGAGAGGAGGGCGCGGGCCCGGCCGTGGGCGGCAGGCGAAGCGCGCGGCTCGCTCCGGTTACAGGGGCCTCTTCACGTCCCATTAGCGGCAATGAGAGGTGACAGCTGTGGATCGATAACAATCGCGGCAAACAGACTCCCAGTAATAAACCCATTTTGCTCACATTTCTGCACCCCCTCCGCCCCCGCCCCCGGCTCATCTCGTCGCCCTGACACTACGCCAGCTCCTCCTCCGCACCCCGGCCTCTTGCCCCTGCACTCCAACGTCCCTCTGGACCCTGCCCCCGGGACCGTGGGCTCTCCGTGCACAGACAACTGCAGCCCATGCCCCTCACATCCTTGCTAACCCAACACCTTTGCCTCTAGCACAAGATGCTACCAGCACAGCCATGCAAGATGCCAATGTGGCCACCCGCATGTGGACACAGCTGAGCTGCTGCTTCTGGAAGAAGATCTCAGTTTATGGCAGAGCGGTGTCTACACTAGGGTCCTGGCTGGCGCAGTTACAGCAGCCCCTGGTGGGTGCTCTGGTCCCAGGTCTCCTTTGTGCTGCTCCTGAAAATCAGACCCACGATCGTCCTCCAGCCCCGTATCCCATGCCCGGGCTGACTGAGAACAACGGCCCCTCAGGCAGGGATTGGGCTGGAGGAGGTTTTAATTATCAAACCAGGTGAAGCAAGAGGCTTGAGTCGGATGAAATGGGCTGGGCTTGGACTGTCCCTGCACACGGCAGGCCCCTCCATATCACCCAGGACAGAGCAATGGCCCTGCAGGAAAGATGGATGGCAGAATGGAGGGAGAAATTAGGAACCTAGAGGGAAGACAGGCAGGGGCAAAGCCATCCCGGGTTGAGGGTCCAGGCGAAGCCTGACTCAGGTTTCCACTTCAGAAGCCCTCCAGGACTGGGAGAGAGCAGAGGGTCCTGGTCCAAGCGGTTTTGGACACCGCAGCCTTAGCCTTGTCCTGGGAAAGGAGAAAAATGGGACAGGATGCAGGTGGGAGCCATACCAGTGCCTGCGAGGCAGCCTTTCTAGTACAGGGGCTAAGGGACATGCCCATGGTCATGCCAAGAACCTGTGGCAGGGCCCCAGATCCCCATGCCCTCTGCAGCCCTGTGAGCTCCATGCACCGGTGGGAGCCAGCTGCGCTGTCCTACCGCGGCCGCTCCCCATTGCCTGGTGTCTCGCCAGGCAGGGCTGTCCCTGTCTTCGTCGCAAGGGGAGGGAGGGGGTGTTTGTGCAGACTAACGAGGGCCGGGTAAAGTTTCCCCTCCCCAGGGAGGTTTCTAAATTAATAGTGGGGATGCTGGCTCTGCTCCCTGCCGGGCGGCATCGATTGCGGTGAGCGGGGGTAGGGGAGGTGTGCACCGGAGAAGCTTTCGCTCTGCCTTCACGCTTGAGAGCCCCAGCACCCTCACCATCGATGCTTCCTTTTTCCTTTTCCCTACCTGGGTCAAGCTTACACGTCTCTGATTCAGTTAACCTAGAAGGTGCACCTCCACCCTGCCAGGCACCAGCTTACAGGGCTCCGCTCAGCTCCCAGCAAGGCACAGGCCCTGAGCTCAGTTTTGCAGGGAAACAATGACACACCTGGTAATTAAAACCTCAGTAGTAGTTTTGGGCGAAAGAGATGCCCACTGTCGAGACCCAGGGCCACTGGACAAGAAAGGCACCTACTTTCCAGCAAGACCCAGGCCGTTGGCCGGCTCTGGCTCCTGCCCTCTCTTGGGCGGCCAGAGCCCATCACCTTCCACAGCCTGGGCCTGAGTCCTACCTGAAGCAAAGCTTCCTGTCTCCACGGTGTCACTGCACCATCCCTGTGGGTGACACCGCCTCCTGCAGCCACAGTGAGCTGCAAATGGCAGTGGGACCACGTGGACCATAGAGCAGGGTGCTAGGGACATGCCTAGAGATCATTCACTGCCCAGCCCCAGAGCAAAGAGAGGGGCTACTCCCTGATGAAACCCAGCAGCCTCCCTCTAGCCCCAGCAGCTGTCCCCTGCTCAGCCCCGGGGTCCCTTGCGGTGTCTCCATCTGAGCCAGCTAATGAGGCAGCGTGAGAGCGAATTCTGCAGAAAACAGGTACCCCAGTACAAACGTGCATCACCAGGTGAGGAGTCAGGACTGGGGAAACCCACAGGGATCATCCTACAGCTTTAGGGGTCTGGGCTTCTGCTCTGCATAGAAAAGGTGGTTAAGGGCTGAGAGTCCCAAGGGCTGAAATCTCACAGGATGGGGCCCAGAGAGCATTCAGGGCCTTATACAGTTGGGAGCCACATGCTGCCTTCCTTCAGCCAGTGATTAACAAGGGCGAGGAGCCTTTGCCCCCCAAATGCCCCTTTGTCCACGGCCCATCTACCTATCCATTCCCCTGCAAACCAGCTACCTATGCTAGCATGAGGACATCCAGGCCACGTTACACAGCCGGCAAAGCACCTGTGTGCATGCTGCTTGGCTCCATGCTCCCATCAGCACATGGAACCAGGGGCCAGTTCAGACACAGAAAATGCCTCTCCTCCCAGCTCGGGGAGGGCAAAAGGTCTGCGCTTGCAGCCCTTTGCTCTGTGGGGCTGCAGTACAGCAGGTGCTTGTGGGGCACAGAACACCCTGCCCGTCTTACCTTTGCATCTCCCCTGAATGGCCCAGCCTGAGCTCGGCCGATCTACCCCCACGCCACTGGGATGAATCCTGTAGACTCCAGAGAGGGCTCTGGGCTGATTCCCCTTGCTGTATCCAACATGCGCAGGTGCATCCTGCTCTCCTGGAGCCAGCCCGGCACGAGATCGTTCTGGCTGCTTACAAAGGGGATCTGGTGGGGAAACCTGTCTTCTTTGCCAGTGGCGGCTGCCTGGTTAGAAAGAACAGAGGGCGCATCAAGAGGGAAGTCAGTGCAATGCCATGCAATGAAAACAAGGTGTTCAAAAGACAGGTGTCTAGTGCCCACGCAAAGGCTGCACAACTGGCCAGACTGGGCCATTGCATGGATGTAGCAGAAGCTGCACCCATGAGAATCAGTGGTGTCGGTGCTCATGGGCAGTGTCAGACCCTGGCAGGTCATGCAAATGCGAGTCCCTTCCTACCCCAGGGCACCCATGATCTTGCAGGGGCAGAACTACATCCACGCACTTACCTAGTAGCGGGCTCTCTTGTCAGAACCGGGCCAGGGAGGCGACTGCTATGACAGAAACAAGCCACAGAGAAGTGAAAGGGGGAGCAACCTTTTAACGAGCTTCTCTAGCATCTCCTGGCCCAAATCGCAAGTGCTGTGTATACCCCACATATGCCCATCCATGCCACACTGGTGCCAGTGGCTGGATAATGGCACCGATATAACTAGAAGTCTCAGACGCCGGTGGAAAAGACACCTCTGCTAGAGATTCACTTGGTTTGGAGGCAAGAGGGAGACCCCATTTTCTGTGCTTGGCTCTGCAGAGTGGGGAAGACCCCAGGCCCCCTGGGCCCTTCTGCAGGGTCTCTGGGGCAGGGAAGGGCTCTCCTTTTTCTATCAAGAGTGGGCTTTAGCTGCAAAAGGGCCCTTCCACGTTACAGATGGGACTGGGGCTGTTCTGCCCAACCTGACGAAGCAGCTCCAGCAGCATTTATCTCTGCAGCTTCCTCCCACAGGCCCAGAGGGGCTGGCTGAGGATTTACTTCAGGGGGATCAGAATCCAACCCCAACCCCCATGCCAGCCTGGCTGCAGGAGAGACTACCCAGAGCTGCAATGTGCCTGGATGCCGGGCAGCTCTCGGGAGGGAGGCCAGGCCAGCGGCCATCCAGGTACGGACAGCAGCAGCCAGGCAGGAGCCTGCCGGGAGACCCCTGCCCCATCTCACCTGCCCTGGAGGGGAGCTATCCAAACTTTACTGCCTCTCCGAGGGCCACTTGCCGGTGCTAGAGGAGAGTTAAAAACCAGAGCAAGCACACGGTGGGGAAAAGGGAGGGGGGGGAGAGAAAGAGAGCAAGTAATGCAGTTTCCAAATGAGAGCCGAGATAAAGCAATTACCTGATCAATACGGGTGAAATTGAGTAATCTAACAGATCAATAGCACCATCCCTCCCCCCCTCCGTGCCCTCCACTGCCAAGCAGAGGGTGCTAACTGCTGCTGCGCTGCTTTGCAATAACACGCTGGCTTTGACAGGGCGAGATGGAGCGGGAAGGGACAGGAGGGGGTGCATGGGGAGGGTGGGGGTGGGATCCTTGACGTGCTCCTCCAGCCTCTCCTGCAGATGGGGAATTGAACCCAGGCATCCTGAGGCCCTTATTCGACCTCCTTCTGCAACCCAGGGGTGACAACTGGGTGCTGGACCTCACATTTGACTAAGCCGTACTCCCTGCTTAGAGCTAAGGCAAGAACCTAGGCGTCCTGGCTCCCTTCCCTAAGGCTGTCTCTACCCCACCCTGCCCAGGTTTGAGTTGAAGCAGCTGGATCCCTTTCTCGTAAGCCCCCAGAACAGCTGCAGAAGTAGGAGAGCTGGCTAATGCCCTCTGCTTTGAACTCCTGGCTCTTGGCTGTGCTAATATTTGAAAAGGAGGGGAGAGCACCTGGGTGGAAAAATCTCTGCTGGCTTTAAACACCATGACGCTGCTTGGCTGAGCTCAGAGGCTGGGAAAGAGGCTTTTAAGCAGCTTTGTGGTCACCTTGAGGCTCACAACAGCAGCTGGAAGGGCAGGCTGGAAAATACCCGGGGCCTGCACCCCGCCCCCCCCACTGGAAATGTTTAGAAACGGAGGCTGGTTTCATTTTCATTTAGGTCCTGATTTCCCCACTCTATGCAGAAAGGAAACCCAGGGCTTGGCTTCGTTTGAAATATGACGGATGCACCCACAAGACCTTTTGGCTTCTGGGGCCAAACCTGCTACAGAGGACAATGCGGGACAGAACTGGTGTCTGGCTCCAAAGGAGAAGGTCTCCAAGTGCCTGCCAGGCCTGGGGGCAATTCAGTCCAGCAGCAGGAGTCATAAGGAAGGAGCTGATAGTAAGGGATGTGCTTGGGGAAGGGGATGCATTTGCTGTAGGCCTGGCTGTGAAAACTGCAAAGCACCCAGGACAGCCAGCATGTCCCAGACTAGAGCAGAGCTGCGGCATCGTTCATGTGCCTGTGGCTGCAACTGGAGCCTTGTCCCAGAGTCCCCAGCACAAAGGAGGATCTCTCAGAGCGCACAGCTCCCCTGCGCCTCAGGGTCTTGGCCTGTGTACACCCACTGGGGAAATGCCATCATGCCTTCCGGAGGGCACGTGTATCTTCCTCTCCCTGGGTTCGAAGCAGCAACAGGGTGCTTCCACCTATTCTCGCCTTTAGATGTGGGAGGGATATTGTTCCACCCCCGCATTTTCTTTCTTGCTGCCTCTACCCAAGATCCTGCAATCCAGAGCAACAGAGAATCACAGACAAGGAAAGGAGGGTGGGAAGGGACCTCAGGAGATCACTTCTAGTGCAACCCCCTGCTCAAAGCAGGACCAGCTTCAACTACACCAACCCAGCCAGGGCTTTGTCTAGGTGGGTCTTAAACACCTCCAAGGATGGAGATGCCACCACCTCTCTGGGTAACCTGTTCCAGTGCTTCACCAACCTCCCAGTGAGAACGCTTTTCTGAATATCCAACCTAAACTCCCTTGCTGCAACTTGAGCCCATTGCTCCTTGTCCTGTCATCTGTCACTATAGCCTAAACTGCTGCTCTACTTTCAGCTCCTTTTCCATCCGGTTAGCTGCTCTGCTCTAAGCTCCCCCAAATCAGCTGCACAGTCTTGCTCCCTTTCTCCCTGATCTCCCACATCTGTTCAAGAACAACATACCACCCTAAGTTTTTCCTCAACTTCCTTTGCTGCAACTGGAGCCCATTGCTCCCTGTTCTGTCATCTGCCAGCACTGAGAACAAGGACTCAGACCCTCCATCTCCCGTGACCCCCAACAAGTCTGGGCAGGGTTTACGGCCCGTCTCTCGTTAGGAACTCCGATGCACAGGCAGCCCTAATGCTATTACCAGGAGCTCTTGAAGCATGCATTTCATTTCCATCCGACAGGACAGCCAACGTTCTTAAGGTTACCAATGCTAATTAATTAGTAAAAACATGGGCGGATTAGCTAGGCAACAGAATGGCTGCTCACAGCGCTTTGCGGTCAGCTATGCATGTCCTCGGCGTTAACGGCCATTTAATTAACATACAGTCCATATGACATGAATTGGGCCTGGAAGCCGGTGCCAAGCAGCTCTGAGCCCCGCATACAAACCACAGCTACGTGGCCGAGTGCGGCGTAGAGCGGACACGTCTGCCAGGTAGCTGGAATTTGGGCATCGCTGCTCCCTCCATCCTGGAGCCATCTCCGAGCGAATTGCAGAAAAGCAAGGAAACGCGAGCCCAGAGAGGCGCAGCTCTGCGGTGTCAGCCCAGGCCGGGAGCCAGGAACACCCAGAGTCTAAGCTGCTTCTGACACAGATCTCCCCCGTGCCTGAGAACAAGTCGCTGGGCTTGATTTTCCGCCAGGCTGGGGCTGCTGTACGCCTCCCTGCCCCCAGAGCCTTACTTCCAGGCCCCTTTCCATGGAGGAAGTAGTAGAAAAGTACCTTTGGCCTAAAGCCTCTGCTACGTGAGCAAGGTGATCTGGTTTAAGGGCCTGGCTTTGGGCCAGTTTAGCGTACACCCACTTGACGCTGAATAGGCAGCTGTGTGCCAACTGCTGCCAAAGCAAAGCAACTGGCACAGCCTTGCTGTCTCCCTGCATTCCTGTCTGCTCGTACAGAGCTGCTGTCTCATCTCCTCCCTGCACCGCAAGCCCTCAGGGGGCTGAGACCAGCGTCCCAGTCTGCGCGGGTACCACGAGGCCCAGATCAGCCGCCCAGGGCTCCTTGTGTGTTGCAGGGACAGCATGTGCTATGAACAGCTGGACTGTTTTCAAACTGGATGCATCTCCATTTAAAATCCATTGGGAGCCTGAAGTCGAAGCGCTCGAGGCATGGACGCTGGGCAGAAGAGCCAGAAGCTGATGCTCATGGAAAACATAACAAACCTGCTTCCAGGAGTGCCAAGTCTGAACCAGCATCTCCGTCTTCCAGGCACACATCACAGCCCTCTCGGACAAGCGGCATGAACAAAGCTTCCCATGCCCCAGCCAATTCCCAGTAGCGATATCATCTAGTCTGGCGGTCCCGAGACTGACAGATTGCACACCACCAATTTAAAATGATACAACCTGAAGTACCACCAGCAAATTTTTGTCCTGTAATACATCTGTTAATGTGTACCACTTACAGGGTGTCTGCATGCCATTGGTGGTACCCGTACCACAGATTGGGAACCACTGAAGTCTTAATGGAGGCCTTTCCATTCACCATCAGGTCCTAGAGGCAGAGGGATTGGAGCTGTTGGACCCGTATCACAGGAGCCCCACATCCCTTGTCAGAGCTGAGACTTCTCCCAGCAACTGTCTTCCATGAAGGCTATCTGTCCATCATGGCACTAGTTGCTTTTAAACACCCTCTTCCCTCCTCCCCCTGCACTCATTTCACCAGCCCTGACACAGGAAAGATCCCAACCTCCTGGTCCAAGAGCACCCATGACCACAGCATGCAAACTGGCCAGGGACAAGTGTCAGGGGACGGGGAAAGTGCAGGACAGGATCTTATGGTAAAAGTACTCCCCCCCACTTCCAACCTGGAGAACCCAGGCCTGTATCCCCCCAGAGGCGTTGTGACCAGGAGGGCTCTACAGTAGCAGACAGCATGCGGAGCTGGACAAAGCAAAGCCACACGTGTGTAGGCTTATTTAAAAGGTTTATTTAACTTTTTAATTTGAGGTAAAATACTTTTTTTTCTTTCAACTTCCATAACAAAATACAGAGCTATCAGATACCCCTGGAAAAAATATGTATATTATACATATATTTCTATAACATTACATCATATATATATAATATATATATATATGCAAACTTTTTTTTTTTGAAGACTTTATAGAAAGTGGAACGTCTAAAGGCACTGCACAATGAAGTATTTAAAGACTACTTTACATTTTTTATGTACATATACACACACGCTTTTCAATCTTGCTTTCAGTGGACAGATAGCGCAAGCTAACCATTTCATTGTTTCAATGTGTATACATCCTTACTAATCCCTGCTGAATCAACTCGAATCAAGTCAAAAGAACATGCCTCATGAAAAGTGAAATTACAACTGTCTATGGGTAAATACTTTCTCTTTTAAAACACTCTAAAATGGAACAGTTTTTTTGCTTTTAAACAATCTGATTAAAAATATTTCAAACCAAAGAAGACGTCTATTTTCTTTTAAAAACCAACCCACCAGGATTCATAAGACAAAAAAAAAAAAAGGAAAAGAAAAGATTTAATTAAAAAAATAAAACAAAAACAAAAACATAATTACGGAATAAATAAAAACAAGGAACAACCAAGCAGCGGGTTTAACCTGTCCGATAGGTGAAGGCAGTGGCAATCAGCCACTGCAGTTAATGCTTCTAGAAAGGGGCTTTCCTTTCTCTCCACCCAGGCAGCACTTTTGGGAGTTGACTCTCTCCAGCTGGAGCAGGGATACGGTTGCCGCAGAAATCTCCCATTTAGTTTGGCCTTGCAAAATCCTACTTGCCTCTGAAGGGGCAGGGTGGGGACTCACTTTCCTCGTGGAGTAAGGCAAGCTTGGGGCTTGCAGATTTTGCAAGGCTCGGTTCACGCCTGGAGGAGCTCCGTGGCTGGCACTCGCTACCCCCGCTCTGCCCCGACGAGGCCTCCCCGGAAAGCTGGATGGCAGCTGGTTGTCCGATTAAAAAGTTCTTTCCTACATATTCTCTATGGCTAAACAAAGCAAAAATGGTTTAAACGTTAACATGCTCTTGATTAATTAATACAGGTGGACGTTGAAATTTCAACCATTTAAACTTCACAAGTTTAAATATTTGGCACATTGGAATATATACTTTTTCATTTAAAATGTATTTATAAGTTTCCTCCTTTCAGCTGCTGCTAGGCAAGGTGAAGTCTGGCCAGGAGAAGCACCTGCCTTTGCAAAAAAAAAAAAAAAGGTGACTTCCCGAGCCAGATAGGGAAGAGGGCGGCAAGGCCGCCTCTCCCTCCAAAGCTGAATACATCACCCCAAACCTGATGTACCCAGCACTTGCTGGTCCATTGTCCTGAGAACCTGAGTCCTTTATCCCTGAACGTGGAGCTCCCAGTCTACAGTGCAATGGCTATCGAACCCCCTGACCCAAACAGGTTACGAACTTTTAAAGCCAAACGACATTTTCAATGTAGTCAACTTCCATTTTTTTTTTTTTTTTTTTTAAAAGAAGTGCGAAGCAGGTGATTCCGCTTCCCCTGCCCGCCTCTGCCCGGAAGAGACGGCAGCATTAGATCTGGCACTTGGGAACACTGGGGGTGAAGATATGCAGTACTGATTTGAAAGGCCTCATGTTTCTATTCCTGAGTTCATACTGACATCTGCTGGCCCTCCCTCTGGGAAAGGGGTCTTCTCAAACCCACAACACCCTCTGCATCCCCTCCTTCCCTCCAACACCCTCACTGTATTTGCTTCCAAATGTGGAGGTAAACCTAGGGCTAGAAAGCCAGCCGCAGGGGCTGGCGGTGATGGCTGTGAACTGGGAGCGAGGAGGTCTGTGGGTTTGGAGGCCCCTCTGAGCTGCAGTCTGCGGCACTGGGAGGCCTGGAACAAACCATGAAAGGCGCCGATGCGGCAACTAAGATGAACTACCCCGGTAAAGAGATGACAGCCCCTTCCCCACCCTCCCCTCCCACCCCAGGTTGTTTCTCTTCTGTTGCCTCTCAGGCATTAGTTACCCAATGGAGGATTCCTCTGAAGAACCCACCTTGTACTATGTACAGTACTTGGCTTGGACAGCGCCTCGATGCGGGCTCCTATCCAAGCAGGCAAACCGCCCCCTAAAAGGGCACAAACCAAGCTTCTGCGCCTAGTGCGTGCGAGTAGCCCTGTTCTCACACACCTCCCCATCTGTCCTCTTGCAGTAGCTGAGCTCCTGGTTACAGTCACTCGCCTGCTTCAGGCTGGTTTCCTAGACCGGCATAAACCAGCCGCAAGGCTGCAGAGACCACTGCAGCCCCGTGGAGATCAAGTGTGTCAGTTCTTTTCAAGGAATCCCTAGAAAGGGAGACCCAATGCAGCAGGAAAGATCCACGGTCCTTGCCGCAATCTAGGCTAATTAGGCTAACGAGAAACGAAGCTATTCAGGAACACAGCAGGTTTATAGCAATTCAACAACAAGATCTGTGCCGCGAGGCCTGAGCGGCTGGTGCCCAGCTCCCCCCTCCTCGCGCGCCCTCTTCAATCCACCTCCAAGCTCCTTGCGTGCTCACTGAAGGCCTGGCCTTAACACTTGCCTGGCCTTCTCCTGCTTCTCCATGCAACCCTCTGTCCTCCAGCCACTGCTGGCTCACCCTCTGCAATCTCCTGCCAACACTATCGATCGTGAGACGAAACCTCAGCCTAGCCTTGGCTCAGCTGCTCTTGCACAAGTTTCTTCTGTCAATAGACCCTGATCACATAAAGTGTATATGTAGTTAAGGCATGACTCAAAGTGATAGGGGAAACTAAACAAGAAAGGAAATAGACTTAGCAAAGCTCTCCTCATTCCTCCTCTATGAACTCACCACAATCATCTCAGTGTTAATCTTCCAATCGCTCCTGACTCCACCCATACAATTAGGAAAAGGGGGGAAAAAAACAAACCTTGGGTAAATTTTAATGCGTATATTAAAGGCATTAGGTTATTTTCCCCACCCCGCTCCCTTCCCTGAAAGATTTTTACAACTGCTCATGGCTTCTTCAATGTTTCAAGAAAGCTAAAAGAGCTGCCTTGATGCCCTCAAGTCCTACCACAAATTGCCCCCCAGCCCACCACTGTCATGGTTTTGGCAGGCCTCTCTCCCTTCCTGACGTGTGTCTTTCCACAATTTATTCCAAGCGAAGGACAGTGCAATACCCCCCACTCCCACCCCCACTAAAAACAGACTGATCCCCACCTTGACAAAGGCCGCACCCCAAACTGCCAGGAAATCCTTCTCACTGTTACGCTGGACTCCATACAAAGAACTAGAAATAGTCAGAGATTCCTGCTTCTATAAATACTAGAGAATATAAAGTAGATTATGGCTGGAGTCCCTAAGCCTTGGCGGAGACCTCGGCCTCAGCCTCTCTGGAGTCTGCGAAAGGCCTGGAAGAGGCGAGCGTCCCCCCTCCTAATCTGAGCAAGCCGACTGCATCTCACCTGCGATTCGACAAGGAAAACGAAACGAAACAAAAAAAACAAACAGAAACCCAGAAAATCCTAGTCTCTAGAATGATCAAACCAGCCTAATCCCCCTCCCCGCCCCGCCCCCACCCCAACTCTGCAATCTCGCTACATAAATACACGGCTGTCGGTCCAAGCAGACAGCGGCACTCCTGGATCCTAGGTCTCGGACGTGGCCGTGGCAGTCACTGCCTTGGGTTCTGCCACAAGGTGCGGGGCACCCAGCGCACCATTCCAGTGGACCTTCCCATTCTGGCGCTCCTCGGTAGCTTCCGGTTGGCGGTCACCGTTCCAACGGCGCTTGAGACGCAGTTTGGGTGGCATCAGGGCATCCTCTCTCTTCTCCTGGGTCCCAGTTTCTCCTACTGGATCTCTGGGTGGCTTCTCTCCACCACCATCCCCTTGTTCTTGGGACTCTTCAGCTGAGACATTTACCTGGGTGGATGCTGGTTGGGTCAGGGACCAGGATGGGGCAGCCGGCCTGGCAAAGATAGTCTCCTTCTCTCCTTCCAGGGTGGCATTATGCATTGCCATGCCAGATCCTTCCTCCCTCTCGGCTTTGTCTTTTCCTTTTGCTGGAAGCTCTTCACTTTCCAGTTCCTTGTCCACCATAGGCTCAATCTTCACCCTGGGGGAAGGGGTTGCAAGCTGGGGGGCAGCCGACTCCTCAGTGCTTTCCAGTCTCTCCCTGTTTTTGCGTCCAATGGGAGGAGGTTGCAGCTTGATGGGGAACTGGGTTTGCTCTTCCGGAGGCATTTGGCACTGTAGTGGTGGGACCATGAGCCCTGGATAACGAGGGAAAGTCCGCGGGCTCAGATGGTAGTTGAAGACAGAGCAGGCTTGCGAATGCAGGTAGTGTTTCATCTCCTCAGGGTTGAAAGAAAAGCAGCTGCTGCCTGCGAAAGGGCTGAGACCTGGCGAAGGGCTATAGGAGAAGAGGGTTGGGGTCAGGGACATGGCAGGTGAGATCGGGACATTCAACACCCCGCCGCGCCCTGGCAGAGGGGATACGGCGAAAGGGCTGTGAGGATCCGGGTACATCCCAGGCCTTGTGAAGAGAGGCAGCATGATCTCTGGCTTGCGTTTCTGAGGGTTGATGCCACCGGGGCCCACTGCGTTGCGAGGTGCCATGAGATCCATGCCACGCCGCCAGTCAGAGGAGCTGTCCTCCAGCTCGGGCACTTCGGGCTTCCTCTCGCCACTGTCGCTCAAAGGTTCTTGGCCGGATGGCACCAGGGGCCCTGTGGGAAACCGGCTGGGCTGGGCATCCTCGGTTGGGGAGTGGCTGTCCAACGGTGGGAAATGGAACCGGGAAGAGGCAGTGGGAACAGGAGGGGCACTCTGTGGCACAACACCTGGTGCAAAGGGGAGAAAGCCAGACAAGAAGTTTAGGGACCTGGTTAGTCACAGAGGCAAGTCCCAGAGCAAGGTCTTCCCTGGGCCAAAACAACAGCACCATCAACAGTGAACAGTGCAACAGGTGATCAGCTGGAAGGAGCCTTCCTAATCCGCTCTTCCCTCTCCTCCCACCTGCAGCTCTGCCTTCCTCTACCCCCACCTTAGGATCTTGCCGAAGGGCAAAGGATCCTCCCTTCAGCTCCTGGAGTTGCTTTTGTCTCTTAGCACTGTCCATAAGTGATCAACTTTCACACCCTAACACACCATGCACCTGTCCCCTGTTGTCCTGAGCTTGAAGCCTGCAGGAGCATTATGCAATGAGGCCTCACTGCAGCTGCCACATGCTCTGAACCCCACAGTGGATGTTTGCAAAGCATGAGCGTGGGCTTTCCTGGAGCGACAGAGGTTCTAGCACTTAGCCTTTCGTCTCGGACTATGTGCTCCCAGCAGTGACCAGTTTCAGATCTGTCTTCTGGCAGAAGGACAGAGAACACCCCACTGCCTTTGATTCACTGCTGCTAATAGGAGTCTGATGAATGCACTCTCACACCCGCTTTCTCCCCTTGCACCCCTCAATTCAGCTTCTTCCACCCCATTAAAGCGCACAAGGGAGAGTGAGGAGAGAAAACCGGATCTCAGTGTCCCAAACAGGTTTGCTTTCCCAACCCCCATGCCAGCCACGAGAAAACAAAACAGGTTGTAATTAAATTAGACAGATGCATTCCAAGTCTCCAAACTACTTTTTTTTTTTTTTTTTTAAATGCATGCCCCAGAGACAAAAGGGAGTGCCTGCAAACAGGGAAAAGGAACAGCAGCGAGCAATGGCGAGAAGTTGCTGCCTGGACTTGTTGCTGCAGTAATTACAGCTTGGCAGTGCAGCCTCACACGATGTTTTGTGCTCCCCATGCTCTGGAAAATATGTTTCTCCTTCTGCAAACGCAGCATTTCTTACATGGAGGCAGCATCACTGCCTCAGTGGTGAGGTCTCTCTCTATACACCCCTTTGGTTCACAGGCAAGCAGGTGCTTGAAGGACCGTCTCTTTGAAACCCCATTTCTATTCTTTCAGGACCGTCTTTCAGGGCTAAGGTTTCCTAATGCAACTTGAGTCAGCTGAGGAGTGAGACACGTGACAGGTGCAGTGCCAAGCTCGCTCGAGGTATTACGAAGTCTTCTGTTATCACAGTATCTAGGAAGAGAGAACTACAACAAGGATGACAAACATCCTTCTCCTGGAAAACGAGCCCTGCCAGCTTTGCAGAGGTGCGAGTGCCTTGGTATCAATGCTCAGCTCCCGAACCCCCTTTCTACTTGGCAGCTGCTCCCAAAGGCTTCTCTGGAAGTGCTCTAAGCATGGGTAACCCTGGGTCCCCGCTGAGCTGGTTCTTACAGGAAGGAGATCTGTTGTCTCAGACCAGCATTCAGTGGCTTCCCAAAGTGCTTTGCTGGCCACAGCCAGTTTCTCAGAGGCAGCTGTGGCTCCCAGCCCAGACCCAGGCACTCGTCCTTCAGCATCAGTGCTCCTTTAGGTCAGAATCCAGGGTCATATAAAATGGTTTCAGGGGTTTCTAGCTCACACAGGGTGGACTTGTCTTTAGCTAGCTCCCACCTTGGAGTGACTTTTCTCCAGGAGACTCTGCTGAGGACATGATACTGGCCACCATTGATACTTTCTGTGAATCACTGTGGATTTGGGTTACAGCAGGAGTTCAGAAGCTCCTGTGTCATCCTTCAAACCCATGACACAGTTCATATCCATCCCTTGAAACTGCTCTTGCTAGTAAATTACCCTGAAAGCCAAAGCAACGTAGCAAAGAATTTGTTCGGCTTCACATCAAAGGGGTGGAAGAGCCAGCAAACTGGGCAGTTGGCAGCATAAGAGCTGTTTGAACCGATCTTCACAAGAGCAGGGAGCTTTGCCACTGTCATTAGGTTGTGAACATTTTGATAACATTCGCACGCACCCATGCCTGCAGACCTCTGGGCCCCTCAGCAAGAAAGGTCACATGGTGCTGTAAATACACTCCGTGCTTTGCAAACACGCAAGACAAGGTCCCTGACAATATAACTAAACCCCTCAATTATCAGAAGGGCAACACACCCGGGTAACATTGGGAGCAAAGCAAACCTGCCGCATCCAATAAGGACATCTCAAGGAGCCTGCTCAATAGGAAACCAGAATGCCTTGAGCCTGCCCTGAAGGCAACCATAGATGAGCTTGTGACAAAGAGAGGGAAGGGGCATTCCAGATAAAGCATTATCACAGTCCACACATTCCCACCACATTAGCACTGATAGCTTGTGCCCAGTCTTTCAAGCTAAAGATCCCCAAGAGGTGAACCTGCACAGATTGCCCAGCCAGCTTTATCTTTCCACCTGCCCTATTGTCTTGTACCAGGATTCCTGTGCACCCAGTCTCCAGCACCGATTAACATCTGCCAGAGCTCAGGGACCAGCTTACCGTTGGGCCGTATGTTAATGAACGGGTAGTTGGGCATCACCAGCTTGTTGAAGTTGAACTTGTAGGTGAACCTCTTGCCCTTTGTCTTGTGAAGAATCCGTTTGTTGTAATAGTATCTGTTGGAAGAAAGGGTCAAGAATGTAAGGCTATTAGGATGCCTGCCCATCCAAGCAAAGGCAGCCCCATTTCTGATGCTTACACCAGGCTACAGACCACCCAGTGCCTGCCACGTGCACGTTTTGCTTGACTACAGAGAGATACGATCATTTAGACCATGAGTAAGAAGAGAAGCACAAGACAATGGAGGCTGGTCAAATATGCCCAGCTGGCACCTGGGTACTTCTCAGCAGCAGCCCCAAAGGCTCTGGAGGAACTAGCACTGGCACGAAGAGTATGGTATCAAACAGAGGCAGACAGAAGGGAAATCGCTTGCCTAAGGTGACCAACTCAGCAGGCCTGTGTTCGTCTGATATGCTCCTTACAAGGCTACAGTGCCTCCCACGTCCTTAGATCAAGTGACACTCTCCCAAGGGAGAGAGCCCTGTCCCAGGGTCTCCAGAAGGATCATTAACAGTCCACAGAGTTCTAGAAGCCTGGTTGCACAAGCGCTTCATTTCCAATTGCTAAATCAGACTGGAGGCAACCAACCATGCACTGCATTACTGGTGTACTACTACATAAGCCACAGCAATAATGGTCACAGGGGTGCAGTAGGATTGAGACTAGAAGCCAGCATTCAAGTAACCTCCATGCACCTGGAAGAGGAGCCACAACTGTTTATACCCAGGCCACCCCTGGTCTTTATTCTTTCAGTAATGTGGAATGTGCAGAGATGTAGCACACTATTTGGTCCCACCACCCCATCTTTAAAAGGCAGGTTGCCTGCTCTTCCCACTGGCACAGACAAGGTGAAATCAAGCAGCTATGGCTCCAGGTAGAAGCAGGAAGACTAAGGCTCCTACTCAAGGCACAGACTCAGGCCAGCAGCACTGATTAGTCTCACTTCTCTGCTGTCTTCAGTGTGACGGAGGCACCAAGCACAGCCAGATCTGGCAGGTGGAGTCCCTTCCACTCCCATACATCAATTACAGTGTTGATGCCATTCGATTTATTGTTTCCTTCCTGTTCCATTATGAGCATGTTGTGTTTGCTGCCTTGTTTATCTTCTGCCTGCCCCACCCGGGAGGGATCAGAGGGCACATGGCAGCGACCACGTCCATATAATTGGCAACGTCAGGAACACCGCAGCCTCTCGCAAAGGATCCCAAAGTCATTTTTATAATGACAGCCCTTGCTAAACTGTGCTTTCCCACAGGACTGCATCCATTTTTGGTTACTTCCCCTTCAAACTACAAAGGGGTGATTGAAAAAAAACCCACTTGATATGGATAAGTAAAGCTGGGGGGAATTTCACTGGGAGATCTGACACTATCAAGGACAGGCTGTCAGCCGATCGAGCCCTTGTCACTGTGTCAGATGTTTCTAAACAAAGGAGCTGCTGGCTGCATAGCATCTCTCCAACCCGTGGGTGATCTCTCATGAGGATAGCAGGACTTCCGACACCAGCTGTAGGGCTCCAAAATAGCCCAAAATAGTTTAGAGCTGCTAAAGAGAATGCAGCAGAGCCGATCTATGGAATTCCTTGCTACACAGAAACATATAAATACTAGACAGGCAACATTTGTGTAACTATAGATGGAAATGGGGACACTGTAAAATGACTGACTGGGGGCTGGAAAGGAACCCTGGCTCTTCACCCTAGTTTGGCACAAGATACAATTTACACTGGAAAGGGGAGTTGCTTTCTCTGAAATTATTGCTGATGGAGAGATAATGGAGAACACCTAAGGTTTCCTCCCACACCTACGGTGGTCAGGGAGGCATCAATGTAGAAAGAGAAGAGACGCAGCAAAGCTCCCTGGAACAAATTAATCCTGATTACAACAATCTTCATCTTATTAGGGGAAATTTACCTACTTGCCTGCCACAACTGGGGACAGAACCAGTCTGTCAGGTCATAGCTACTTGGAAATATTCCCAGCCTTTCCCAGATACAAGCCAAACTCAGAGCCAAAGCTCTCCAGGGACAACTGAGACAGGGAGATTAAGGCAATCCCCATAATTCATGTTCTATGTGGATTAACTAAGTCTTCTGGTTATCCATGCCCCAAAACCTCCACTGCTCTAGTTAATGATCATTTTGATCCTTGTTTCCACTCACCTAAGTGCCCGGCTCAGCTTGTCATAGTTCATCTGGGGCTTGCATTTCCTTCGGCCCCACAGCCGTGCCACCTCATCAGGGTCCTTGATCACGAACTCTCCATATTCGCCCTGCTGCCAGGCAATGACATGGCGGAACTCCTCCTTCTGCAGGAGCTCCAGGATGAAATGCCACAGCTGGATCTGACGGGAGCCAGGGCTAGACTCAGTCTTGTAGGCCCACTCCGGGAAGTGATAGCCTTAAAAAGCACCGAAAGCAAGAGGGAACAAATGAGAAGCTCAGAGAAAAGAATGTGCTGCTAATTTGGTCTGGGATCGGATCCCATCATCTTCAAGCTCTTTAACATGGGGTGTCTTTTGCTGTTTGTACATGTTCTACTACTAGAGGTCTCTTATCTTGGTTAGGGTCTAACAGACAGATGGTGGATATAATACTGGCCTGGTACCTAGGAATCCAGACCACTGGCTGGAACCGTTTCGTACTGCAAAGTTGAAAAACAAACTGCAAAACTGAACAGAAGAAAGACACAAAAATATAAGGGACTAAAAGAGCTGGAAACATTGGAGAGAGGCCCAAAAACTTGAGACATTACCACAGTTTTTGAAGGTAAGCATCCAAAATAAAGTACCCACATGAGTGACCCAACAGATTCTAGTGAGCCTTGAAGTCAGACTCTCCCCTGCCCTGACTCTGGGCAGGCTGCCGTGTTTCTGAACTGCCGCCAAGGCTGGCCATGCCAGCA
Organism: Caiman crocodilus; assembly: GCA_030014935.1. NCBI lineage: Eukaryota > Metazoa > Chordata > Crocodylia > Alligatoridae > Caiman > Caiman crocodilus. The sequence continues at coordinate 1,155,184 of JAGPOW010000863.1, forward strand.
TAGGGCTCCAGCGCAACTGTTGTTACTGGGGCTTCCTGAATCACTGACAAGGTTTTGGTTGGCTTGTGAATTGTGCTAGGCCAAACCACGTTATGCTTGAATGGCATCTATGTCTCCGCTGTATTAGATAGTAATGGCTCTAGAAAGCAGTTATACGCCAGGCTGGAATCAAGCTGAGATATCACATACCCTGTAAGGTTTACCAGATAATTTATTGAGAACTTATCCAGTAACTGCTTTAGGGGAATCTAAATACAGAAATCATAGGACATCAAACCTCATCTCTAATCCAGGTGCCAGCTGATATTCAGATTGATTCCCATGTACACACTGCTCCAATAGCCCAATTTAAGGCTTATTTGTGCTGCCAGAGCTGTGTCAAAGACTCTTAGCATAAGTGCAAATCGGGCCATGAGAGGTCCCAGGGTGCAGAATTTCAGGCTAGACACTGTCACTTACCTCCTCCTCCTTCTGGCTTGTCCACAATGCTGCAGCCTGCTTTCATTTTCACCCTCCTGCTGGCTGTGAAAGAGAGAGCGAGCTGTTGCTTGTTTCCATCATCAGTCTCATTCCTGGCAGCACAACTCTCCTTTACCCAAAGTGGATCCCACAAGCCTCAAGTTCTTCCCCGACTCCCAGCCCTGGCACCCCCAAAATCCCAACTACAAGCAGCCAGAGGGATCTAGGGCTGCCACCCAGCTTCACACTGCAATGCATAATCACAGCCTATAATATTTGCTTCTCTTGTGCCCTGCCACTTACAGCAAGACAGGACCACGAGACAGACAAAACAAGCCAAACAGTTTGTCTTCTGTTACCAGACAAGCCCCAGTGCCAAAATACACAAGCTGCCAAGCTCGCCCAGATGATGTACCAGCAAGAGGGGAAAAAAAGAAAAAAAAAGAGCCCCAGCTCCTGATTCTCACTCAAGAATGCACATCTGATTTTAATTTTGTTAGGAGGAGGAAGCCTACGTTCAAAACTACCTTTGTGCACCCTGCCTGCTTGTACAGCGTGAAGTCAAGATACAGTCGTATCATGTTTCCAAGAATATTCTGAGATACAGGAAGTAAACACAAAACAGCCTATTGTCTGTGGTGCAACTTCAAAAGGGTGCTAAAGCTGTCCAACAATTGAAGGAGCATGCGCCTGTGCAGGCTGAAAGATATATCTAGCGGCCAGAACTAGCCCACGATCTGATTATAGAGTCCTTTATGAACGGCTGCAGAGACAGCACCCAGCTTACACTCAGTTTCTATGAGGAAATGAATCTGTCAATGGGTGCTTACGATCAGCCCTTCTTAAAGATGATCAAACAATTCAGATTTAGACTTCCTCAATAAAGTTTCCTGTTTGAGCCCTATGCTTTGATGAGGTAGAGCTCTGAGGAGGAGGGGAAGAAGATGGTGCAAGGGAAGGCAGAACATGTCCCCGTCTCCAAAAACAAATTAAAATTAAGGAACGAGTGGCCTAAATTCACAGCACAGCACCTAACTGCTGAAGCTGCAGTAGCTGCCAATGTTTAACTCCTCCAAATAAGCTGAGCTCCTGGAGATTACGGAGGAGCAGGGAGAGAGGGAGGGTGAGTGGATATCAATATCCCAACATTTTAAATCTCTTTCAAACGTGAAAGGTTCAAATCTCCACTGCCCCGTCAATCCGTGCACTTTAAAAAAAAAAAAAAAGCTCTACCCATCAATTCAGCAGAAACCGAAACAATCAGGGCACTTTTAACCCTTCCTCCCCCCTGGATATTTTGAAGCTAGAGCAGCCTGTTGTTGATAGAGAGACCCTGAAGGCCCAACCAGCCTGAGCTGGCGCTGGCCATTCTCCCCCAGCAGAGCCGCGGCTGATAAGTGCCTTGTAAATGGATTAACCAGCCCAAGGCGAACAATACCTCCGAGACTGACCCCTGCGCTCCCGGCACCCGCTCCCCCTAACACCCTGAAACCACCCCCTCCCCCCAAGGAGTTTCCAGGCTCCCCACCCCCGGGGTCCCTATACTGCACTCTCAGCGCCCCAATCCCTGGTCAACAGCTCCCCTCCCCCGCTGCAAACCCCAGAGACTCCCATCACTGCGCCAGTGCCCCACAGGGGCCCCGCAAGCTGCGGCCCCTCCCCCACAGGCACCCCTCAGTGCCCATGCAAGGAGCAGGCACCCCCTGGTTCCCTCAAAATCCCGCCCCCATGGTACATGCCCCCCAAATCCCCTTCCCCCATCCCCATCCGTACATGCCCCCCAAATCCCCCTCCCCCCTCAGTACATGCCCCCCCATCAGTACATGGCCCCCAAATCCCCCTCCCCCAATCTCCGTCAGTATCATGCCCCCCCCGCAATCGATTCCCAGCCCCAACCCCCCCGGGTCCCTCCCCGCCGAGACGGCGGCCTCACCTCGCTGTCGGGGCGGCGGAGTCTTCGCCCGTCGCTCGGCCTCGCTCTGCCTCGCTCGCTCCGGCCTCCCCCTCACCCAGCCCAGCCACCGGAACCGGAACCGCCGCCGCCACCCACGCACTTCCGGCTGCGCCCACGCCATTCCGCTTCCGCCCCGCAGCCGCCACTGCGGCGGCGGCGGCGGCGGCGTCTTGTGTCACGGCGCACGCAGAGCGCGCACGGGCCCCGCAGACGGAGCTCGCGAAGGGACAGAAAACCTAGGAAAGCGCGCGCGCGTGTGTGTGTGTTTGAGGGGGGAATTGGGTAATTCGGGACTTTAATGTGGCTGGGTGGGGGCTGCTCCGCATCAGGGGCCGTGTGGACGCCGCTGCTCCGGAGGAAGGCTGTACTGTTCTAGGGCAGCTACAGACGCGGGCTTGGGGCGCCCCCTGGCGGCGCCGACTCTTTCCGGCGCGGCCGCACGGGGGCGCCGCCGCTCCGCGAGGATCCCCGGGGAACCCCCTCGCGTGACGTCACCCACGCTCATTTGCATGGGGGTTCCCTAGGCCCCGCCCTTGGGGTCAGTTCCATCCACGTGGCGGGGAGGGTGCAGCTGGTGCTTGAGCCCCTGCCCCTGGGGTCGGTTCCGCCCACGGGGGGAGGGGGGTTGGGGTGCAGCAGGGGGTCTTTTGAATCCCTGAACCTGCTCCTGGGGGTCCATGTAGGGGGGTTGGGGTGCAGGGGGGTTGGTGTTCGAGCCCCTGAACCTCCTGGGGGGTCCACGTGGGTGGACTGGGGTGCAGGGGGTCTTGAACCCCTGTCCCTGGGGGGTCCATGTGGGGGGGTGGGTCTGGTGCTTGAGCCCCATGAACCTGCCCCAGGTGTCAGCCCCCCCATGCAGGAGGGTGCTGGAGGGGGCTGGGCTGCTGTGGGGGGGGCTGGTGTCTGAGCCCCTGCAGTTTGGTCCTGTCCCACACCTCTCTGCCTCCTGCCCGCCCCCACAGAGATGCCCCTCGGGGGTCCCTGCCCTCCTCCTCCCCCCGGCTGCATCAGGGTACAGCGCTGTCCCGGAAACCACGGGGCCGCACCAATCTCTTGCTCCCTGGAGGACGCAGCTCTCAGGGGAGGCCTGTGGGGAGGTCATGGGGTTTACACAGGCTGACAGTGCGGGATGCCTGAAACCCATCGGCTTCGCGCTGGCACAGACCCAGAATCCATGTCTGGTTCCTGCTTCTCTGCAGCGGAAGAAGGGTCTGCGGATGCCAAGCTTGTTCCTCCTGCATGCCAGGCCCAGACTGTCCCAAACCACATGGGGAGGCACTGAATTGCAGGTGCCCCCCCTTCTGGGGGTCAGCGGGGCGGCCTCCCAGGTGCCTCCCCCGTGTCTGGGGGCTGCGGAAGAGCAACCTGGCTGAGAAAGTGAGCAGTGGAGTTGGTGGGTGGGGTCAATGCTCAGAGCTGGGCTGTGGTTTCCTCTGTGGACTCCAGATGCTGGAGGATGCTGCTGGTAGGCAGGGATCCTCTTGTTCTTACAGCACCTTGCATACCAGCGCTTGTGCAAGAGAACTAATGCTAGTGAACAGGATGAGTTTACACACAGGGACAGTTGCATAGCGTGTCTCGACCTGCCCGATGCACCCAGGAAGAGACCACAGAGCTGAACACGCCCCCCCATCCAGATCAGTCATAGGGACTTCAACCCCCCCCCTCCCAAAACACCACGGCAGGAGCACCACCGCTCCTTGGGGGACCGGTTCCCTTTCCGGGGAAAGAACATGCTGAGCTCACGTGGGATCCAAACCACCATTGCTCTTTACTCAGTAGCACAAGAGATGCGGCTGCATGCACCCTGGCTGGTTCCCTTTCCTCTCCAGAGGCCCCTGGGCTGGAACTTGCATCTTGTGCAACCCTAAGGAAACACCTTGAAGAAGAGGCTTCACAGCCTGTGATAATGGGGAGCTGCTTGCTCAACTCCAGCCTGATCTCCCCGCAGGCCAGGTCCCTCCTGCCTGGGGGGGAGAGGAGGGAGTTGCACTCCTGGCCCCTCTGCCCGGGAGAGCCTGGCCTGGCCAGCATCCTCTCTGTCTGGCTGGTCTGCTGGGTCCTGGTGGCCTGCACCAACTCCAAGAAGTCGGGTCCAGATGCCGCCCTAATCCTCTAGCAGCGTGAAAGGGGAAAGGTCACTCCAGGGATCTTGTGCCTGCCCCCAGGCCTGGGCAGAGCCACAGGGCAGTCCTTCCTAGGGCATCCTGGCTGGTGTGTCCTCCTTGGCAGGTGGGAGCAATTGAGCGGATAAGCCAAGAGGGATCAGGGCCAGCTCCATGCGCAGCCCCAAGAGCCTGGCCAGCCCTGCACCATCAGGGGGTAGGTGAGTACAGAGCCCCTGGCCCAGCCTGCCCAGGACTTGCCAGCTCGCACCCTGACCACCATCCCCTGACCCTACATTAGCTGCATCCCAAGACCTGCCCCCTCTGGTCATGTTTCTGGGGACCCCACTTGGCAAGGACCCTGTTCTGACACGGCCTTACTGGCAGGGGGGTGTGGGGCTGCCCCCAGGCTGGAACCAGGGGAAGGCACTGCTTCTCTGGAGACGCCAGTCAAGAGCTGAATGGGGAAGAGGATCAAAGGAGCTACTGGAAATCCAGCTCTGGCAGGCGGAGGCAGCCACAGCCCTGGAGCCAACAGACCAGCCGCTGCCGCTGTCGCTGCCGCTGCCACCCACATCCAGCCCCTGGGCCAGGCAGAGCCAGCTCTGTCCTGGGCGCTTGGTTTGGAGCAAAGCAGAGGGGAAGGGTCAGATGCGACAAGGACGCTGGGCAGGGTGTGCATGTGTGTGAGTGCACGCATATGCAAAGGCAGGCATGTGAGTGCAGGCCTGTGTGTGTGCATGCAAGAGATGGGGGGGAGGGTGATGGCTTTGGCTCAGGAATTTCAAAGCACTTCAGCAGCGATTTCAACAGAAAAGCCTCTCTCGGAGCCAGGAAGTCCTGTAAAAGAAGCACAGGATTGTGAGCAGGAGCCAGAACCGTGCCTTTCCCAGAAACGAGCAGGGACCCCAGGCGTCCTGGCTCTCGTGCCTTTCCCAGCAGTGGGAAGAGAAGCCACGCACCGCTCCCTGCTCAGGGAGGGGACCCAGGAGTCCAGCCTCCCACTTCCACACTCCCTTCCCAAGGTGGGGAGAAAACCTGCGGACCCCATTCCCCAAAATCCTGCCTTTGCCTCCAGCCACAGCTCCCTCTCTCCCCCACTTCCCGGCAGGCTGGACAGGTTTGGTGCCCTCCAGAGAGCTTGGTGCCGAGCGCCAGCACAGGATGCTCCATTCCCACAGGCCCCCGGAGGTCTGAGCATGCAGGAAAACCCTTTCCCCTGGACGGGGGTTTCCCAGTCCTCCAGACTGCCCTGAGAGCTGACAGGCGTGGCCCCAGCTCCGTCCAGACAGGAGCAGCCTGGATGGGTGCTGCAGATGCAGCCGGAGCCCCGTGTTCCCACAGCCTCACCTGGCCTAGGTGAGGAGCTGAGGTGTGCTCAGCTGGACCTGGGCATAGATGCTGGTGATCGGCGTCGTTGCTAGGAGGCTCTGAGCAGGGGTCTCAGGCAGGGAGCTCAGGATCTACGAGAGAAGGACGAGGCAGAAGTGGAAACAGCTGTTGGATCAGCCGCTGGCTGCACGGGCTGCCCTTGTCAGGTCATCTGTGGGGGTCAGCGGGGAGGTCCATGACTGAGGGTGCTCCCGGCTGGGACAAGACCAGGGAAAAATCCCCACGGACTTGTCAGTCCTGGGAAACAGCCTGCATCCAGCCGGCTGAAGATAGCCAGGGAAGCCAAGGGGTTTTGCTAAAGTAAAAAACAGATGACATGGAAGTGCCAGCTTTGCCCCATCCTTGGATGCAACTGCCTCTGGGGTGGGGCCTGGCAGCTGCATAACAGCTGCAGAGGAATAGAGGACAGGGAATGAAACCCCACTTTGCAAGGGAGCGGCATAGTTATCTCGGGGTCAGACCCAGGCAGCAGTGCCCTGTCAGGGTGGCACGGGAGAGCTCTGCCAGGCTCTCTAGAGTGTCTCCCAGCAGCTGGGAGAAGGAAGCTGGCAGCCACGATAGCATCTCCCGGCTGGCATGGGCGATGAGGGCAACTGCAGGCTCCTGGTAT
>JAGPOW010000863.1:1170590-1184366 GCA_030014935.1 Caiman crocodilus
ACACACACACACACACACACACGCGTATATACACATGTATACACACACACATACACACACACATTTCACAGGAGATCTGCCTGCCAATTCATCTTCACTTGTTTCACCCTGATAATGCCCCATGTCCCAGCCCAGAGCCGGATCCTTTCTGGATCGAGGACAGAGGGGGTAACCCTAGCACCAGCACTCCCCACCCACCCTAGCTGGATACATGGAGGGAAACGGGAATGGAGATACCCCCTTTATGGACAGCAGTAACACCCCCCCACTGTAAGAAGGGAGTAGGGCTGGGGATGAGGGTCTTGGACCCCCAGAAAGCTGCTCTGGGCAGGGCTCAGCTCCACGCTTCACCCCAGGCTGCAGCCTGCTGCCATTGGTGGGAGGCTCAGGCCTTTCCCAGGCACCGATCCCTCCCCGCTTGCATCCCAACTCAGCTCTAGAGTTGTTAGGGAAGTACACGCAGAGCAAAGTACATTTCCTGACAGATGGACAATACACCTTTCAACAGGACGCTTCACCCAGGGCTGCAGCCTGCTGCCATCTGTGGGAGGCTCAGGCCTTTCCTAGGCACTGATCTCACCCCCTCCCATCCCAACCCAGCTATAGGTGTTGTTAGGGAAGTACACGCGGAGCAAAGTACATTTCCTGACAGATGGGCAATACATCTTTCATCAGGTTCCACCTGGTAACATGCACCTCCTGGCACCTCCCTGCTGATTTGCTCACTAGCACATCTACCGTGGTCCTGGGAAGGGATACCTGTGAGCTTGGGGCTACTCCTCCACCAGCCCCAGGCAGCCCCGTGCCTTTCACCCACCCAGGAATATCATGGGGATGCTTCTTCCAGGCCTTGTGTTGCGTTGCAACCCCAGCTGGCCCCGTCACCCTCAGCCCCCACCAGCTGCAGCTGCAAAGCAGATCCCTCGCTCACCCTTCCAGCTGTCTGTCTTTACCCCGGCAGCTTTCCCCCTCCCTAATGCTCCAGCTGCCTCTCCCCCTTGCTGGGGCTGTACCCTGGAGCCAGGCAGCACTGACCCTCCCCACATCAAAGATCTCATTAGCGGATCAGTCCTGCTTCTCTTTGCTGCGTTGCCGCTCGCTGAGCACCACTGAACCGCTGAACAAATGCAGCTCAAGGTCCCCGCACTTGGAGATCAATGGTTTCTTGTGGCCACGTCCTGTTCAGAGCTGGGGAGAGGCATTGCAACCCGTCCTCTCCTGCCACGACGCTCTACTTGGCAGCCCGACAGGGAGGGGGACCGTGGCTCTCTGCTTTGCTGATGTCCTTTCTGGATGGGCCGTGCCCCCTGGTGCAGCCTGGCCCCTCTCCCTTCTGGCCTTTTTTCTCGGTGGCTTGCACTCCAGGGACCTCAGCCTCTGCTCCCTCTGCAGCCAGCTCCATTGCCTTAGCTCCAGTCACTTTTTCCCCAGCAGGCTCCGGGGGCACAGGGAAGGTTGCAAAACACAAGGTGGTAGGAGAGCCACGGGGCAGGAGAGCACCGGGCGAGCTGGAGCCAGGGCGCTGAGTGGCAACGACCCCACAGCTCCCACTCAGCTGGGTCCTGGGGGAAGGAGAAAGGTCCCTGAGGTCAGTCATAGGGGTGTAGGGTCCCTTGGGCCAGGCCCTGCCCCAAGACATGCTCACATGCTCCCAAACCCCTTGAACAAACATGCTCCAGCACAGGCAAGTCTAGAGATCCCATCTGTTGCTCAGGCCATTTCCTAAGTGGACACTAGGGATTGCTGAGCCCTGTTCTGGTTGCAGCTCCTGCTCACAGGCTTCTCCCCATCCCTGGGAGAAATCTGGATCAGGTTCAGCTCCACTGGGTGTAAATGGAATGGCTTGTTCCACTGTAACCGACTCATTCCTGATCCGATTTCAAGTGAAACCAGCTCAGCCATGTGTAGACAAGGCCTGACCCCCTCCATCCCCCCAAGGCTTGGTCCTGGGGTCCCCATGCAGCGAGGGGCCCATGATAACAGGCTCAGAAGAGCATCCTCTCCCGGCCTTCCCAGCCTCTGGGAACCTCCCTTCTCCCTTGATCTCTTAGAAAGCAGGGGCGCGTGCCCTTACGTTGTTCGGTTTAGGTGACCTCGGCTGCATTTGCTGGGGTCAGGTGGATCCGGTCATACACGGTGGTGACGAGTGCCTCCTTCTGTGAGCGCCGCTCTGCGGTGCCATCCAGGTGCCGCAGGGCCTGAGGATGAAGCGGAGAGGAGGCCATCGGTATTGCTCTGCCAGCTGGCTGCGGGCTGGCCTGCCCCCTCCCCGGGCTGCCAGTGGGGCTGAACCATGGGCTTCCCCTGGCATGGTATGTCCTCTCTGCCCCAGTGCAGGCCAACACACCAGGGAGGGGAGCATCAACCCCACCAAAGGGCAGGAACAAGACGAATGCAGCAGAGAGCAGCAGCTCCTAGAAAGGACACACTCACAAGTACACACCATACACCCCCCTTAACCCCCATAAACACACACACACCACAGTGATGGGAGCAAGGCAGAGGCCACCACAGCCCTGCACCTGAAGTGGAGAGACGTAGCAGTGAGCAGCTCCCAGGACGAGATGCACACGTGCCCACTTGTGCACCGCTGGTGCTGGCTGCACGACCAGAGGGCGCAGGCTGCCTACACTCTGCAGTGCACACCAAGTCATCCACTCTCCAGGGCAGATAAAGCCATGCCATGGTGGCAGCAGCCCTATCTCCTGGCACCAGAGAGCTGCTTCTTGCCCCAGTTTCAGCAAAGGGCACTGGGAAGCTCCACATCTGCTGACCGCGGTGGAGGGAAGCATGGGGCTACCTCCCAAGCAGCACTGGGCAAATGTGCTGGAAGGATTTGAACTCATGTCCCTGTGGCTCTGCCCGCCCACAAAGCCTTCACCTTTTGCTCACTTCTGGCAGAGCTCACCTGGTCGTTGCCCTCCGGAGGGCTCCTCCGCAGGATTTCTGCATACTGGGGGTCTGAGGAGCTGGGGTCAGCTGGGACTGCGGGGGTCGCAGCTGCAATGAGATCATGAGGCTGAGAGGTGGGTGAGACCCCCCCCCAGCTCCGCCCCCCAGCACCTTGATCTGGGCAGCTGCACCCTCCTTGTGCCACAAATCCCCTGGCTGTGCAGAACCCCTTACAGTGCAGGCTCCAGCCAGACCAGACGCAAGGGGTTTCGGTGGATGCTTCTCCAAAGGGGCATTGGGTGGTCTCACACCTTCCCCAGCTGCAAACAGACCCATTGCAGTGCAGCACCTCCCTCCCAAAGCCCCAGCTCCCTCAGGCATGGCATAGCACCTGGCATCCCCAGGACTTACTGGCTTCGGCCGATTTCTTCTTGTTGAAGTGCCAGCACCAGACAGCACCACCAATACTCAGTGTCAGCAGGATGATAGTCAGGACCACGTAGCCTGGCTTGGAGGAGGACGCATCTCGGTCTGGAATGGCAGGGGCCACAGGTCAGGGCCAAGGGGGAGCTGGGAGGGTGCTTGGCACTGGCTGTGGGGGTTTGGTGGGGACAGGGAAGCCAGGCTGGGCCACCACAGCCCATCACTGTGCTGGCTGCATGCCCCACAGCCCACTCATGCTAGCTGGTCCCATTCCCCACTGCACGGAGAACATGGGGTGGCATAAAGGCAGTGCCTCCAGCTTTGAGCTTTTCCCTTCCTGTTCCCAAAGCACTCGGTGGCTGCAAGTGCACCCCCATGTCATGATAGTGGGGACACGGGTCTCTGAGAAGGGGAAGGTGCTTGTCCAGGGTCCTCCAGCAGTGGTCCCACAATCCCAGTCCCTGGAGCAGCCATGCAAGGCCAGGCCCTGAGCCCCTCACCTTCCCGGAGGCAGGTGGCATGCAGGTCGAAGGAGGTGCTTTTCTGGTCGGCGGGGTTGCTGATGCTGCAGGTGTAGGTGGCGTTCCAGGCACTGGGCGGCAGGGCCAGGTGCAGGCTCCGGCCATCAGTGGAGAGCTGGTGCAGCTCAAGTCGCAGTGGGCGCGGTGGGCTGCCCGTCTCCCAGGTCACATTCACAGCAGCTTGGCTGGGCGCTTGGCAATGCAGTGTGACATTGCACCACTCTGGGGTGCTGCCCAGAAGCTGGCAGTGGGCTCGGGGTGCTGGCACTGGCTCTGCATGCAGGAGACAGGTGGTTGGATCTGACACTGCAGAGACCAAGCCACCCTGGCAAGTGTCCCCCACCTGACCCTGGCACGTGCCTCAGCCTCCAGCACCCAAAATCCATCAGGCCCTGAGGAGATGCCTGGACCTTCACCATCTCTGATGCTCCCATTCCTTGGGGCTCACTCAGGCCAGGGCCAGGGGAAGGAGCGGTCTCTCATCAGTGCCCACCACGACACTTGCATTGTTCCTTTTCTCCAACTCTGGGGCTCAGAGAGGCACCAGAGCTGGAGAGATTTAATGCAAGTGGAGAGTGGGTCATGCTAGACACACATGTGAACTTTAGGGGGTGGAAGGTGCCAAGTGGGTCTGCGGTGTGAATCTCTAGGCCATGCGGTTAGAGCATCAGTAGGGACCTGGGCTCTGCCACTGCCTCTGGGTGGGCTCATCCCTCACTAGACCCCCCTCTGGATCTGCCAACGATGAGCAGTGGCAAGGCATAAAGCCGATGCTGGAGTTGCTTGTGTTTCAGAGCCCTGACAGACTTCCAGGCTCTTACCGTAGACGGCAAGGTGGAAGTCGTAATCCTCCACGACCGCTGGGTGCAGTTTCACGCGGGCGCTGTACTTGCCACTGTCATCCCGCTGCAGTGCCCGGATGCCCAGCACTGTGGCATTGGGCACCTCCAGCCGCTGCTGGAACCGGTCACTGGGATCTGGCCGCTCCAGCCCCCTGTCGTTGAACTCCGCCACCACGATGGCGCTGCTTGGCCCCGCGGCAAAGCTCCATTCTGTTGCCTTCACCTGTGCCCCCGGAGGCAGGGACACGGAGAGCCAGGCCGAGCTGCCCAGCACCCTGTTCACCCGGCGGGCCATGAGCTGCGTGAGGCGCGGTGGGGCCTGAGCGTGGCCGGTTGGGGGGTCTGCGGAGAGAGGCACAAGGAGCATTAGCAACATGGAAATGCAGCAACATAAGCAACATCAGCAGAGCAGAGACTCACGGGGAACACCCCTGTCTGGGCTTTGTCTCTTCCCGTCATCCTAAGGCTTTGGGGGCCACCGAGGCAGCACGAGAAGGAAGCAAGATGCTGCTCAAAGCACTGAGCCCCAGCCCCACCTGCCAGGGGTGCTCAAGCAGCGCCCCACTCCCTGCAGTATCTGGGCAGGGCCGAATCTCACCCAGCAAGGATGTATTTAGGGGTGTTTGGGCTCCAGGGACTTTGGCAACTTTGGGCTTTAGGGCTTCACTAGAAAATGCCCTTGAACAGAGCCCTTTTGTCCTGAGTTTATACAGTGCCAGTGTAGCATCCTGACCCAGGGCTGGACCTCTGATATAATGGTCCCACCCAAGCGAAGGGCACCCGGCCGAGTAGAAGCTCTGGCCAGCACCACAAATTCCCTTGGGACTTGTGGACTCAGCTGGTTTTAGAGACAGCTTCTGGGGACCCTGGGAAGGCCCCAGGTCTGTTCAAAACAGCAGTTTCAAAGCGGCCCCATTTCTCCCCTCCCACACATCTCCGTGGACCTCTGCAGTGCAACAGCCCCTAGGAGGATGGGGGGAACCCCTGCAGCTGGCTGCGCCCCCACACAGCCTCCTTCACTGCCTGCTTGGCCGACTGGTGCACGGAGACCACAACGGTATCGGTTCCTCTTTTCCATCGCAGGACCGTCCCTGGCTGCCTGGGTCATCCTGGGCTAAATCCCCTTGCAAATGGCTGTGCCTGGCCACAAAACCATCTTACCCAGAGGTGGAAACAAGGATTCCCAATATTCCTGGCTCCCAATACTGGCCAAGCTAAACACCCACTATTCTGTGCTGAGATTAGGTCCTGGCAGGACCCACCATCGAGTGGTACATTTGCCAGACCGATGGCAGGGCTAGTTTTTGGAGGTTTCCCTGGGCAGTGGTGAATGAATCCTTGCAGCAGGGAGGGGGAACTACATGAGAAGCAAAGGGCAGCTTTCAGCCAGCGGGGAAGTCCAGAACCAAACACAGCTCCTATTGAGAACAGCAGGCCACATCCCCAGCCAGCACCACAGACAACAGCCCGGTTCCATCCCCTTTGCAACCCCCAGGAAGGGAGTTGAAGGCTGCTGCCAAATCCTCCTCAGGCTTCTCTTCTGCAGACTAAATCAGTCCAGTTCCCCCAGCCTCTCCTCACCAGTCACGTTTCCCAGTCCCTGAACTATTTTCATTGCCCTCCACTGGACTGTCTCCAGTGTGTTCACACCCTTTCTGCAGTGGGGGACCCAAAACTGGACACAGGACTCCAGATGTGGCCTCCCCAGTGCTGAACAGAGGGGAGGAATCACTCCTCTTGATCTGCTGGCAATGCTCCTACCATTGCAGCCAAGGAGATCGCCACAGACCCCTCTAGACAGATCCTGATGCTCATCCCCAGAGTCTGGCCTCAGGGCACCTCTCAGTATTGAGGACTCCAGAAGACTTTTAGACTCATCGGCCAGCTCTGGATCCAGCTCCATAGGAACTTGGAGTTGGGGGACAAGGAACATCTGGGGACAGTTTGAGGCCTGTTAGGGGGTCATCGTGGGCAATCAGTCTCCCTGGTCTTAAAAAACACATGTATCCTGGTTTGCATACAGTCACGTCACCTCAGAGCCACATCTGGGGGCAGGGAGAGAGCACTGCGCTGCATGGCTAGAGAACCCAAAGTCGACTGGAAATCATTCCCCCACCTGGGGATGGGCAGAGCGATCCCTGGGTCCTGCTGCCACCTCTCAGACATCAATGCTCAACATAAGCCAGGCCAAAGGGAGCAGCATGAGCCGCGATTTCCCTACTTTTGTCTCCTGCTGCAAGGCAGAAGAAGCAGATGTGCCTCGAGTATCCAAGATTAAACACAGCGGCGTTGGCTGTGCCTAAACCCTTGGCTGGCCAAGTTACAAGCGACCTCCCTGCACTGCCTCTGTGGGTCCTGGTGCATGGCCTGAGCCGATTCCTCTTTGCCTTTCTGGAGGGGAGAACACACTGTAATGTTTGCAATCACCTTTAATTTTGTTCGGCCATTTGGGGTTTTATTTTTGGGGGGACTGGGGAGGAGGTGGAATCTTTCTGGGTGGGTTGGAGCTGGTGGGGTGCTTTCCTGTACCACGCATGTTCGATCTGCTACAGGGCAAGGCTGGGGAAAGAGAAGGGGAGCAGCTAAAAGGATGACAAGGGAACCCAGGCAGCATCTGACTGTTTGATGGTACCAGGCACTGATTCAAATCAAATGGTTTGGTTTGTTTTTTTTAGATCTCAAAGTTGGCTTTCAACCTCAGCACCCACTGCCGGGGCTGGATTTTCCAGTAGATACAGCGCTTTGTGCACCCGACCTTATCTGAAAATCTGGTCCGTTGGAGGAAGCTGAGACCTGAAAATGCTGATGCATGCACAAAACTCCCAGTTCCAGAGAACTTAATGACTCCGCTCCCATCTCATGGCCGGGGCTGTGGGACGTGGTCTCTGGGCTTTGCAGCATTGCATGCAGGGAGACAGGGGATGTCTGTGCCCTCAGGACAGCATATGAGGCCCAAACCAGCTGCTTTTACCTTTCCCAAAATGCCAGGCTCTGGGGATGCTCCCACCACTTACATCTGGATTCACAGCTGGGTACAACCCAGCCAGAAATACAGCTGAGACCCAGCTGCATCTTCAGCTGGTTACACAGGAGAGACAAGATGAGTTGACCACTGAGGATGCTTGTACACACTACAATCGAGGCACAGCGCGGACCACTGAGACCACTAAGATGCAGCCCGTGGGCTGCTGTCCTGGCTGGTCTCTGAACATGGTGAGCCCCCCCTGTAGGGCTCACCTGCTATTTAATATTTACCTTATTTCTCTAGGCAGCAGCCCATATTAGCAGACTCCTGCAAAGTAGGGGAGTGTTATTCCTCCCATTTCCTAGAGGCATGGGAAGTGTAGAGCCAAGCAGGAAATTGAGCTAATGCCTCAAAAGCATCAAAAGTGCTGGATTCAGTGCTGGGTGAGTTGGGTCCATGCAATTCAGGAGCTCAGGCAGACAAGGTTCCTTGGGTGAATCTGATGTCTTTTATTAGACCAACCCAAATAGTTGGAGAATAGGTATTAAGCAAGCTTTTGGGTTCAAAAACCCTTGGTCAGGCTAAGGAAGTTTCAGCAGTCGGCGTGCGCTCTTCCTGGATGGAATGAAAAGTGAAGAAGCCAGGGGCTGGGCTGGGGAGTCAGGCGCTCACACACTCTTCAACTGTCCTAGGCATACAAAACCCAGAACCAACCTTCGCAAAACCTGTGGATTCAATACCATAATCCCTGGATTGCCTTCCAACACCGTTGCCATGCTTTGTTCTAATGACCCCTTTGTAATTCATTTTAGGGCTGGCAATTAAAACGAAAGCATGTCCCAGCAGCTAACAGGATGCACGACGTGTGCTTCTATCTCTCCACACCTGGCATTTTTCCACTTGGCTTTCCGAGCCATTTGCCAGTGGCCATCTGACCTTTTGGCGCGTGGGTCCCCCTTACATCTTGACATCCGTTTCAGGCTGCCAGCTGCTTTTTCACTACATATATGGTAGCGGCGTGCGTGGTCCCCGCTTTATTGTTTGGGTTATTCTAAGGAAATGACAGGTCGGAAAAAATGCCGAAGCCAGGTCACTTTGTTACAATCACAATGTTTCCTGAGCTCGTTGGAGCAGCTGAATTTTATCTTGTTTACCCAGAAGTTGCCCGGAACACATTAATCTCAGCAAATCCCTGCTCTCAACCCACAAGATCTGCGCGTTTGTAGGAGAGCCCTGGATTACGACGGAAAAGTCCAAGAGTTGAAGAGGCTTAAACCTGAGCTTACAGATGCTCCAGAGAGAGACTTATTTTTGCTTTATCCAGACAACGGTTACAAATTTGAGCTGCTTGGGACCAAATCCCCATGCTCGGGTCTGGACGTGAATTAGTCTAGCGTGGGTCTAATGATGTGACAAAAGGAGGAAGCGGCAGGGGAGGCACCTGGGTTTGTTCAGCGTTACCTAGTTTCTGTCCCAGGTCTGAACTCCACCGAAACACCACGGAGCAATGCACAACTCGCTGCAAAGTCCTAAACGATCTCGTTAGAGCGGTTCCTGGTTTTGCCAGCATATCTCCTCACATTGCAGAGCAGCAGAGTTTGAGACTGGAATGAGGATGCCTCAATTACTGGGCAACGTTAAATCTAGCCAGATTTACATCAGGGTTGCATTATAGGGGTGCAGAGCTCCCTGATAATCTGATCTTCCTGTTGTGGTGTGGTTTTACCTTAGAGTTGGTGGAGAAGCAGTGCATCCATGGATTCTCCAAGTGAAAGATAAGGAAGCTCTTTTGGGGGGATCCACATCAACCCCTTGGCTGGTACAAATGGACCAGGCCACACTGCCCTGCTTCTCGCCAGCCGAGTGCCTGGATCGTGGCACAGAAAAAGTCAGAAGACAAGTTTGCGTGGAACAGGCTCCCT
Organism: Caiman crocodilus; assembly: GCA_030014935.1. NCBI lineage: Eukaryota > Metazoa > Chordata > Crocodylia > Alligatoridae > Caiman > Caiman crocodilus. Next base: position 1,180,156 of record JAGPOW010000863.1, read on the forward strand.
TCCCTGGCAACGCCAGCAGAAGGAAGAAATCAGGCGTATTGCATGACCCGGTCATGAATCCTTGAATTCACGCACTCAGACACAGCATCTACTGGCCTGATTAGACAATGCTCTAGAAAACAGTTAGCGACAGACCTCCACTGGCTGAGATAGAGGATCCTTAAGCCTCCGCGCACCTGTCCTTGCTCTTCCCCTGATATTCATTCAGCATCCAGTTGCTCCCCAGCTACAAAGGGCACTTAGATGGGTGCATTAGGGAGAAACCCACTTGCTGGGTCCATGGTCTCCTTTCCGGCCCTTGTTCCTCCCTACAGTTCACATCACCCACCCATCTCCTCTGCAGCCACGTGCCTGGCTCTGCTCCACCCTGCAGACAGTCTCACTCACCTGGCCAGAGGCTGATCAGCATCATGAGTAATAGCAGGAGAGAGGCACGGCCACGGGCCGCTGCACCATCCATGTTCTCACCACTCTGGCAGCTCTCTGTTCATCCGTGGGCAGAGACTAATATTGGAGCGGCGCTGGGGAGGAGCAAAGCTGGCCAATTGCACACTCTGCAGGAAGCTTGTAGCCTAGAGCTTGCATGGAGCGAATGAGCATGGGCTGAATGCTCGTCTGCTATGGCCTGGCAGAGGGTGCCGGGCACTTCTGGAGGAGACTGAGATGCTCCCAGCCGGCTGCAGCTTGGGCTGTCCTGACTGCACACCCCAGGTGCCAGGTGAGAACTGAGCATGGGTGTCTTGAGGAATCATGCAGCAGGATGCGAAAAGGATGTTGTTCCTGAGATGGGTAATCCCCCTGAGCAAGGGGCTAAATGTTGTGCTGTAAGGAGGATGCTGGGGCCTGTATAGGCACAGGTTTTGCACCAGATCGTTTGAAATCAAAGGACTGGATGCAGCGGTTCAGATTACCTAATTCAGCCCCCTGCCGGATGCCGGATCCAGCTCCAGCCCAGGCAGACTCCTTTCCAGCCTCTGCTTGGAAACCTCCAGCTTTCTAAATTGGTGTAAAACACTGGCGCACCTGGCAGCCTGTGCCGGGGCTGGGTTGTCTCTGCCCCAAGGGCGGTGAACAGGGAGGTATAAACAAAGACAGGGCAGAGCCTTCCCCCTTAAACTTTTTGGGGTGGAAAATTCTGTTTCCAGTTGCCCCCAAACTTCCGCAGAAACGATTTGCTTTCCTTGGAAACTTGCCCTCATCCATCCCAGCCCCAGAGCTGGGTGGGCATTTATTTACATCATACTTTTAGCCCAAAACTAGGAAGAAAAATCTGTGTTTCCAAGCAGGAGCTGGACACATTTTGCAGCACTTAGAAAAGGATTTCACCCCACTTTGATGCCATCTTCCAGGGAGGAGGAGATTCCCGCCCCATTCTTGTTGTCCTGCTCAGTGGAGGGCTGCGAGACCAATGGCTGGAAACAAGGGAGTGCCCTTAACCAGAAAGAAGGAACGAACGTGTTTGGGTGGAAAGAAAGGAGCACAGAGCTTGGTCGTGGCATGTTTTGTTTTGGAGAAGGGAGCCTGGAGGGGGAAATGCCAGCTGTTTCCTGCCCGGCTGTTTGCTGCTCTGGAAAGTCACATAAGAGAATTAACCCACTCCCAGCAGACTAATTAATCCAGTCCCTTTTTGTGGCATCTTCTGAGGCCTCAAGATGCATCCGTGGGCTCTCAGCGAAGCCTTGTGACCATCACATGCGCTTGGGAAATAATGCTGGTGCAGAGTGCATCTGCGGGAGCGCTCCTGTGATCAGAGGCCAGTGGTGGTCAGGCTCCCAAGATGGGGCTTGTGGCATGGGTTTCCCCCTCCTGCATTTTGCTGGCAAGAGAGGAAGTGAAAGCTGCTGATTAGCTGCCAGCTGATGGGGAAACCCACTGCACTGCAAAAGGGCTGAAGCAAAAGGTGCTGAGGGGCAAAGGCTGCCCTTCCCAAGAAGGCCTAGAAGGAATCTGCACCTTGCAGTCTGCACAGAGCCAGGGCAGAGCTGCAGGCAGTTCCTGCAAATGGACAATCTCAGTGCTGCAGGGGTTGCGCATCAGACCCCATGGATCCAGGGGGCAGATGGGTTGGGATGTCCCATCAAGCTCCTACCCTTGCCACCCCCTCCCTAGCACCCACCTGCACAGCACCATCCACAAGGAATGAGACCCAGCCCAAGTTGGGGGTTGGGATAGAGGGTTAACTTGCCCAGCCTAGAAATTCATCCCCCAAAGCCATTCAAGTCCATAGTCTCCAGCTGGCCGTGGAGATTCCCCCCAGGAGACAGCTCCGTAGCTGGATGGGTTCCTCTGTGAATGCCTGGGGGTAGCACTGGCACCCATGCAAGCTGCTGCCGTGGTCCTCAGAACTGCAGTGCTTCACACTTCCCTGGCACGTGAGACCAATGCAATCGGCGGAAGGACTGGCGCAGAGCCGGCCATCTCCCAGAGGCTCAGGAGATGGGGCAGGGGAGCCGCCAAGGCCCAGAGCGAGCTGGGAGCTTGTCAGTGCCAGGCTGTGCTGCAGCACAAACTAGACCAACCCCAGAGCTGCTCCAATCTGTGCCCACCACAATTGGGCAGGGTTTGCTCCAGCTGCTGTGAGGGTCCCAGCGCACAGCACAGCCTTGCCCGTCTCGGACAGCCAGGAGAGCCCGGAAGGGAGGACGCAGAGCTGGCTAGGCAGGATGCGGCCACTGCTTTAGAACTAGTGCCTTCCCTGATGCTGGACAGCATTGCAGATGGGGCCTCGAGGGGAAGAGTCACTGCCACGAGTTGTGCGTGGCTTTGGTGCGATAGGGCTGTAATTCCCCCCATAGGCATGTACGTGCACACACACACTCCCGATGCAGCAGAACTGATGGGGATGAGGCCAGGAGCAGGGCAGAGCCGCTGAGTTAGTGGCGTGGGGAGGAAGAGAGGAGGCCAGCAGCCCTGCCCCAGCACTGACAACAGGGCCCCTTTCCTGCCCCAGCTCCCGGGCACTGCAGGCCAGGCAGCCCCACTTTCTCTCCCCCTGCCCAAATGGTCCCCCCAGCTTCAACCGGCAAGTAGCTGGCTCCTAGCCAGACGGGATGCTGCGGTGAGAAGGGTGCAAGCCAAGCTCTCACTTGGTGGCTTCACTACACCACAGCCCAGCTCCTTAATGGCACCTTGTGGGGAGGAAGAGCGCAACCTCCCCTCACCTTGATGTGCTGCTAGCACTAGTACGGCCTCTCCCACGGGGGCCCTGGTTGCGAATTGGGACCCTGTGGTGCTAGAAGCTGTACAAAGCCAAAGCAAGATGTGGCCCCTGCCCAAGGAGCCCCCACTCTAAACCTTGTGCACTTTAGTCACACTCACACACATGTGCTAGGGTCAATGCAGGCAAGATTGTTGGTCTGTTAACCCCATAACCCAGACCTATGATCCCTCACTTCTGAGAGGAAGTTTGCAGCCAGCCCAGACAGACTCCTGCTCCGCAGACCACAGACAAACAGCTGCTTGGGCAGGAACCGAGTGCAGCACTTCCCCTGCTCCGAGACCCAGGTCTGAAGCCAGCCCAGGGTCCTCATCCTGCACGTACAGGCTCAAACACAGAATAGGGAGCTCTGCGGGGGCAAGGTGGGGTGTCTGATCCAGGACCCAGCAGCCCCAAGCACAGCTCAGCTGTGAGGACCGTGGTCGTTTCCATGTGGAGGCAACAAGACGGAGGTGAGGCATAATAAGGGGTGGAGAATACACCTTGGAGGGTAGAGCCAGGGGCTCCAGTCACTTGCACGACTACCTGGAATGGACCCAAGCTGGGAAGAGAGCTGCCAGAAGCTAAATTCAGCCTCTGAGTACTTTAGCATTTGCAACAGGCAGACAGCCAGCCAGAGAAAGGAAGGTGGACAGCTGGAGGGGCAGTCTGTGATTGCATCAAGACATAGGCTCACTTCCTGCTGGGCTTTCTGCACACAGTTCCCATGGACAAAAATCCCAGGGCTTTCATGAGTCCAAGTTCAGGCGAAAACCACATTCCCTGACTCAGCCATGTGTAACAGTTATATGTGTTCCTGCTGCCAAGAGCAGTGGTGTCGCAGCTACCCAACCCGGGCACATGCAATCGTAGAAAATGAGGGCTGGAAAGGACCTCAGGAGGTCACATCTAGTCCGACCCCCTGCTTCAAGCAGGACCAGACCCAAGTACATCATCCCAGCCAAGGCTTTGTCTAGCTGGGTCTTAAACACCTTACACACATATGCACATGAGT
>JAGPOW010000863.1:1184466-1198956 GCA_030014935.1 Caiman crocodilus
GACCCCCTGCTTCAAGCAGGACCAGACCCAAGTACATCATCCCAGCCAAGGCTTTGTCTAGCTGGGTCTTAAACACCTTACACACATATGCACATGAGTCATAGGCACAACACACAACTGTTCAGGCAATGTAGGGCAGCAGGTATGAACCTTATAGACTAGCCCAAGTATGTATGTAAATATGCATGCATGCATGTGTGTATATATGCATCTCTTTCACTGGGTTTTTGGCTGTAGCCATGTTGGTTTAAAGACATAGGCAGGTGCAAGGTTCTTTGAGTAGAGGCGATCTCTTTTATTAAACCAACTGAATAGTTGGAGAAAAGTTCTTGGCATGCTTCTGGGCACAATCACCTGTCTTCCTATGCCTGAAGAAGGGTGATTGTGCCTGAAAGCTCGCTAAGAACTTTTCCCCAACTACTCAGTTGTTTTAATAAAAGCTATCACCTTTATTCGTAGATACAAGAACCTTGCCTGCCTACATCTTTCCCCTGTTGAAGTCTGATGAAGTGAGATTCGATGAAGTGAGCTGCAGCTCTTGAAAGTTTGTGCTATACATCTAGGCAGACAAGGTTCCTTGGGTGAATTTGGTAACTTTTATCCTACACCCCTGCTATATATCTACACACACACCTGCACAGCCCCACACTTTGTTTAGTCTAAAGGTGCAAATCTACCTTGTCTTCTACTTGACTTCTATTTACGTACTATGTATGTATTTCGTAGCTACCTACATCTCTCAGCTTTTCTGAGCCAGAAGAGACCGTGGCACCATCAGAAACCTACAGCTGCCCTCCAGTGGCTACACAGGGCATGAAATGGGTGGAAGGTTAGGCTGTGGATGTTGTCTGGGGCTGAGGCAGACCCTGCTGGGGGTGATGGCCTGGCTGTGGAGCTGTGGACACCCCAAGAGCCCCGATACACAGGTAGATGAACTCTTTGGGTAAAGGCAATATCCTTGATACACAGGTGTGAGAGAACAAGATGTGCAGATGCACTGGGTTAGGAAGTCACAGTCATGAGACACAAAGGTAGCATGCAAGGAGGGACACAAGGGGCAGGGAGGGGTTAGGGGAGCAGAAGGCTGGTCCTCCCCAGCCAGCCTTGATGCTTCTGTGAAGCCGGTGACACCCATGATGGGTGACTTGGTCCCGGGGTACATGCTGAAATGGAGTCTGCCACGGAGAAGAACGTGGCGAGGAAGAAAACAACATGGACTGGCTTATCACCTGCTACGGACTCAGTGATTGCAGGGCCAGAGGGGACCCCAGACTCACTGTCTCCCACTGGGTAGGAAACATCAGCCAGGAGGCCCCTTGTGAGCCCGACAGCCTGCGCTCACCACAGCAAGAGGTTGGAAAGAGAGACAGAGCCTCCAAGAAGCTGCACAGCCGCTGCTTTCCACCAGAGGGGACTGCAAGCCCAGGAAAGAGCCGCGGCTCCTGAACACATCCAGCTCCAGCCCCTCTACATAGGGAACAGGTTCGTGCCACGGCCATTCATCACTTGCAGCCCACAGAAAACCAGTCACTTTGCAAAGATTTACTACCCTAGCTCAGGCTGTGGCTGCTTGTGCCAGGGCCAGGAGCCTGCCTGCTGGCCTGAGTGATGTATCCAGAGCAGGGCAGGGACCAACACATGCATCATTTAAGTCCTGCTGTCTTGCACTGGCAGCCCGTGTCAGGTGAACGACTCCTGTCAGGCACCTAGTGGCCTGTGAAATGCTGCACTTCCTTCTTGTTCCTGCAGATGTGTGCCCTGGAGCGTGTGGGTGAGCCAGCTCCACCCCATGAGCTCAGGATTTTCTCATCACCCAACACCTTGCAGCATCTGGGCTGGTTCCTGGCACGCATGGACTCCCACAAAGTTAAACCTCTGAGGCCCTTAGTGGCATCTCTTCTCCCTACCCTATCTGAGGTGGAGACAACTGCTCAGCTGTCATGCACACCCAGACCTCAGCTGCAGAGAAGGACTCAGACTTATCCAGGGAGTCTGTGGCAGAACAGAGGCTGAGACCCAGGTCTCCCAGGGCCAAGGCAACCTCCAAGGCACTGGCTCAGTGACCCTGATGGATCCTAAATGTAGTTAGTCTACATTAGCCCAGGTGTTGTCTTGCCATGGGCAACGCACAACGGCTCAAAGGAAAACCATGCGGGATGTGGCTGCCTCCTCCATGAAGTTGCACTGTGGGTTTGGAGATACCTGCACAGAGCTACAGCGTGGGAAGCAGAATCACCTGTGGCTGCCAAAGCCTACCCCCCCACAGCCCCTGTGCCATACCTGCCTGCAACAAGAGGCAGTGAACAGAGGAGAGACCACATTCATGGGCTCCCAAGCTGCCTGGAGAGGGGAGCAGAGCCTGGCCCTCCCCAGCCCCAACTGCATCACTTGATGTCACTAGACTTCACTGCTTATGACCAGGGTGGGTCTTGAACCCCCAGCACAGGGTAACAGCTCCCCTGAATGACGAGCTGGAACATGGCTAGCATGACTATTTCTTTGGTTCCCTACCTCTCAAGATGCCTTAGTGGAGCTTGCTAATGAGCAGGGCTGCATGTTAACTGCCTACACCTGAAGACTGGGTAGGTGAGGAGCCTGGTAAATCATGGCAGTGCCCTACGTACCCAGCCAGGCTGGAGCAGTATTTTTCACATGGGTGGTGCAAAGCAAGGAGGAGTCAATACTCACTAAAGTGGCACCAGCCCCAGCTGAACAGTGATCCATAACCCACTGCCCACCCCACCATCTGCAGGGCACCCAGGGCTCTTTTCAGTGGCTGGTCATTGGCAGGTCCAGGAGGTTCAGGGATGGTGAGAGCCATTTGTTCCCCTCAGATCAGATGGCAGCAGAAGCTTGACTCAGCCTGGAGCAAGAGGGATAAGGAAGGGACTTGCAAGCAGGACATGAACTCTGTCCCCAGTACTGATGAAGGCTGCATTCCCAGCCCAGGTTGACAGTCTGGGGGTGCTCTTGGGTCTCCCTGTTTAGACCCCGCAGGGATATCAGACACTTCCATTGCCAAGTGGAAAGCCTTAAGGACCCCGGGTTGAGCTACCATGAGTTCAATTCACTGCATAACCTGACACTAGGAGATCACAGCAGACCTGCCTGAGGGTGCCAGCTGGCCATGTGCAGCACAGCATCACTAGTTTCAGCCACTACATCATCTGCTTGGCTGCCTCAGGAGGTTACTTTCAGCATCTAAGACCCTTGTTCCTGTCTGGCACCCCCATTTCCCAACTCCCTCCCCTCTAGAAAGGTAAATCACTAAACTCCTCCACCCAGGAGTTAAATCCTGAACAGTTAATACCTGGGAACAGGCAGGGCCCAAACATATCCAGGCCCCAGTCTCCTGCCCTCCCCTCCTCCAAATGGGAGCAATGTTAATATTAACTTCTCTGCATCCCAAGTGTGCAGACAAACCCATTAATGTTTGCCAAGCAACTGCATACGATGCTGCTGGGGGCTGGAGAAACACCTGGGGCCCGATTCCTGGCTACACGTGGTACCAGGCAATCACATGCAGCAGTGCAAAGTGGGTCAAACACACTTCTGGGTTTCATACTTGCTTTGCACAGCTATAACTGATCATGCAAAGCACAGGGCAATGGAGAACCAACCCCACTATGCAGGGCCACGATTAGACAATTCATATTACACTTCCAGGTCCCGATACTCACTCCTGCCTCCTGAGGGAAGAGGAATGCTTCGCAGGGGGCTGGGAAGCCTAATTCATTATTGTCTGCAAGATGCTTTTTCCTCCTCAGATGAAAGGCACGGCAATAGGGAAGCACAAAGGGCTGCCGCTGCGTTTCGCTTCCGCAAATAATCAAAAAGGGTATTTTGTTTTTTAACCCCAAAAGGCTTGTGTTGTAAAATAGGACGTTCCTACCAGCAGGCAACAGAGCGGGCTGCCTGAGGGAGCGGGGAGAGAATGCACGTTGGAGAGAAATGCAGTGTTTTATAATTTATCACGGAGCGTTAGTGATCGAGACTCTTCTGTGGAATATTCCCTCCCGGGCCTGCGCTGATGGCAACACTGCTTAGCACTTTACAAGTAGCCTCCTCCCTCGGAGGGTCCCAGAGCACTTTGCAAACCCTAATTAATCCTCTCGCTCTCTGTCTCACACGCACTCCCATCACAACAGCACAGTGGAAAGAGATGCGAAAGCCTGATCATGGCAGATTTCACAGAGCGGCCTCCGGGAACGTCCTGCCCTCTCTCGTAAGGATAGCAAGACCTTCTAGGTTACTTTGTCGAGAGGCGTGGAGCAGCTGCAGCTCCCAAAGGCAACGAGGACTTTGCACCTCCGGGCAAATGTTCCAAAAGGGCTGTTGAGCGGTGATGAGAAAACCACTGAGGACACAGGCCGCCGCGCACCAAACCTCGTGCATTCAGATGGATGCACTGATGCATGCCCAGGCTGGCACAAGGACTGTGCTTTGGCAGCATGAAGGGGCTTTAAAGCATGGGCGGGGAGTCAGCGACCTCCGGAAGCATGGCCTGCCCGGGGCAACCTCCCAGTTACCAGAAAGCTGCTACACAGGCGCTCTCTGTATCAGCTCAGCTCCCAGCCTCCACGTCCAGGCAGCAGATCACGGGAACAGCAGGAGTCTGATCTGGAGGATTCATCCCAGGGCTCATCTCCCTGCTCAGCCCCATCCTCCCTGCCTGGGTACTGGCTGGAGCACGTCTACCTGCTGCGCTCAGCGCCCAGCGGCAGCACGTGTATAGCGCCCTCGTGCACCTCGCGATACGCAGCTGCCCAGGACCACGGGAACCGCAGCAACGCGCGTGAGCCTGGAGCCTCCGCTGCCCGGCGCTGGGCCTCACCATTCCCCGAGAGCTGCAGTTTTCTATTGCAAAAACGAGTCACCGCTGTGTTGTGGGCTTTCTCCTCCCGAAGCGCCCGCTCTCATGAGTCTCCCCGCCGTCGTTCCCCTCCCCCCCGCATGCTCCAAGCTGCCCAAGGACGGCTTGAGCTCGTCACCCGAGGGCAACCTACAGGCTCAGAAACTGCACGTGTGTGAAGGGGGCAAAATATAACGGACCAGACCTATTATTAATTCCCTGACCGATTATTATTGCTACAGACACAGGCTTTGAGCCAGTCCCCACTCGACCGTGGGGCAGCCGGGCGTTGCAAAGCTACTGAGGTGATTGATGCCTAAATGCCCTTAACTCTGCCCCGCCTGCCGCCCCCTATCCCCGCGGGCTCCCTGCTCTGCACAGCCGGCCCCGTTGCATGGCTCAGGCTCCAGGGCTTGGATTTAGACCCGGGACGAAACCCTGAGGTGGAGACGGGGGAAAAAGGCCCTGATCCCCTGGTCTGGATGCCCGGGGGGCTCCAGCACGTGTCTAGACCCTAGTCCATGGGCAGCAGGCTGCAGTGGGGGAGGGGGAACTAACCCCCACCCCTAAGAAGCTTGGGGACTAAGTGGGGGGTGTACTGGGACCCCCTCCATCCCATCTAGGGGTGACCGCAACGCGCCTGCACAAAAGACCGACAACTTCCCCCCAGTTTCCGCTCCAGGGAGCCCATTCGGACCCCCGGGAACCCCTCTCGCCGCCTCCAGGGATTTCCCAATCACCGCCCGCAGCGCCATTCCCCGTGTCAGGCACTGCCGAGCCACCCCAGATCGCCAAGAGGCTGCGAAGACCCCTCTTCCGCACAGGACCTCCGCTCCCTGGGGCACTTACTGATGACGCGCCACCCCGCCGATAGGCGGGGCTTCTGGGAGGCCCTCAAGATTCGGCCCCGCCCATCGCTGCGCCGGGGGCTGCGCTCGCGAGAAGTGGGATCCAGGTCTCGCGGGATTTCAGGGGCAGTCAGTCAGCTGCGCTGGGCTATGGGCAGCGCTGGTCCTGGGGGGGGGGGCGGGTGGTCCTATGGGATAGTGGGTGGGGGTCCCTATGGAATAAGGGGTCCCCATGGGGGTGGGGGCTTGCAGGGCAGGGTCCTCCAAGGGATGGAAGCGTGGAGTGGAGGGGGGCGAATGTGGACCCCCCCGTGCATGGGGCTCCCCATAGGCTATAGGGGCGGAGAGGATGCCCATGCGCTGGAGATGGGGGGCTGGAGCTGAGCTCCCCGGAGGAGCGGGGGTGAGATCCCACCCCCGCCCCACTGCAGGGGCTGCGCAGGCTGGGCAGATGGCGCAGCCCCGCTCCGGGCAGCGCGGAGGACTCCCCGCTACGAGCCCATCGCTCGCTCTGCGTTTAGTTGAACTCCATTGAGCGCTGCCCCGGGGCAGCGGGGCGGGGAGGGAGGGGGCCGCCCGCTTCGGGAACCGCCCGGCTGAGCAGGTCTGGAGCATCCGCCGCCCGCTCTCACCCCGCGCCAGCGCCTTGCGCTTCCACCGTGCAGCAGGCCCGGCCGATGTGGGGCCGGGGGGCTCAGCTTGAGCGTCTCTCTTGACTTGGGCTCTTTGCGCCAGCCCTCAAATGCCCCGCAGGCTGCAGACACGTTTCGGCTGCAGTGACAAGGTGCCATGATTAGGATTCACCCTGAACTGAGCGATGAGGGACCTTGAATGAAGCTGAGGGCTTTAAACTGCCAGAAACAGTGGTCAGGAGCCCAGGAGCCACGTGGATGGGAGACCAGCCGGCCCCTAGAAGGGTTATCTCCCTGCTCGAGCATCAGACAACTCGGCCACTCAATGCAGCTCCCGGCTGCTCCGTGTGCCGCGTGAAATATCCGGCTGGAGCATGGAGGCGCCGTTCACCGAGCCGTGTAAAGAGACCCATGCAGAAAAGTGTGACCGTGCTCCACCACAAAGGACCCTTGTGTGTCTTCTCCATAAATAACAATAACGAGGAAATGTTTCCTGGGCAAGGCATGTGCTGTGCCTGGGCTTGCGGCAGGCCGGGCACCAGGCGCTGCAGCGAGTGGTGGAGAGCAAAGCGGTGCCTGATCCTTGAGGATGAGCCACTTCCGGATCTGCCGGGGAGACGAGTGCTTTTATCACAGAGATGGAGAACCTGAGGCACAGACGGGATGAACGGCAGCTTGTGAGCTGGCCGACGTGGGAGTCAAATCCAAGCACCTTGATGTCTGCTCTTGCTTCCCCACAATCAAGTCCCTGAGCTGCCCAGAGAACCTGGGAGTCCCGACTCGGCGCTTCTCTTCCCAGTCCCCACTTAGCTGGAAACCCAGGAGTTTTGGCTCGTCCTCCATCTGCCACATCCCCTTTCCTCCCAGAATCAGGAAGGGAACCCAGGTGTCCCCAGTTAGACCCCCTTCCCTGAACAAAATGATGCTGGTGCCTCGCTCTCCCTTGGGTCCCGGATGGTTCCCGAGTCTCCTCCCTGCCAACACAGACCTACACGGGTGCTGTGGGCTCCTGGATGCGACCCCTTTTATCCTCAGAGGAGAGAAGTCATCATGGTGCTGCCAGCTCAGTACCTTTAAAACCTCATGTCCTCCCTCCTCAGCCTGTCTTCTTTCTAGGAGTTCCTGACTTATTAGGAAAGAAATCAAATTATATTTTATCGCCAGCCTGGGTGGCACAGGGCTGAGAGATTAAATTCCAGCATGACAGCAAGAAGCAGCGTGTGAGGATGGCGTCCTATCTCTGTTGGGCTGCAGCGGGTTATTATCAGGCGCTGGGCTCGGAGAGACAAATTACGGCTTTCTGGAGGGAGCTTTCTTGCTTTGGGGTTGTTTTTTTTAAACCGGCTGTAGCTGTTGGGCTGCTTGGCATGGACCGCTCCCACCCCGCTTCATGGCAGATGTTTTCCTGATAAGGCTGAGCAACAGGGCCTGGCATATCAGGCCTGGGCTCAGGGGTTGTGGCTGGTAGAGAAGGAAGAAAGGGCTTCTCGTGAGTGCAAGGTGTCAGGAAGGGGCTGGAGCCTGAGGGTGAGAGGTGATTTCTCCTTTCCCCTCTGCCAGACAGGAGCACTCAGAAACCCCTCATTTCTGTCTTCGTAGCAACACTGTCTCAGGCTGGAGGAGGTGGTCCCCATGGTCTGGCATGGACATGGTCTCCATGGGCTGGGAGCCTCCCGGCCTGGTTTGCTGAGCTGGGTTGCCTCTCCTGCTTAGCTCAGCTCACTGAAATGCAGCCCACAACTGTCCTTCAAGGAGGGCCACCTGATTTGGGCTCCGTTTCCCCTCTGCCACTGACTTCCTATGTGACCTTGGCCATGTTACATAGTTGCTCACATACCCTGAGCCCTGGGATCAGTAGTGGGGCACTGTACCCTAGGCATCAATATTGGGGCACCACGCCCTGGGCATCAGTACTGGGGCATCGTACCCTGAGCCCTGGGTATCAGTACTGGGGTGCCGTGCCCTGGGGATCAGTACTGGGACACTAAGTGTGTGCCAGCAGAGGGAGGAGGGTTGTCGCAGGGACCTTGCAGCCCAGAGGGGGTGTGGGCTAAATGGGTTTGGACTTGTTGGACGCTGGAGGTGGCAGAGCTCCAGGGGCATCAGGGCCTGGCTGGGAATCCAGCTCTGACTTAGTATCATGCTAGATGCCCCGGGAGAGCCATGCCCCTAGGGGGTCTGGGCCTGGTGGCATTGCTCCTGACTCCCCTGCCTTTTCCAGGTGTGTGGCTCTCTGGAGCTGTGCTCACCGAGGGCCTGTGGCACCAAGGTGAGCGTGAACACGTGGGAATCGCAGCAGGAGAACGATACCCCCCACCCTGCTGTCCCGAAAGGCACCTTCCCTTCTCCCCTGCTCCTCGGTGTTTCTGACAGCCACAGCCTTGTCGCGTCTGCGGGGAGGCGATGGTGGATGAAAGCGGGAGGGGAGAACAAGGTGAGAGACGTCGGCACCGCGGAGAGGGCTCGACGCGTGTTTCATCCTGTGGAATAAATTAGAATACATCTTGGCTGCCTGGAATAAATTAGCTGGATGGCGAGGAAGGGAGATTCATTTCCCCGGGAAATGATGCTGCTGCGCATGAGGAGAGAGAGAGAGATGCCTCCAGGGCTGGAATCGCAGAGATGATCTAGTCATCAGGCAAGCGCGGCGATAACGCTGATGAGGTCATCTCCCGGCGGGCGGCGCGGGCCAGGCTGGGGGGGCCGTGAGACGGGGCTCAGATGCTGCTGTTGTGCAAGTCTCGCAGCGGTGTGGGGTGCAGGGGGGTGCAGGCGAAGAGGGACCTGGCCCCGGTGTCTGTCCACATCCAGGGCTGTGCATCTGCCTGTCTGCATAGATCACCTCTGTCTGCATCTGGCCGCATCTCTTTTCCTTCACCTCCATACACCTGCTGCTGTCTCTCTCCATCCACCCACAGACACACATCATCCATCCATCAATCCATCCATCCACTTATCTATTTACCTACCTATCCATCCATCCATCCATCCATCCATCCATGTATTCAGCTCTCCATCCATCTGTCCACTTATCTACCTACCTACTTATCTCTCCATCTGTGTATCTATCTGCCCACCTACCCACCTAACCATCTATGTATCTATCCAAGTGTCCATCTATCCATCCATCCACTTATCTACCTATCCATCCATCTGTCCACTTATCTCCCTACCTATCAATTTATCCATTTGTGTGTGTATCTATCCATCCATCCATCCATCCACCCATCTATGCTTCTATGCATCCATCCATCCATCCATCCACGTGTGTGTATCCATCGATGTATCCAGCTGTGTCCATCCTTCTCTCCACTTATCTACCTACCTACCTATCTGTCCATCTGTGTATTCATCCACCTAACCATCTATGTATCTATCCAAGTGTCCATCCATCCATCCATCTGTCCGTCCCCTTATCTGCCTATCTATTCATCCGTGTGTGTATCCATCCATCCACCCACCTATCCATCTATGCATGCATCCATCCACTTATCTACCTACCTACCTATCCATCCATTCATCCACCCACCCATCTATGTACCTATCCATCCAACCACCTACCTACCCACACACCCGTCCATCTGCCCATGTATCCAGCTTTGTATCCATCAGTCCATCCATCCAGCCATCCACCCACCCGCCTATGCATCTGCATATCCATCCATCCATCCACCCACCTATTTACCTATCCGTCTATCTGTGTATCTATCTATCCATCTACCTACCCATCTGACTATGTATCCATCTACCTACCTACCTATCTATCCATCCGTCCGTCTATCCCTCCCTCCCTCCCTCTTTCTCTCTCTCATTCCACGCTCCAGCAAAAGCCATTAAGAATGACAAAGCACCTTTTTGTTTTTCAGATGGGTCCCGGGAGCCGCGAGCAAATTGCCTGGCTCATGCATAATAAACCAGGCGTGGAAACACACCACGTAATAGGCTACATTTGTAGGGAAACAGAATCATTAAGCCAACCCATTCGCAGGGCTCTCTGGACGCCGCGGTGTGGAGCAAGGCCCTGAGCCCCTGTGTACCCCTTGCTGGCACCCGCTCACTGCTAAAAGCTTCTGTGAAATGGGTCAGGGGAGCTGGTGAGTGGGGGGATGGTGGGGAAGGAGGCTGAGGCGTGACAGTGGAGATGGAGGCAGGGGGTATTGCTGCCAGGGATCCCAGTGGAGATCAGGGTCCCAGGGTGCCCCCAGCTCCAGGGCCCAGCATCCGCCCTCAGTCCCCTGGAGCTCGTTGCGCAGCTCTCAGCATCCATCAGCAACCACACACAGCTGCCATCCAGCCGCCTGCGGTGGAAAACGTGCCCGCGAGGAAATCAAAGTCGAGGCGGCGGAGAGCGCTGGGGGCACGTGGGTGGTGGGGGGTGGTGCTGGAGAGCGCGGCTGGAACATTGCTCACAAAGCGGGGAGGCAGGGAAGGCAGGGGCCAAATCCTGCCACAAGACTTGGATGCCAAGGAGCAGAGAGACCCACCTGAATGCAAATCACTTGCTTGGCTCTGGAGAATGGGAGTCCCCGGCTCTCTTGCACCAGGACACTCTTTTGAACCACCCCCCAGCTCAGAGGCACTTGGTCCATGGAGGGGTGATCTCACCCCTCGGCCCAGCTTCCTTGCACACCCCCAATGCCCTCTGCATGCTTCTTGGCCAAACTCCCCCCTGCCAGCTCAAGGGCTTGCTGTTCCCTGCCGGACGCCCGGACATTTCGGGCAGATCTCCAGGCAAGAAGAACACCGGCCGCAGAGTTGCAAGAGTTTGCATCGGCAAGATATTTATATAAAATATATATTTATATACATTCATATAAAGAAACCTCCCCCCACCCTCGTCCCACGCGGACAGCCCGTGCCCTTGGGTGAGACAGCATCACTTGGTGGGCATAGGTTATTATCCTCGCTGGTGAGGCCAGGCCCCTCCCCGGACCGCCCCAGCATGGACAGGGCCCCCAGGTCCAGCTCTTATAGCACAGCCCCGGGGGGATTCGTGGCCTCCCGAAAGCCAGGAAGGTGAGATTTTTTTGGCGAGGGGCACGGATTCAAGCTTTTCCTCCCACCCCCAAGGGCTTGGGAGACTCTTTGGAAATAGCGGGACTCTGGGCGCTGGCGCTGGAGGCCCGATGTCATGAGCTGGGCAGGGACGTGGGGGCCTGAAGGTCCCTTCGGCTGTGGGGCAGGGAGGATCGGGGGCGAGGGCGTGCATACAGGGCTGCGGGGGCTTCTCCCCCACAACAGCCTCCAAGCCGGACCTGGAGCGGGGAGGGGGATGTCTCCCCGCTGTGTCCTGGCTGGGGGAGCAGGGGCTTCCCCTTGGTCCTTTCTCGAGGAAAACAAAACAGAAAAATATATAAAATAGAGATATATGAGCCCCAAATCAACCTGGCGGACGGATCCAAAGTGCTCGGGGGGGGTCCTTGGTGTCTCCCTTTTCTTCTCAAGGGGCCAGTGTTGGGGGCTGGCAGGGATTTGGGGCCCGGGGATGGGGGGCGGAGATGGCTCTGCTCAGCAATGGAAGCGCTCGGTGTGAGGCCAGTACCGGGAGGGCAGTCTGGCTATGGGTCAGGGTCACAGGGAGGGGGCCCTGCTCCCCTCTAACACTGGTGCTGGGGGGGGGTCTGGTCCCCTACAGATGGTTCCTGTGGCTGCCTGTGGGCCCGATCGTGATGGGCATGGGGGGGCACCAGATGTGGTGCCCCCATGTACAGGCCTTTGGCATGTGCAACACCCATTCCCCCCCCGGTTGCTCCCAGCATCCCCGGGACTCATTGTGTGCACCCCGATGGCTCTGGGGCTGGGGGAGACTCCAGTGCCCCCCACCCCTGCCTCACTGTTAACCCCTCATTGGCGTGACTGTTAACCCCTCATTAGGTATTTGGGTCCCCCCAGCCCTTGTGCCTCTCCAGGCTCTGGCATGTAGTAGAGAAATGGCTCCTCTCCCTCGTGGGTGCATGGGGGGGAGATGTGTGCTGGGGGGGGTCCTGATGGGAGAGGAGCCATGGTGCCTCATGCCAAAACGGGCACAGTCAAGACCCCCGAAGTATTTCCCTCCAAACCCCATTCTGCAGAGGCCAGACCGCGGCCGGGAGGAAGCCCCGGCGGGTGGAGGGATGGAAGCTCAAGTACGGGGCATGTCCATGGGGCCGCCGGACGCCTGGGTTCCCTGGAGGCGGGCGGCGGTGGGGGCGGGGGGGTCAGGAAGAAGCCCCTGAATATCAGGGGCCAGTGGCGAGGTCCCGCGGCCCCCCCGGAGCCGGGTGCCCCGTCCTCAGACGTGAGTCTGCATGCGCTGCTGGAAGCGCTGCCCATAGTCCGAGTGCTGGGAAGTGTAGGAGAAGCGGGTGGCGCTGGCGTACTTGCCCATGGCGTCGTAGGCGGCGCGGTCCAGGCTGGGCGGGGGCGGCTGGCTGTAGCCTAGGCGGTAGGTGGCATAGCCAGCACTGGGCGGGAAGGCGGCGTGCCCGCCGTAGTTCTCGTAGGACAGCTGGCTGGCCGTGTCACCTGTGGCGGGGCCAGGTGCAGGCCCTGGGGCGGGCTCGGCGCTGTACTCAGAGCCTGGCCCCCGCGCGTAGGTGTTGAGCTGGGCATAGCCACTGGAGTGCGAGAGCCGTGAGGCCGGACGGGTGTCATAGCGGGCGGGCCCTGGCGCACGGTAGTCAGCGTACAGCACCGAGCGCGAGGCTGGCCGATCCTCGTGGGCGCGCACATTGTAGTAGCCGTTGGTTGGGTCCTAGTGGGGGGAGAGCGGGAGAGGCTGCTGGAGCTGGGAGAAGGACCCAGGGGTCTGGGTGACCCGCTGGAGTCGAGGGCTGTGCCCAGCTGGGAAAAGGACCCGAGAGTCCTGGCCTCCATGCCAAGACCCACCCCCACCCAGAGCCGGGTGAAGAACCCAGGAGTCCTGGCTTGCACCCCTCCAGCATGCATGCATAGGCAGTCTCTTGGGCACATGTGCCACACGTGTACCCGCCTGGCTCACCTTAAGCTCGTACTCCTCCCGCGTGTCAATGGTGTCGCAGCGCAGGTCCTGCTTCAGGTCCACGTCGTCCTTGAATGACTGCGTAGGGAGAGGTGGGGGGACAGGCTTCAGCTCCTCCAGCCTGGGCCTAATCCCTCCTTGCCCCCACAGGGGTCCCACCAGGGGCCCCTCCATGAACCCAAGAGTCCGGGCTCCCAGACACTGGGCGCTGAACCCCTCGCCCTCCCATGCACACGGTTGCAGCCTCTCACCGAGTAGATGGCCTTCATGACACGGGTGGCAGTGGACACGCTAGCTGTGTCCTCCTCGCGGTCCGGGTGCAGGGTTAGCGGCTCCCGATTCACCGTCTCCACCTTGATGTCCAGCTTGCGCAGCGTCACGTCCTTGCGGCCTGGCAGATGGACGTACGGACTGGCTCTACTGGCTGCTCCTGCCCCCCAGTGTAGGAGGATCCCCTCCAAGCCCCAGCATCCAGACCCCCCCAGCTCCCCCTGCCCCCCAACTCACTCCCTTTGCGGCGCCGGTAGAGGAAGCAGACAAGGGCGATGAGGAAGATGATGACAAGGATGCCGGCCCCGATGGTGGCTCCAGCGATGATGCCCACGGGCAGCACTTCTGTGGGGAACGCGTAGATGGGGTGAGCTGGGGCAGGGCCCAGGGGTTTTGGGGGCACGGGACCAAGAGCCGAGGGCTTCCTGGGCCCCCGTGCCTCATTCAGAATGGAACTGGGGTCCTGGATCCATCCAGAGCTGGAACAGGAGACCTGATGTCCACCCCCTCGCACCCAGCACACCTTCCCCCACCCCTCCCTGGAGCTCAGGAGAGAACCAAGAGTCCTGGCTCCTAAAGCTGTCCCCAACCCTCTCCCCTGCTGCACCCATGTGCAATGCAAACCCCGGTGCCCGGGCCCCGTACCCTGCTCCTCGAGGCGGATGATGGCGGTGCCGGGTCCGAAGCCGTTCCAGGCGGTGCAGTTGTAGCTGGTCTGGAAGTCGGCCTCCATCACGTTGTTGATGGTGAGGGTGGACAGGACCCCTGTGCCCGTGGTGCTGCGCTCCACCGTGTACCGCTCCAGCGTGCCCGTCTCCAGGAAGTTCTCCTTCCACGCCCAGGCCTGGTGGGCGTGGGGAGACAGGGCCCATCAGCCCGGGGGGACCTGGGGCCTCTGCACCCCCCCCC
>JAGPOW010000863.1:1200072-1218338 GCA_030014935.1 Caiman crocodilus
CCTCACCCTTGACCCCTAGGACACTGTGCCTTGCGTACTGGGGTATCATGCCTGGGTGTCAGGACTAGGGTACTGTACAATGAGCTCTGGGCATCAGTATTGGGGTACCATGCCTGGGTATCAGTACTGGGGTGTTGTGCCCTGAGCCCTAGGTGTCAGCACTGGGGTACCATGCCCTGGGCATCAATACTGGAGCACTGTACCCTGAGTATCTGTACCAGGGTCCCATGCCCAGCCCCAGGCAGCACTGCCAGGGCCCCGTGTCCCCATGGCGGCTGAGGGGCCGGGCCAGCCATACCGTTGACATAGAGGGTGACCTCGCGCTCGCCCACACCGATGCGGGGCACGATGGCCTTGCAGATGTACTGCCCCGCCTCGTCCTGCGTCACCGCCTTCAGGTACAGCTGGTTGCTGTTGCTCAGCACCTGGCGCGGACATAGAGCCAGCATCAGTCCCATGGCCCCGAGGGGGGTCCCGCACAGGTCGGGGCAGGAGCGGGGTGGGGCAAGGACCTCACCATGTTGGAGCCCTTCTTGGTCCAGGTGAGGGTAAGCGGGGGGTTGCCAGCCCACACGCAGGTCAGCGTCACGTCCGAGCCCAGGTCGGTGGTCGTGGGCTTGGGCTCCACCACGATGCGGGGGGCGACTGCAAGTGGGCAGCCACTGTGAGCCCGACGGGGCCATGCCAGTCGTCCCTGCCACCCTCCGCCCGCCTCGGCCGTGCCACTCACAGTGCACGTCCACCAAGGTGCTGACGTTGGTGCTGCCCACGTCGTTGTGCACCTCGCACGAGACGGGCTCCGTGAAGAAGGTGTAGTCCACCTGTGTCTCGTACCGGCTGTCCGTGGCATCCTCGATCAGCAGCCCACCCTTGGCCCACCTGGCAAGCGAGGAGGCAGCCCCATCAGGCCAGGAACAGATGTAGCACATTTATCCCAGGATAACCTGCACCTGGGTTTGTCCCCAGACCAAAACAGCCTGGGATTGGTGCATCCACACATCGCCCTGTCAGTCAGGGCTGACCGTGTCAGTGATTGAGCGACGCAATCCTGGGATAACAGTACAGACACACTTGGCATTATCCTGGGATAAGCTGCCATGATCTCTTCTCCAGAAAGGATTTTTTTAGCATTAAACCCGAGGCAATGGACATGGACACGGACGTCTGTCCTGAAATATGCTGGTTTATCCCAGGATACATGCAACACCTTTTTGCAGCCGGACAAGGCTGGGGGAAGAAGCAAAGGGTCATGCGGGGGGGCGTGTTTACCCAGGGCTTGCTGGCTCTAGCCCCCTCCCCGCCAGCTGCGAGCATCTCACCTGTAGCCCTTGATCTCAGGGTTGGCGGTGGCCATGCAGGTGAATACAACCCGCTCCTCTTCCCGCACTGTCTGGGGCTGGATGGAGAGGGTGACGGTGGGCGGATCTGCCGGGGGGAGACGGACACAGCGGCACGGCTGTCACGAGTGTGGAGGGTGGAAGGAGCCCCGTGCGGTCACTGAAGGCTGGCGTGGGGGCCCCCGACCCTCTTCCATTGCCTAGCAGAGGTGCTGGGCTGGGATCTCCCATCTGGGCATGAAGGCAGATGCCTGCAGAGACCCCTTTGGTCCTAGGACTGGGGTCCCTGGGCAAGCCTACTGCAAGTAGCCCGGTGGGGCTGGAGGATGAGGCTACCTCGTTGGCATCTTTGCTACCGAGCGGTGATTCTCCGTGGTGGCCACGGGGTGGCGGTGTTGGCCTGCAGAGGTGCAGCCGGCCTCTGCCACTGGGGTGGGGGGCTCCCTCCCAGACCCTGCCCCGGGGGTCTCCTCTCCCCGCTGAGGGGCAGCCGGGCCCAGGCAGGGAGGGGGACGCGGGTGCCCAGGAGCTGGCCTGGAAATCATCGCTCTCCATGCCAAGGGCGGGACACAGGCTGGAAAACCCGGGGACCCCCCGAACTGCCCCCCTACATGACCATCTGTCTACCCACACGATTTCTGGCTGGGTACATCTGTCCCCTTCCCGATCCCAGCTGGGGGAAGAGGTGCAGGGTGGCAGGGATCAGGACCCTTTACTCGGGATGGGGGGCGCAAGCTGGACTCACGGTGAACGTCGAGCTGGATGGATGTTTCCTTGCCGGTCGGGATGGCCTCATTCATGCTGCGGCACGAGAAGACCCGCCCGATGTCCAGGTCGGTGGGGTTGATGAGGAGCAAGCTGGTGGTGGTCTCTCTCTTGCCGTCTGGTAGCACCTCCTGCCGCGAGGGGTGGAAATAAAATCTGATCAGCCCCCACAGCCCTGGGGTCTGCAGGATTTGCTGTCACCACTGCTCCACTCATGAGGATGTGAGAGGGACATGACCCGGCACATTGGTGGCAGAGGGAGGGACACGAAACCTCTGCTGTGGCTCCAAGGCTGTGCTCCCACCCTGTCCCCAGGCGGGGAGAAGTACCCAGGAGCCTTGCTGCTATCTCTAGACCCCACGTCTTGCCAGAACTGTGCATGGGACCCCAGAGTCCTGCCTCATGCCTCCTCCTTCCCTGCCCCCGGGCTCATACCGTGGTGGTGACAGCCCCCTCCTGCTGCTGCCCATCTCGCAGCCAGACGATGGTGGCGGCCGGCTTGGCGCTGCGTGCCCGGCACGTGAGGTTATGGGGTGTCCCTGCCCGCAGCAGGATCTTGGGGGCTCCATCGATCACGGGGTCTTCAGGGGGGACTGGGAGGAGAGAGTGGGGAGCATGTGGGTGCCCTTGAACTCCCCACCTGGGGCCTCCACCAGACCTAGCCCTGCGATGTATGTGCAGCCCCAAGCACGGCAGGAAGATGGGGCTGGGGGAAGCATGTTGCCCAGAGCTTGGATCCCCCTCCCGGGCAGCTGCATTGGCCCTGGTGCTCCCCAGTCTCAGGCAAGATGATGCTCCAGCCTGCTGGGGTAGCAGGGGCTTTATCCCTCCCCAGCATGACCATCTTTGCCAGGGCCAGGACCCAGCTGGCACAAACCTAGCAAGGAGGGGTGATTTGGGGTAGGGGGCAGGAATGTGGTTGGGGTGAGAGGGGGGCTTGGACCTCTGTGCTGCTGCAGGGGACCCAGGACCAACCCTCCCCCCCCCCCCGATCCTAAACTTCCTAGTCCCGGGCACCTTGTGGCCATTGAGGCCTGGGGGTGCTGCAATGTGGGTGATGCCTGGACGCCCCACAATGCAGCTGGCAACTCCAGCCCCCCAAAAGGACAGGGCTCACTGCATGAAGGGGCAGGGGGAGAGGGAAAGGAGGGCAAGGGAACGTGGCCCCTTACTCAGCACTGTCAGCTTGGCCTGGCGGGAGCGCAGTGCCGCCTCGGTGGCCTGGCACTCGTACAGCGCGTCGTCGGAGAGCTCCGCGTCCGTGATCTCCAGGTTGTATTGGCCCGAGTCGGCCGTGCCGATGATCCGGTACCGTGGCCACGCTGAAGTCGCAAGGGGGGAGAGGGCAGGTGGTCAGTCCTGGCCTCTCCACCGGCTGGGCAGGGGCTGGACCCGCAGAGAGGGGCTGGGACGTGGGGGACACACCGAGCTACCTTTGAGGCCCTGCCCCATGCCCAGGGCCAGGCCATCTTTGGTCCATTGCACGATGCCGGAGTAATTCAGCACGACGCAGGACAGGACAATGCGCTGCCCGGCCACCACCGTCTGGTCCTCAGGCTCCTCCGTGAATCGCGTTGGTGCCACTGCAGTGGGGAGACAGAGAGCAGGGCTCAGCACCGTGCCCGCTCCCATTGCCCAAACTCGGCCAGCTCCTTCCCACCCGTGCCACCCCTAGGAGCCACGGGCCCAGCCATGGGCTCCCAGCCCCCTCCTGGGATCGATCACTGCTACCAAAGCAGCCGCAGCAGCAGTCACATGCCCCCCGCTCACAGCCAGCCCCGTGGCGGCTGCAGTATTGATGGGCGCATGGGGGTGGCGGGGGCTGTGTGCATACCCGGCGGGGGGGTGAGTGCAGCAGGGAGCTGTCTGCACGCATGCAGAGGCATATTCTGGTAGGGGATGAGTGCGTGCGGGTGCACATGTATGTGTGAGATGCATGCACAGCAGGAGCAGTGCATGTGTGTGCACTGCTTGTGGGCACATGCCATGGAGGGCTCCTCTGCCACCCAGCGAACTGGGGCAGTGCTTGGCCTCATTGGCTGCTCCTCCGCCGTTATTAATGACTATGATTTTTGCATAAGATTCGTGCACCTGGGACCTCCCTCCTGGATACAGGCCCCGGTATGAACAGAGCCCTCCAGGATGCCTGGGTCTGGAGTGGGGTCTTGTGGGTTCGTGAGGTTGGGAGCCAGGATGCCTGGGTCCAGGATGCGAGTGGGGTCTTGTGGGTTCGTGAGGTTGGGAGCCAGGATGCCTGGGTCCGGGATGGGAGTGGGGTCTTGCGGGTTCGTGAGGTTGGGAGCCAGGATGCCTGGGTCCGGGATGGGAGTGGGGTCTTGCGGGTTTGTGAGGTTGGGAGCCAGGATGCCTGGTTCTATTTCCAGCTGTGGGAAGGGAAGGGAAGGGACAGGACGGGACAGGACGGGACGCAGCGGTTCGAGCCGGGGCCCGGGGCCAGGACTCCTGGGTTCTATTCCTAGCTGGGAGCAGAGGGCAGCTGTGGTTAGACGAACCCAAGTGTCTGGCTCCTCTTTTCGCTTTGGGGTGGAGAGGCTGGAGCTCCCAGCCCTTTGTTGGGGCGGACAGGTCAGGGCAGCTCTTTCCTGGGGTTTGGGGAGAGATGTGGATCCAGCCGACACCAGAGCCGGCTGGGATATGGGTGCAGGCAGGAGCTGGGGCAAGACCCCACAGCCCCTTGCCCAAGGAGGGACTCCCCACACCCCCAGCTATGGACATCAGCTGCACCAGGGGTTCAACAAAACCGGCTGCCCCACACCAGCCTGGTATCCGCAGCGCTGCTCCGGCTCTGGACCCCCAACTGCACGGGGTGGGGGGAAGAGGGCTGGGGGGAGGCAGGCGGGGTGGAAAGGGAGGAAGGGGAGCAGGAGGGAAAGGCAAGGGAGAGGGAGATCAAAAGGAGCTGCCAGGAGAGCGTGGGGGAAGATCAGAGCAGAGACAGGTGGGAGGAGGAGAGCGGGAGACAGCGGCAGATCAGAGCCCCCAGCGCTGGGGAGATGGAGGCGCACACCCCCCTCCCTGCCGCCGCGCTGCAGCCGGGCCTGGCCAGGCCGGTGCGGGACTTGCTGCCTGTGGCTCCAAATGGGGGATCCTGTATTGCACCCAAAAGACACCCCCCAAAAACATATCTCTGTCCCCACACAGGTGCTGCCAGGCAGCTGCAATGGCATAGCATCTGGGTCCAGCCCCGGGAGATACGGAGAGGGGGTTTCTCTGGTGGATGGGAAACAGATGATGGTATCGCCATAAGGACCCGGGGCCTGGCTGTGCTCCCCAAACCCATCCAGGACGCAGAAACCCAGGGGCAGAAGCACCCCAAGTACCTTCTCTGTGGCTCCATGCCTGTCACTTGCTAGCAAGGGTAACCTGCAGCCACCTGGGGAGACTGGTTTAGAGAGGGGTGCTGGTGAACTGCCCCCCCGCTGATCTGCATATGCTAATAAGATGCAGATGACACCCCACCTCTCCCCCCTGCCCTTCCCTGGAGCTTGCAATCACCCCGATCCTCCTAGCTGCACCCCGGGCGCTGCTCAGCACCCCACCCAGGGGCTCCCAAGGAGCAAGTGCTAAGGGGCGAGGGGCTTTCCCTCTGCTATGGGGTCTGGAAAGCTGGGGAGATGGCTGCACAGGGGTCAGAGCGGCGTGGCAGGAGCCGGAGGTGTCTGCACAGCCGAGCAAGCTGAGAGTCTTTCCTTGTCGTGGGGCCTTGACATTATGCTAAGGAGACAGGCGGCTTCCGGAGGGCTGGCTGCTTAAAAGGCAAGCCGTGTTCGGCCGCACCTCGTCCGCTGCCGGCAACGGCTGCCGCGCCGGATAAATTATTCACACCTGCCGGGGAGTCGGCTCCACTCCTCTTCCAGTCTCCCAGGGCATGGCAGGGCACAGCACGGCATGAATGCCCTGCTTTGGGGAGGCTTGCAGCCCTGGTGTGTGTGCAAGCACATGTGTGCCTCTATTCTGGGTGTATGTGTGAGCCCATGTGCTGGCATGTATGTCTGTCTCACCTTGCATGTACATGCATGCCAGCAGCCATGTGTGTCATGGCAGGCGGGTTGGTTTGCATGAACACACATGTGCAGGTGCCTGTGTACATCCACTCCTGTTTGTGTCCCTCTCTCTACCTCCATCTCCATGTGTTTCTGCACACGTGTGTGCATCCAGGGGTGCTTCTTGACCTGGCTCTCTCCCTTCTTCAGGTGTATGCATGCATGGACCCCAAGCATGCAGCAGTTGGCACAGACGGGGTGGCCAAAGCAAGTGCCCAGCGAGAGCGTGGAGAAGGGCACGCGGCGAGGGGAAGAGGGGGGTGGACCGGCCGGCAATGCACACTCCAGGCCCTGTCTCCCTCTATTTATCAAATGAAAGTCTGATTAAACCCTAGGGCTGAGGCTCCAATCTCCCTCTCTCTCCTCTCGCTATTAAACTCAGGGTTCAAAGAAAAGCTTTTTATTCGCGCCGACAGCTTTCAGATGGAAGTAAATCTCCCCGCGCTCCCCCCGCTCCCCTCCGCTGCAGCTTCCCCTTCTCTCCGCTTGCACGTTGGAGCCTTTTTCTTTTTCCTTCCCCCCTTCCTTCCTCCCAAGCCGTTTGCTTCTATTTATATTAAAAAAAATACATGGGGAAAAAAAAAGGAGAGAGAGAGAGAGGGAGACGCTGGGTTTATTCTCCAAGAGAGAAAAGAGGATTTGGTTCCTTGCGGCCTTGCCCGGCAGAGCAGAAAGGCAGAGATTTGCACGCTGGATGAGGAAGGCGGGATTGCTGCGCGGCGGGGAGGGAGGGAAGGAGTGCGTACGGAGCTCGGCTCAGATGAGAGGGCAGTGGTAGGAGCCGGCCGGATGGAGGGGCTGTTGCCGGGCCTGCCCAAGGGACTGGGAGCTACAAGGCTCCATGCCCTCGATTTGGGGCCCGGGGCAGCTCCTGAACTTCTTTGCAGCTCCGGAAAATAGAGAGGGCATTAGAGCAGCCCAGGGGCTGCCCTGAGTGACCCTAACCCCAAAACCTGGAGCGGGGTGGTAATGGCGGTCTCACTCCCCTTAAGCACACCATGCTCTGTGGAGCTGGGGGTCTGAGCCTGGTTCTTCCCTCCTGCTCCTCATTTCGTGCTTGGCCTTCCTGCTCCTGAGCAGAGCACCGGAGATGGGGGAGCCTGGTGACTGGGGTACTAGGAACAGGCATGAACCCCTCCTGCCAGGCACTCCCAGCCTGGTGCCCTCTGTGCCAGGCACCGCACTGCAAGGGCTTGGTTGCTACAGAGAACAGCATGTGGGGAAACTGAGGCACGGAGCAGGGCAAGGGAGTTCAGGGTCGCACTGCAGAGCTGAATATAGGACCCTGGAGTCCTGGCATAGTGCCACCCCACAGCTGGGGAGAGAACCCAGGCGTCCTGGCTCCCGGCCCCCTGCTCTTTCCAGTGGAAAACTCCTTCCTAGACCAGGGGAAGCAACCCAGGAGTCCAGCTCCCAGGTCCTGACCCTGTGCGTGCACCAGCCAAGCTCCATCTCCAGTGCCCGCTTGGCGGGGCCCCTCCGCAGCCCACGGTTCGGCACTCCGCTGTGTCACCGAGCACGATTCAGTGCAAAGCCTGGGGGTGAAAAAAGCTTCGAAACCATCCCTGAAAAAACCCACGAGGAGCTAGAAATAACTGTGGAGCAGCAGGGAGGGTGTGGAGGCCTCCTTTCCTGCTGGCATGGTCCACTCCAGTGCCAACTCCAGCCCCTCTCACCCGCTGCCTGCATGGGGAAAAATGCAGGGAGGGACTATGGGGTGCGGACCAGGCTGGAGGGGACCCTGGCCCACACAGCCCCATGGCACAGTCCTGTGCCCAGTGGAGTGACCCCAGGGCTGGGATCTCGCGTGGCACTTCCCTGCCTCCTCCCAGCTGCGCTGGCTCTGCAGGAAGCAGGAGGCTATTTTAGGAGCTGCAATTTGGGCCCCGTGATGAGGCCAATGTGCCCAGCAGGGCTGGGGCACAGCTGGGGGAGAAAGGGTGGCGGGGCTGGGTGCCAGCTGGTGAAGACAGGAATCCCCCCCGCTACACCCAAAACACCTGAGGAGGCAGGGGCAGGGGTGGGGGCAGCAGGACACATGCCGGGGCACCCCGAGGT
The DNA here is from genome assembly GCA_030014935.1 of Caiman crocodilus. Classification (NCBI taxonomy): domain Eukaryota; kingdom Metazoa; phylum Chordata; order Crocodylia; family Alligatoridae; genus Caiman; species Caiman crocodilus. Next base: position 1,208,297 of record JAGPOW010000863.1, read on the forward strand.
CCTGGGGCCAGCTCCAGTTGCAGTTGTGGAGCCCAGGGGAAGGTCTTTTTGTGCAGCTGAGCCCAAACCTAGCTCTTGTCCCTGGGGTGGGTGGCACTGGGGCACAGGGGTCCTGGCCTGTCTCACCCAGGCAGAAGGAAAACACCCCCAGTCCTGCATCCTGGCCCTGACCCTGCCCTGTCCTGCTGGGTATCTGTAGGCCAGCTGCTTTCCTTGCCTGTGCCTCAGTTTTCCCATCTATAAAATGGGGCTTCCTCTCTCTCCACCCATCAGTGGTAGGGGCTATCTTGCACCCAGCACCCTCCCCTCCTCCAAGGACAGCCACCCTGCCCCATTTTCCCATCCCCGACTGTCCCAAATCTACAGCTGCCTGCACCCTGGAAGCTGCGGCAGAATCCGCCCAGGCCAGCTTCTCAGCCCTTTGAGCTGAAGGAGAATCCCCACCAGCACCCAGCAGTACAGGGCTTAGGACACACAACATGTCACACGGCATCCCTGCCTCTCTCCCTCTCCCTCACACATACAGCCGGCTCCTCCCGTTCGGGGCTCTAACCCACGGCCGCGCAGGACGCAAGCAAACCAATTACTGTAATGATCCGTTTTGCCTTGACGGGGGTGGATCAGCCCGGGGTCAGCCCCTCAATTAACTCCAGCTGCTGCCCTTTGGCCTCTTTGGCTCTTCCCTGACTCGCGCCTGCCCCCGACATACCAGCGCGTTTACTGATGTTCGTAATAACTGGAGGCTGCCTCCACCCCCCGGAGCCGTGACCAGGAGGCAGTCGCCGGGCTGGTCAAACCCAACGGGCGCACTCTGTCTTCTGCCACAGACACCAGAGCGCCCCAATGCCTTACCCCCAGCACCTGGAGTTTGCTGCAGAGCTGGGATATTAGGATTAAACAGTTTGTGGGACTGCAATCAGTGCTAATGAAAGATGCAATGCTTGTTGTGGCAGGGAGCGGGGTCCAGCCTTCCCGCAACCCCTCATCATGGGTGGGGGGACCTGGCTGGGTGCTGCCCCAGTGCAAAGGCAACAGGCAAGGTTTGGGGGGCAGCAGCCAGCCGTACCCTCTTCAGAGTTCCCCTGCATGGAGACTGGCTCCTGCCATGGGGCATCACCCCCTGCCGCCCAGCTTTCTCTGCAGGCTTCAGCTCCCTGAGTCTGGGGAGGCTGCACAACCCTGGTGTCCCCCCCTGCCAAGCTGTTGTGCCCCTGGGGCCTGCAGGAGACTGTGCTGCGGCCCCAATCCTTGCTCATTTGTGGGCTGGAGCATCCTGCTCCTCCCTCTGTCTCCAGCAAAGCCTTGAAGCTGTCTGGGTCCCTTACGATATCCCTTTACATGCACCCCCCCGGGCGCACACGCACCCCGTCTTCCCCTCCGCTTCCACGAGAGCCTCCCACTTCCTCCGCTTGCTGCCCATCGCCGGCAGAGGAGAGCAGCCTTGATTGGTTGTGACACCAATCTCACAACAAATTTAGCACCTCATTTCCCGGGCGATCAAATATTCCACCTCGATTATCTCCCGGCCATGGAGACGGGGCGGCGCACCACCCGGGCCCCTCCACAGCCCGTCAGCCTCCATCAGCATCATGCCGCGGGTCGCTGGGTGTGGCGGGGGAGACGGCGCAGGTGGCAGAGCGTGCAGCCTGGATCCTTTGGCTTTGTGCAACGTCGACAACTGGGGCCTGCTCCAGTGCTGGGAAGAGCTCTGCGGGGCAGGAGCAGAGCATCCCCCAGGCTGGGGGGATCTAGCGCCCAGTCTGCCGTGGCCCTGAAAGCTTCCTCAGAAGGGAAGACGGATGCATAAGAGGCAGGTTGAGCCTGACCTGCAATGGTCTCTGCCATGGGGGTGCAGGGGAGTGTTGCTCAGCTTCTCTCTGCCTCAGTTTCTCCACTGGAATGGGTCTAATCATCCCACCTGGTCCATACCCTTGTCTTTGGGGCGGGGGTTGCTGGATGTAATCAGTATCCTGGGGTGCTACTATATTACACTGCCCTCCCTGGGGGGTGGGGTACCAGCCAGGGACAGACAGGTGGGTGACAGCTTGGCAGTTCCAAATAAGCCCTCCGTTATGCCAGTTTGGCCTCAGGTCTCGTCCCCAAAGATCTCAGACTGCTTTGCATCCCTGCCATCCGGACAGGCAAAGGCTCACTTGCCCAGCACTGAAATATAGCCACTTCTGGGGTGGAACAGAGCAGCTCCTGGCTAATGGCCTAGTGCAGCCTCCTCTGGGGTGTAACGGGAGGCAGAGACCTCACTCCTGCCCAGTCAATGTCGTGAGAGTGGAGCACAGTGGTGCTCCTAGCCCCGTGGTGCTTGGTGTTGTACATGCACTAAGGAGGAGATGGCCCGTGCCCAGTCTGCCCTGACCGACAGGCGGAAAGGGACACAGAGGCCCCACTTCACCCACCCTTGCCATGGGGCCCCCGCTTCCTTCCTGCACTGCTACGGGGAAATGGTCTCTCACCTGCTGCCAAGTGAAGTGACCGGAGCCAATGCACACCAAGTTAAGGACAGTCAGTCACTCCCATTTCACAGATGGGGCAACTGAGGCACAGCAAAGTAGGGAAGGGCCTTGCGTGGGGTCAAAAGGCTGAGGCAGCAGCAGAGCTCTGGTCATCCTGGGGGTCCCAGGGAGACCGGGGTGGGCTTCATCATTAGCTTTCCCCTTCCCCTGGGCCTGACTGGAGCCCTCACATGCTTCTCCCCAGTACCAATGGGCCCCGAAACGCCACCATGCAGAGCTCAGCCCCAGCCTTGGCTGTGGTTCGAGCAATAGGGGAACTGTCGCTGTTACAGATCCCAACCCCTAACTGCGGGGGAAGAGGGGTCATCCCTACCCCAAAACACGGGCACGCATGGGGTGGTTTCCTATTAAAACCTGGCTGGGGAGACAACCCCAGCGGGGGACACGGCAGAGCTGTTCTGCTTCTCCATAATATCCTGGCCTCATCCTGCTAATCATCCCGGAAAACAAATCCTGGGCTCGCAACGCTGCCCATGAATTCCCCGTGTAATTACATCAAGTGCGGGTCCGTGGCAAGGCGGGTAAAACACAACCCAGCGCCGGTGGGGGAAGCATTCTCTCCACGTGCGCATCGAGCGAGAGAAACCCACGGCTTTGCTGCCTTCCAGCAGATGAGTTGAGCTGCCGGGGGTATCAGGAGGGGTGTGAGGGCACGTGCCTTGCACCACTGCCATGCTTACCCACAAGCATGGCACAGGGCCCCAGGGACAAGGGAGAGCTGGGTGAGGGCACGGGGTGGGGCGTGGGGGAGTCACGGGGAAGGAGAGGACATTGAGGGGCAGGGGTTGGATGGTGGCTGCGAGTTGCTGAGAGTTAAACGGTGCCAGCAAACAGAGAGACCCTATAATAACAACCTGGCAGGTCTGACAGCAGTTGATCAGGGCAAGCCACTGGCCCAGAGCAGTGACCCTATCACATCGAGCTGATGTTGGACCCGACACTGCAAGGGCTCGGCTGCTACAGAGAACATTCAGCAGGGAAACTGAGGCGCGGAGCAGGGCAAGGGAGTTCAGGGTCGCACTGCACTAATCTAATTTTAGATTAGATATTAGGAGGCGCTACTTCACAGTCAGGGCGGCTAGGGCCTGGAATCAGCTTCCAGGTGAAGTGGTACAGGCTCCTAGCCTGGGCTATGATACTATGATACTATGATATGCAGAGCTGAAAATAGGACCCCAGAGTCCTGGTATAGTGCCACCCCACAGCTGGGGAGAAAACCCAGGAGTCCTGACTCCCAGCACCCTGCTCTTTCCGGAGGAACAGGCACAAGCCACCTGTAGCAACAACTGATGTGTGCGCGCGCCCAGATGCATGCATGCATACACACATGTACACATGCATGCAGGCAGACACGCGCACAGATGTACATGTATACACATATGCATGCACATAAATGCACAGACATAAATGTACACACAGGCACTCACACTTACACAAAAGTATGTACACACACACATGCACATACACAAAAATACACACACGTGTTCATGCAAGTGCCCTGCAAGAAGAGCAGGCCCCGAGGCAGAAACAGGGCTCAGTCTGACTGACCGCTGGCACCCCGGCTGGGTGCCGTGGCAGGCAGCTGGGGGTGGTGCCCTTTGCTGCAGGGATGCTGCCTGGCCTCCCTAAACGTGCTGAGCTCAGCTCCAGACTGTGGATCCCCAGGCAGGAGATGCTGCGTGGGAGCCGGGCTCTGCAGCCAAGCCGGGGGTGCTGCTCAGGCAGCCTGGACTGGTAGGGCAGCTCGCTGGGGGACATGGGGGCTCCCTGGGGCCCCTCCCCAGCTTGCTGTGCCTGTAGCATGCTCCCTCCCCTGCTGTGGGCACCCCTGGGTCTTCCGCAGCCTCTCAGAGGCAGGGGCACCCTGGCAGGGAGCTGCTCCCAGCACGGGGGAGCTCTGCCCTCCCTGCCCAAAGCCCTGGCTCTGTGACAGCCAGCCTTGGAGCTCAGCAGCCACTTCAAAGCCTCTGCCCGCCTCGGGGATAATCGCCTTCGACCTTCAGCTCTAGCCCAAGCCCTCTTAGGCCGCCAGCTTGTGCCACGCTCCTGAGAGCCCACGTGAGGGGCTGCAGGGAGAGCGCAGCCCACGGGGCCTGGCCTGGCTCAGCCTGCCCAGGAACGAGGCCAGCTACGGAAGCCAAGTCTCCCCTTTTTGGGGACAGGGGCAGGTTTTGAATCTGTTCGGTTCTGCTCTGCTTGCATCCTGTGGAAACAAAGAGCCACCTCTGGGCTGCTCTCACGTCTGCTCGGCCCCCATCCAGTCCCCCTCCTGCTCACTATCACCCCCAGCTTCTTCCCTCCCTGCTTTGCCTAGCTCTGCAGAGGCAGCTCGGTCATCTCTGCACACATTCATCCCCCTCCTGCCCGATTCAGGAGGGTCCCCGAGACACCCCTTCAGCTCACTGCATCCAGGCAGGGAGAGAAGGGGCTTCCCTGGGAGCGTGCCCCTGTGCTGCACCCAGGAGGGGACTCACGGCAGCTAACAGGAATCCCCAAGACTGCAGAAAAGGGCTCTTGACACACAGTTGAGCTGCTCTGATGGCATCCGAAATGGGGACAGGAAACAAGCAGGGGCATCCAGAGGCCCAAGCAGCTCCGTATCCCGGTGCCAGGACCAGCAAGGAGTTTTAGCCTGGAGCCCAGCTGCAGCACCCACCCAGCGACCCACCTTCTCCTCCACTCGTGATGCATTGCTCCCCATCATCCCCTGCTTTGTGCCTCAGTTTCCCCCTGCCCTGAACAGAACCCCTCCTTCTCCACAATGAAGGATGATGTCTTGGTCCCAGCTTCAGGCCCAGCTCAGGGGCAGCAGGAGGAATGGGGAGGGGTTCAGGGGCACCATCCCCTGCCCCTATCCCCTTCCCCACCTGAGTACCAGCTCTCGGCCCCTTCAATCTGAGGAAGTGGAGCTCCCATGGGACCCCCAAAATCTCCGAATGCCCCCTCCCCTCCCTCATAAATGCATGACCCCCCACGTTGCGCGGGCACCGCTCTGCCCCCAACACTGGGCCTGGGCTGCAAGGCCTTATTGTCTCTCTCCACCTGCCTCTGGCGGGGGGAGGCCTCCGCAAGGCTGGAATTTCTGAGCCCCCCCTTTAATCCCTGTGAAAAGGAGCAGCCAGGCAGAAAGACAAAGGAGTCTGCAGGCCGGGCAAGGGGGCTGGGGGAGGGGGAAAGCAGGGGGGCTGGGAGCCCATGGGCACAACCGTGTGTGTGCCCCAATGTGGGGGTGCAAGACTGGGGGGAGGGGAAGAGAGCAGGTGTTTCGGCACGTGCAAAAGGCCGTGGGTGGGCACGGCTGGGGGCAGTCCTGGGGGTACCCCCACCATGGGAGGGATGTCGTGGACAAGGGGATTAGCTAGGGAAGGGACGGGGAAGAGGAGGAGGAGCGGGCGCTGGTGCCCTTTGTGCCCTGCTAGACAAAGGTCTTGGTTGCAGATGTACAGCAGCCAGCTGCAGATGTGCCCCCCACCCTGGGCACAGCAGGGTCTTTCCTAACCAGCCTGGAGGCAAGACACCTGCCCCCCCTGCCCTCCCCCCCAGTGGATCAGCTCCCTTTGGTCAGTCCCATTCTCAGGGCTGGTCTGGGAAGATGCCTGGAGTCCAGCACATTGCTGTCCATGAGCCTGGAGAGCGATGGAAGAAATGGCTCCAGGAGCACTGTCTACACTAGGGCTGTGGGCAGCCCGGCTCTTGGATCAGGCCCCTCCCTGCCCTGGCTGTCTGCAATGACCTCCACCTTGTCTGCCTCACTCCCTGGGTGCCATAGAGTGCCTGGCCTGATGGGGAAACTGAGGCACGAGAGTGAAGCTGCATGTAACCTAACCTAACGTAACCTAACCTAACCTACTCTGACACTTCCCTCCACCCCATGCTTTGCCCCACCAACTTCTTCCCACATGATGTCATTGTGATGTGGCCATGGTTTCCATAGTGACAGACTGTGATGTCACAGAGGAAGCAGGGGGTGCTCATCTATTAAGACACACTAGGGAGGGGCTGCCATGTGTCAGCCGCCAACGTGGGACATCTGCCATCCTGCCGGGAGCCACCAGATCACTGGCAGAGGCACCACCACTTGCTCCCTTGCTCCTGGGCCTGCCCCGAGTGCCAGCCTGGAAGCACCAACCCCTCCCCCCACCCCCAGCTGCCTGTATCTGACCCTCTGCTCCATTACACCCCAGAAGTGGCTGCATTTCAGCAGGCAGGACGCTTCCTGGGAAACCCCCCTCCCCAGGCAGCTGGGCTCTGCTTCCAAGGCATTAGGTGGGGCTGAGTCTGATAAATCCCCCATGATCTAGATCCCTAAAAGCTTGCCCCCAGAGCCCAGCTCCCACCCTTGGGAATGAAGAAGAGGCAGTCAAGGAGAGCAAAGCCAAGCCCATGAAACTGCAGAGTGGGAGCCCAAGCCCAGGGCTCAGAGAGGGGGCACAGCTGCAGGCACCCCATAGGGGTTATTTCAAACCCCTCTGCTCTGTGGGGCCCTGAAGAGCCCATCCCAGAAGTGCATTGCTCTTTGGGGGTGCCCAATGGTAGCCTGACCAGCACCCCATAGGGCTCAAACCCCTGCAACCCGAAGAGCCCCCTCAGCCCTTCCCAGCTTGCAGAGGATCCTAGCCCCTGCATGGAAGCAGGCATGAGATGCATACAAGGTCCCCCCCGCTTCCTAGAGTCCACCCCACACTCCATGCACACCCATCTCCATCCCTTCCAGCCCCCACACCCCTGGCAGCAGTGGACTTTACACCCCCTGCCAGCTGCCGAGTCCCAGCCGGGGCAGGGGGTGGTGGCAGGCGGAGGGGCCAGGCCCCAGGCTTGAGTTGGATGGGAGCTGACGGGCCTGCCGTGGCGAAGCCGGCACTCCTGGTGCTCCTGCCAGCTGCGATATGGGCGGCAGAGAGAGGAGCTGTCACAGAGCAGGGAGAGCGGGTGGTGGATCTTGTTAGCCCACCATGGCAGGGGCAGGGGGGGCCGCCTGCTGCTCCCGGAGCAGAAAGACCTGCTGCCTGCTCAGAAATCCCTGTCCCAAAGCCGCTCTGGACTGCAAAGGGACAGAGGGTTTGCTCCTGGCTACTCCAATGTACTGCCACACAGGGAGGAGCAGGGCACAGGGGCTCTGCGGGGTCATCAGAAGGGCCCTCCAGAGGTGACATCCAATTCAGCTCCCTGCCCGAGGCAGGATCAGCCCAAACCACTGCAGACAAACCATCATCTGGGCTCTTTGTAATGCTGCAGTCACCCCCAACACAAGACATTGCCCCCCCAGTGTGCCACCAGGGATGGCCAACATCCTACTTCGATAAAACACTAATAAACGCTTCAAAGACCCCAGGCAGGGGCTGTGCCCCCACTGCAGAGGAAGGCAAGCCCCCTCCAAAATCCATACCAGTCTGAGTGGGGTGGAGGGTGGGAATCCCTTCCTAGCCCCACATCTGGTGTTGGTTTGATCCTGAGTGGAGGGGCAAGAGCCAAGACCCTCCAAGGTGGGTGCCAGCGGGAGCACTGGCACAGCCTGGTCTCCATCCTGGGATGCTGCCAGCACCCAGCGCTTCTGGGGGAGGCTCGAAAACCCCTGGACACATGGAGCAGAAGGGGTCTGCCGAGCATGTACCCCCAGTCTCCTTCACAAGCCTTGGCCCCCTTGTGCCAGCTTGATGCTTCTGTGGCAGACAGAGCCCCTGGCCCGGGCAGGCGGCACGGAAACCCTCTTGTGGGCCCCTCTGCGGCCAGCCCCGGCAGAGTCCCCTAATTAAACCCAGCAGAGCCAGCTGAATGGCAGCCCCTGTCCTCCCATCCCGCCGCAATCCCTGCCAGACCAGGCTTTGTCTCCACCACCCGCCGGGTCCCAAAGACAATGAACTGCCCTCCTGACAGGTGGAGAGGGGGGTGTCGGGGGCAGGGGGGACCAGGTCCGTGCAGCTCATCCTAATGCAATTCCCTACAAGGCAGGCAGAAGGGCTGTGTATTCCAGCTGGGGAAACTGAGGCACAGAGTAGGGAAGGGGTTTGCCAGTGGCAAGGACCCCAGGCATGCAGCTTTCCACCTGCTAGAGCCCACAGCTGGGAGGCGAACCCAGGTGACACCTGCCCCCATCACCTCACCAGGAGACCCCCGCCCCCATACTGGAGCTGCAATCCTCAGTCCCAGTCTCCCCGTGCTACCCCCAGCCCTGCCTCTGTCTGGGTTATCTGGGAAGCAACTGACAGCGCCTCCATCTCATTACTTCCTCTTCATTTTGGGGGCTGTCAGCGCTGCGGTTATTGGCTGGGGTTTAATTAATTTGGGTAATCGCCCTGGCAGGAACAATGTCTAATTAAGACTTTTGTTTGCTGCCTTTCTTTTATTATTATTATAAAAAACCCTGTGTGCTCATTAATGGCAGGAAGGATGGGGGGGGGCCATTTCACTCCCCCCCCTCCCGTTCTGCTAACTGGGCATCGCTCACCCCGGGAGGGGGAGATGTGGGGCTGTGTTCCTCTGTGGTTAGGGCCTGCTCTGGCCCTATTAGCAAGGCTAATTCACCTTGCTATACAGAGCTATAAGGGCAAAACTGTGTGTCCTGAGCCCTGTACTTCCAGGCCCAAGGGTGCCTGCCCCCTCCTGGCTTCCCTGTCCTGGCTCCCAGCTCCCTGTCACCCTCAGCACAGGGGGGTGGGGAAGGTGCCCAAGCCCCTTGGGCCTGATTGCAGACAGAGCCATGGGAGCAGCTCTGGGATCCTGAGAGGCACAGAGCCCCCAGCACCATCCATCCATCACCCCATCCAGGGCGGGGGGAGCTCTAGGTGGTGGTCCTCACCCCCAGCCCCTCTCCCAGGCTGGTAATTAGTGCAGGCAGTGGGAGGCGAGGGCAGCTCGCCCGAGCCTGGCAGGCAGGTAGGCTCCCCTCCCTCGCCTTCATCTCTCCTCCCTCCTTGCTGCCTCCTTCGTTCCTTTCCCCTTTGTCCTCCTCCCTGCAAAGTCGCTCCCTTCCCCCCTCTCCACCCCGCCAATCTGCTGCGCTGGGAAGAAAAGATGGGAAGGAATTTCGGCGCATTCCTCCCTAACCGAGGCGGCTGCAGAGTCATCGGTGCGCAGCGGGCCTGGCGCGCTCCCGCAGCCCTGACCCTGGACCTCTGCACTGGAGCCCTGTTCGCCGAGGCCTCTGGGAGAGGGATGGGACACCTAGGTTCACCTGAGGTGCCCCTCCAAGGGCTACTCCCAACCCCCTGCGGGGGGCTGTCATACGGGGTGAGCCATGCGCTACCAGTCAGCTGCTGTGTTCCACCCCAGAGGTGGCTGCCTCTTGCCCTGCTGGGTAAGAAGTAGCTGCAGCCCATGGAGAGCTCATGTTGCCTGGGTCCTGTGCTTTGGTGCCCCAGTCCCACAGTGGGGTGCTGGCCAGGGAGGTCAGCATCCAGATGGGGTCAGCTCCCTGCCCCACTCTGATGGGGCACAGCGGCCATGAGGCCACCCTAGTGGCTGTCAGCTTTGGACTTGGTGCTACCTGCACGTACAGTGCCTAGCGCCGCGTCACA
>JAGPOW010000863.1:1228121-1240752 GCA_030014935.1 Caiman crocodilus
GACTGAATACTGAAAACCTCATTCACCAACGACGTACTCTGTGGCAGATGGAAAAATAACAGTTGAGTTCACGACGGCACGGGAATTATTTTCCTCCTTTCTTTCTCTTTCTTCCCCCCACCACCATCCCCTCGACTGATGAAGGGCCTGGTCCCGCACACTCCAGACCACGTGAGGTGCCAGGGTCACGGTGCAGGGAGGGGATGGAGGGCGCAGGAATGTGCTTGCAGACAGGACGGAGAGGAGGGGAAACCCCAGGCTGAAGGGGAGGAGGGTGCCTGGGTGCACTTCCTTGGGACACACATGTGAGCCACAGCTGGAAAGGGGGGGGGTTGATCCCCGCTGTGCATGTGGGGGCATGGGTGGAAGTGCTGCATGGCCCATGCCAGCTGTCCTGACTCCCAGACAGCCCTGCTCTCACCCTGAGACCTCACTCCCTCCAGGGAGCTGCTGGCAGTGCCAAGCTCTACCCACCAGCTTCAGGAAGGAGACGGCACAACAGCCCAGGAGACACAGACCCTGTGTGAAATTATCCTTTAGGATAGGACCCACAGCACACAGGCAGCATCACTGCAGGCTTGATAGGGCTGCCAAGACAGCCAGTCTCCCCCTGCCACAGTTATGCTCCTAAACCTACTTTGTCTCCATAGCTAGGAAAGGAACCCAGGCATCCTACCCGCCATTCCCCATCCCTGAGCCACAAGGCCCCCGTCCCCTGCAGGGAGGCCAAGACTGCCGGCCCCTCCCACGGCTCCTTTCCGCATGCCCGGGGGGTGAGGCCTTCAAAGAGATCTGGGGATCGGTGCCCTGAAGCCAGCTCTGTTGCATGCAATGAATGAGCCAGGTCTCAAACACCCCCTTGTTCCCGCGCTGCAGGGGCAAAGCTGTCCATGTCCCTGGCCCCGGGAGGGGAGGGGGGCAGGGAAAGATCTAAGAAGTGCACAAATCCTTAAAGATTTTTGCGCACTGCATGAAACACTTGCTCTCCCCCCACCCCCCACACACAATCCCCCTCCTAATTAGCTGTAATCTTTTCTGTTTCAATTTTGCAGTTTTTTCTTTGAAAGGAAAGAAGGGGGGGGGCAGGGTGGACCCAGAGACACAGAGAGAAAAAAGAATCGCCCGGAAAATGAATAAATATTTCAATTTGAGGCGCAATCACAGCGAGTGATTGAAATGGGGGGAAGAATAATGGTTTTCATTTAGATAAGATACAGAAAATTATTTAGTGAGAAATGAAGAGTGATGAAACCCATTCAGCAGCGCCGTGCGTGCATGTGTGTGCGCGCGTGTGTTACAGCCACATGAATGGCACGGCCCCCCCATATGCCACTCCAGCCCCCCACCCCTTCCCCACTCAGCTGAACAAGTCCATTTATATAAATTTGGTTGGCACAAGCAGGGGGTGGAAGGCAAAGAAAGTCTGAATCTTCCCAGGTCTGCCCCCCCCAAAAACCCCTCCCCAGGCCTCTCTGCTCAGAGCTGCTCTGATCAGGCAGCAGAAGACCCCAGCATAGAGAAAACCCATCACACAGCTGCTTTATGGGGTGGGGGGGGATGATTCCCCCCTCCCCGCAAAACCAAGCACCGCCCAGACCCAGTTCCCCCCACCCAGGGTGTCAGGGCCAGATCCAGCCCTGAGCCCCCTCTCTTTCAAGTTATTGCCCACCCCACAACCGCTTCTTTGGGGTGGGGGGAAAGCCGGGGAGAAGCTTACAATTTCCTACCCTGGTCCTGGGAAAACCACAAGCAGCAGAGCCACGAAAACAGAGGGGTTCATGCCAGCGGGAAGCCAAGCAGCCCCCCCCCCCCAGCCCTGTAGCTTCAATCGCCAACCCCTGCCCAGGATATGGGAGCCCAATGCGCCCTTGTGCCCATGTCCTGGCCCCCGGAGTCGGTCTCCTCCAAGTTATTCCCCCGCCCCACACACTTTAAACACAAAAAATAAGCAAGAAGAGCCCATTCCCCAGCGCGTTCTCCCTCTGCCTCCCAATGAGATCCACATGTCTCTGTTTTGCAGAGGGGGGGCAGCTTTTGTTCCCCAGCTGGGCCGGGGGGGTGGGGGTTGTTTGTGCCGGGGCAGCTTGTGTTGATCCTGGCTCCCCCCTCCCCTCCCTGATCTCTGCATGGAAGCAGGATTTCGGGGGGGGACCCAGCTGGACCCCTTTTCTCCCGGGTGAAGAGCATGCTGAGCCCCGGCAGGCTCATCGCACGGGACAGCGCCGTGACCTTGGGGGGCTCGGCGGGGCAGCCCCTACCCCGCCGCGGGCAGGCGGACAGCCCCGGGGGCCCCGACGCGGCCCGGGGTCTCGGGGGTCCAGCCCCAGCAGCCCAACTTTGCAGCCCCCGGAGGAAGGGGGACGGGACCCTGCGCCTCGCACTTCGCGCCCAACTTTCCCCCCGGAGCCCAAGTTGCGGGGGGCTCCGGCCCCGCTCCCCCCGGCGCGGAAAGGGCACCGGGTGCCGGCCGGAGCGGGGCCCCGGGGTGCCCCGCGCGGACCCTACCTCGGGAGTAGGTGTCAGCCAGAGTCACCATGCAGAGGAGGAAGATCCGCATGCTCCTGCCGGGGCCCGCGGGGTCGGCGGGGCGCCCCGCTCCGCTCACACCATGTCCCCGGGGCCGCTCCGCGCTCGCCGCCGCGTCCGCACCGCGTCTCCCAGCCAGCGGGGCCGGGGCCGGGGCCGGGCGGAGGAGGAGGACGACGAGGAGGAGGAGGAGGAAGAGGAGGGTGGGGGTAGGGGGGGCTTCTCCCACCGCCCTCGGGGCGGGGCGGCCCGGCCGACTGGGGAGGGCGCGGCGAGGAGGGGGTTAATCCGGCCCGCACCCCCAGGCGGGGGGTTGCGGGGGGACACAGTTTTCAGACCCCTTGGAGGGGAGAAGAGGGAAGGGCTGGGATTTAGGAGACTGGGGCTGGGCTTTGACCTTGGGGGAGTCACTGGGCTGCTCCGTGCCTCAGTTTCCTCGTCTGCAAAAATGGGCGGTGGTGCCCGGGCTGGTCTGTGCCTCAGTTTCCTCACCTGTACAATGGGTGGTGGTGCCCAGGCTGCTCCATGCCTTGGTTTCCTCACCTGTAAAATGGGTGGTGGTGCCCAGGCTGCTCCGTGCCTCAGTTTCCTCACCTGTAAAATGGGCGGTGGTGCCTGGGCTGGTCTGTGCCTCAGTTTCCTCACCTGTACAATGGGTGGTGGTGCCCAGGCTGCTCCGTGCCTCAGTTTCCTCGCCTGTAAAATGGGTGGCGGTGCCTGGGCTGGTCTGTGCCTCAGTTTCCTCACCTGTACAATGGGTGGTGGTGCCCAGGCTGCTCCGTGCCTCAGTTTCCTCACCTGTAAAATGGGTGGTGGTGCCCGGGCTGTTTCGTGCCTCAGTTTCCTCACCTGCAAAAATGCATGGCGGTGGCCCAGCTGCTCCGTGCCTCCATTTACTCACCTGTAAAATGGGTGGTGGTGCCCCAGCTGCTCTGTGCCTCAGTTTCCTTGCTTGTAAAAATGGACAGTGGTACCCAGGTGTTTTCAGAGGAACAAAACTGCTTTGGGGGCACCCCTGGGAGTCTCCTGGGCCTGGGCAGGACTCCAGCCACTGCTGCAAGTGGGGAGCAGGGAGGGGGGCCTGGAGCTGCAGCCCTGCTTCTCCCAGCTGCACTGGCCTAGTGCATTCCTCCCAAGCCCAGGGTGGATCCATTGGCCCATAGCTGAGGCGGTGACCTGCTGTGCCCTGTTCCCCTATTGCAGCTGGCCTGGTGGGGTGATCTACAGGCTGCTCTGGGCTTTCTCTGGCAGATGCACCCAGGGAGAAGGTTGGGACAGGCTTTGCCTGGTTAATCCTGCTGCCTTTCTCCTGGGTGGCCTTTGTGCCGGGAGGAAGAGATCCTCCTCCCCATAACCTCTCCCCTGAGTCTCCTGGGGGAGAGGAGCAGATGCCAGGGGGTTGGATGGAAGGGGACAGAGCTGGGGAGATGGGAGGCTGGAGGGTTGGGCAGGACCTGACCCAAGGCCTGGGCGATGGGACTGGACTCTGCTGTGTTCCCAAGTTCACAGGTGTCCAATCTCAGGAAATTCAGGGTTGGCAGTTCCTACAGGGCCCAACCCCAACCCCAAAATACAGAAGCTTGTGGAGGAAAGAGGGGAGAGGGGGTAAAACAGCCTCACTCTGACCTCCCCATCCGGTCACTGGTAGCTACCTTGCTGGGAGGAGCTGCCTCCTCCAGACCTGGCCTGCAAGATGGGGCTGATCTCCCAGAAACCAGCTCCATCCCCAAATTCCCAGGACTGGCAGGGCTGGCGCCTCCCCTCTCTGGGGCAGCTGCCAAGTCCTTTCCCGCCTGCCCTCAGCCCAACCCCTGGCCTCAAACCCTCCCTGGTGCAGAGCTTTGGTAGCTCCTTGCTGCCCTCCACTGTCTGAAACCTGGCACTCTCCCGGGGAAAGCCCTGTGCGGGTCTGCTAGGGGCAGAGCCCCCCTTACCATGCTGTCCAGGCAAGGAAGCAGGGCAGCAAAGCGGTGGCAAAGAGAGCAACAGAACCCAGGTGCCCACCCACACCCCAGCAGGACAGGATGGAAGGCTGGTGCTGCTGGTCCTGGGTCTCCCCATGGGCATGCCGGGTGATGGGACTGAGCAAACTGGTGTCCAGCCTGCCCCTTGTCCCAGGGGGTAGCAAGCATCATATCACTGCAGCCCTCCCAGGCACCCTAAGTGCAAGCTGAGGTTCGGTGGCACTGCTGATGCGGGTAACTCAGTCCAGCAGCCAGATGTGTCATCTGCCCCACTGCCCTGTCAGTTAGCTACAGGATGCTCCTAGGTCTCCTTTGTGCTGCGCTGCAGGAAGCTGTGAAACAGCTGGTTCCACCCCAGAAGTGGCTGCACTCCAGCACAGGGCTGCACTAAAGCGGCTGCCACATTGCCTGCCAGAGACAGCTGCCTCCAAGAGCCCCACTGTGATATGCCGACCTCCAGAAGTGGCTGCATTTCAGTTGGGGAAGCAGGGGAAGCGAGACCAGATCTGCCAGTGCAGAATGGAGCCCCTTCCTCATACAGGCTCCAGCGGCTCATGCAGGCAGCAGATGGAGCGACAGTCGGCAAAAAGCTCTTTCCAAGAAGCTGAAGACCCAGCTCATATGCTTGTCTTTGTTCCCGCTCAGCCCCCCAAGCCGCAGCTCAGAACAGGGTGCTATTGTCCCCCAGTTTGGTCACAGTCTACCCTGTACCATGACTGCCTGCTCTCTCTGCACCCTTAGCCATGCAACAAACTTCCCTTCCACCCCAGTCCCATCCAGCCATGCACTGGGACCCCTGGGAGCCAGATATAAAAAACCTGGAGCAGGACATACAGCAGACCCAGGTTCAATGCACCCCCAGAAGCATCCCCCTGTTTCTGGGGAAGGAGATGAGGCAAGGAGCAAAGCCCCCACAACCCATGCTACCAAACAAGTGTGCAGAGAGCACACTGCAACCCTCCCTAGTGACCAGGCCAGACCACAACCTCCTGCTGCTAATGGTTGAGGGATCCTGAGTTCAAGCCCTGCTGGCTACCTGATAAGAAGGTGAAGTCCAGGAACTGAGTCCACAGGCAACCAGGAATCCAAGTTTTCAGTGCACAAGCCAGAACCTTACAGTCAAAACCAGATCTGTGCCCCTCGGTCAGCATTTAAAGACCGGAGCAGGTAGAGCCTGTTTCCTGGGGCTTGGGGGATTGGTTTCCCTGACTGCCCAGGTAGGCCCTAGGCTTGTTGCAGGTGGGGCCTGTTTCCCTGCTGCCAGGGTTGGGACAGGACCTGATCTGCATGACTGAGGAAGAGAAGCCAGGAGCCCTGGCTTCCAGTCCCATGCTCAGGCAACATCCTTGCTTCTCTGGCCACACTGGGTAGCACTTGGGCACTGGGTTTGCATCCGGAAGCCCCTGACCCACTTCCATCTCCTGTCTCTGTTGTATACTATGCAGTGCTGGCCAGGGGTCTCCTTGTGCCTCAGTGGTTCTCCAAGGGGGTTTCTGCCTAGAGGGCTACATCTGGAGCAGCACATATATCTGTATGTGTGTGTGTGGGGGGGTGCTGTTAGCTGACAGGGCCCATTTTTGAGCCCCTGGTAGGGAGGGAAGGTGTGTGATGCCCTGCCCCCAGTGTGTGCATTCAGGGCCCAGCACCTGCAACAACCGCTGCCTCCTCTGGTGCTGCCGGCTGCATCTCCCTGGGGATTTCCAAACCCATCCCAAGCCCCCAGGAGACCCCCCTGTCCCCCACCCCTTCTCTAGAGCAAGAGGAAGAAGAGAGGGGGAGGCTCCGGGGGAGACTGCAGTGTGTGTGGGACTCCTCTTGCTACCTGCACCTGGCCCAACCAGACCCCCTGCCTATCTTCATGCCCAGCAGCGTCCTCGCTGTGATGGGGCTGGGGATGCTGCAGGGGGCCCAAGGCAGGGTCCAGGCTAAGGCGGAGGGCACAGGGGTGTGATGCTGAGAGCCCCCCAAGCCATCCTGCTGCCGGCTCCGAGGCAGCCCTCGAGCAGCCGATGGTTTGTCACCGAAGTGCCGGAACATGATCCAGGAGGAGACAAATGACGGCAATAAAGGGAGCTGGAAATCAAGGGTGTTTTATGAAATGCAATAAGGCAGCTTCTCTGCAGGAGGTGGCTGCAGTGGGCATGGCGAATGCAGCAGCCCCATGCCTTCTTTCCACTAAGCCACAGTCTTATGGCTCCTAGGCCCCTCACCGTGGCATCTGACCCCCAGCCCTGGCAACTCCTCAGGCGCAGCCCTCCGGGGACCTCCACACGAGCCCGGGCTGGCAGCCGCAGTGCACCCAGTGCCAGCACGGTCCCATGACACATGGTGATTGTGAGATCCCATTTGTGCCAATAGTAAAAACCATCACTGGTGAGAACTGGCCATGAGCCCTGAGATGGAGCAGATAATGACCCTGCTCATTAGCTGAGCAACAGAAGGGCTGAAGCCTCAGGAGGAAGCCAGGGGCTGGGCCTGGGGAGCCCTGGGAGCTGGGGCTTTTCTCTCTGGGGACATACTCTGCCGGGTACTGGGGGTGCTGTGCTCCGGGGATCTGGCCCAGGGGCACAATAGGCACCAACCTGGAGCTCCTGCAGCTCTTCCACCTCCCCAGGTTTCTAAGCAGAGGCCACACTCTGGGAAGCCCCTAGTTTCTGTCTCCGGTTCTTCCCGGGTGATAGTCCGATCCTCTTCCATGTGGGCCATGCCTCCCACGTCTTGTGCCACCCACTAATCTCATTAGCACGGGCCTCTGAAAGTTGTTAAGGAAGACACAACACACAACATCAGTCCAAAGTCTTTGGACACTTCTGTGCTGACCTCCCTCCAGCCCAACAGATCCCTGAGCCCCCTGGTCTGGGACCCACCTCTCTGGGACTGCCAGCAAGCAGAAGTAGATCCACTTTTGCTTGAGCCCCTGTGCACCTCCCCGGAGCTCGCAGACAGCCCTGCCGTGACTGAGCCGCACGCGGAGGGTGGAAAAACATCCGTTTAAGAGGAACGGATTTAGCTTTGCACTTGCTGAAGTGGAACAACAGGCAGCAGAGACATCGTGTGCGAGCTCATGAGATATGGGGAGGGGGGAGACAGGGGAATTTCCTTTCCTGATTAATAAGGGGGAAGGTAGGCAATTAGGAGGTGACCCCTATTTGGTGGTAATTACCTTGTTGCCGGGAGGGGTTGCTCAGAGCTTGGGCTGCAGGGCTTTGCCTGCCCCATGGGTGGAGCTGGGCTAAAATCCTATTTTCTTTTTGAGCTCAGAGAGGATGAGAGGGGGCTATGGGGGCTGGGGGGTTTCTAAGCTGGTGGGAGCTGGAGCATTTGCCTTCTCTATAGTACCCCAGGGTTTCCAAGAATTAGAGGGTTAAGTGACATGCCCAAGGTGACAGCCTGTGCAGAGCTGGGGAAAGGACCCAGGAGTCCAGGCTTCCCAGATGAGTCCGACTCCCCTTGTAGCCCAACCCAGGAAGCCTGGCTCCCAGCCCAGCTACTCTAACCACTACAGAGTGCTTCCCTCGCACAGCTGGGGACAGGACCCCCAAGCCCTGGTGCCCAGCCTCTCCCTGCTCTATCCCCTAACCCCCACTCCCCTTTCCAACCCGGGGAGAAAAGCCAGGGGGGAGGGAGGTGCTTGGGCTGGCTCTGCCAGGCGCCTGCTCCCCTGCCTGGGAGGCATCGATGCCAGCTCACAGCTGGTGCTCACGGAGCTGTCTCCTGAATGCAAGGCTGGCAGATGGGGGAGCCGCTGAGTGGCCCCGGGGGGCGCGTGCCGACGCTGCACATCCATCAGTAGCTCAATCACTGCTGTCCCCAGGGCAAACCTGCTTCCCCCCCTGGCATCCCACCCCAGAAGCAGCTGCTTTTCAGTGCCAGGGTTGGGTTTCCTTTGCCAGGCTCGGAGCTGGGGGTGACATCCAGCTGTATCACTGGCCTGGAGACCCCAGGACCAAGGCATCTTCACTGCCTCCTCCAGCGTGTTTATAAGCATGTAATTCAGCAGTACCTGCTGCGTCGTCATCCGGCTCTGGCGCTGGGAAATCACAGCCGTGAATTTCTTGCCGCATTGCCATCCCAGTCTGCACCCGGACAGCCAGGGTCAGAGCCCTGGACCCCCTGGTAGGAATACCTGCCTGGCCCCTTGACTCTTCTTGGGGGTGTTGGCCTGCTGGAGGGACATGGGATCCAGGGATCCCTTGGCCAACTGTCACCCCAGCACCCCATCCTGGGCTGGGGCAGCCAGACACTGCCCTCCCCGATACACCCTTCCCAGCTCAGGTTGGAGGGCTCCAGTGAGGGTCCTCTCTTGCCCCAAGGGATGCTCTACTTGAGGGGCTCAGGCCCCACTGGAGGGAGCCTGGCTCTGGGTCCCTTCCCTGCACTCGCCTGCCCCTCGCCCCAGGCAGGCCCACGCACTGCTGGTTTCCCACCCCATCCATCAAGCAGCAGGCACGGCGCTGCGGTGCTGAGATGGAGCTGCCCCAGCTGCTGGGGAAATGAGGTGCATTAGCCATCATGCTTCCCCCTGGGGTGTGCTGGAGACTGTGACATGCTCCCCTTTCAATAGGGGGGAGCTATGGCACTGAGCAACAAAGGGATGTGCCCAAGGGCACGCGGGGAGTCAGTGGCAGGAAGGGGAGGGGAACCCGGGCAGGCTTCTGAGGACAGGGAGCGAGCCACCCTGGCTTCTTCTGGTGCTGGAGACAACCTGTACCCCAGCATGCCCAGCTTGTTTAGGGGAGCAGCTGGCCAGTCTCTTAGCAGCCCCCTCCCTGCGGGGCTATGAGCAGCAGGGTGCAGGGGTCCAGCTGTACCAGGCCCCCAGGTCAGGAACTCCCCAAATCAGCTCGCTCCCTATTTCCCCTTCCTCAAATGAGGAGGGGGAGATATCCCAGCCCCCCAAATGTCCCTGGCAGGCCCTGCCTGCCCCCGCTGCAGCCTGGCGGAGGAGGGGGAGCCGGGGAGGCGACAGGGATTATCAAAGCCTCGTGCACAAAAGGGCTGCGCCGTGGAACGGAGCCGCCATGAAATGCAAGGCCCTGGGCGCTCCGTGTTCCTGTCACGCAGCGCTCGCCCCCCCACCCGTCTCAGCAGCGCCAGCCTCATTTGCATGGCAAAAAACCCCACCAAGCCCTTATGAGCCAAGCACCGTTGCATTCATCTCCATAACAGTCTGGGCCCGGGGGTGGAGGGGAGGGGTGCTTGTCCCCCCCACAGCCCTCCACCCTGCCCCTGGAGCGCTAGGTGCTGTTGCATCCCTGAGACGTGGGCACCCTGCTGGCTACCTGGGTATGTCCTGATGAGGGGACAGGGAGGGCAAGGAGAAGGAGGGGACCACTGCTGGCAGCATGGACTGTTGCAAAAGCTGATGCATCGTGGCCCCGAGGTCCAGCCTGGAGTTCAGGCCCTTGTGCTGCCACTTACTTCCTGAGTGCCAGTGGGCATCTCATTTAGCCTCCCCAGCATGTCTCTGAAGCCCAGGGTTGGGTTCACTGCCCTTCAAACCAAGGGAAGAAAAAGGCACTAATGACTCTGGGGGCACCCAGGGAAGTTTCATAGCCCTGGGGGTCTTCAGGGACTGTGAGCCTGGGGGGAGGGAGGAGACTCAGACATCTAAAAAGCATCTCCTTGCTGCCCCAAAAGCTTCTCTCGGCTGCGAGCTCAGAGCCTCATCATCCGGCTGGGTGGAGCGGAGCCCGAACCGAAGGCCTTTTCTGCTTAAGCTCCCTGAGCAGCTAGCAGTGGCAGGTTGTTATCCTCTGAGTGGGGCTGTGACAAAGGCCTGACCCCCATCTGCCCTCCCGGAGCCATCTCCAGCCTGCGCCGGCCTCTCCTAACGAGGCTCCTCTTTGCTGCGGAGCTGGTCCGCCGGTGGGCTTGGCGCATGGACGGAGGTGCGAACGCAGCAGACAGGCCGTCACATGGGATTAGCTCATTTGCTTGTTAACACACTGCTGCCTGTAAATAAATAATTGTCCCCAAACTCGCAGTCAATGATTCAACAAAACGCAGGGCTTGGCCGGCTGTTCCCGCCAGGCAGAGGCGGTGGGGCTTCATTCTGGCTGCCGCGGTCCCCTGCTTTGCCGGGGCAGGTTCAGGTGTGACGTCTGGTGCCGGGTCAGGGCTGATGGGATGTGTCTGGGGTAGTTTGGGCAGGGCTGATCCTGCCTCAGGCAGCTGGATGTGACCTTAGGAGGTCCCTTTCAGCCCCGAGGCTCTGTGAAGGTCTGTCTTGGGGGAGCCTCTGGACCGTCCCAGCTCCTCTCTGCCTTGCACAACAGAGCAGGAAGAGAGGAACGGCAACAGGGAAACTTTGCAAACACCCCTAGGAGCTTCTGGGGTCTTGTCCTGTGAGCCAGCTGCCCTCCTGCAACTCAGCCTCCAGCCCTGTCCCTTCATGCCTGGAGCCAATGGGACTGCCACGCAGGCTTGTGGCACTACGGACCCTAGGACACGAGGTAGA
Source organism: Caiman crocodilus (assembly GCA_030014935.1). Taxonomy (NCBI): domain Eukaryota; kingdom Metazoa; phylum Chordata; order Crocodylia; family Alligatoridae; genus Caiman; species Caiman crocodilus. Next base: position 1,239,072 of record JAGPOW010000863.1, read on the forward strand.
GCAGTCTTGATGGCTCTAGGATCAGGCGCAGAGAGGGCATCTCCATTGTAATGCTTGCAAGCATCTGTGCCCCCAAGCCTTGCTTGTCCTTTAGGGGCAGCTGCCTCTCAGCAATGGCTCGGCAGTGCCGTGCACCCTCAGGGAAGGCATCCCGCTCCCTGCTGCCGTCTCGCCTCGGCCTCTTTCTTCCAGCTCCCCATCCTCTGTGATGGATGTAATTGCCTCCTTTGCAGTCCGCAGCTCATCAGAGGGATACTCTTCTCTATCCCATTATTGCCGGAGTTGGAGGGGAGGCTGATATGTTATTTTAATCAGATCTGCTCCCAGCAGAGACAGAGAGAGAGACTGAGATGAGCACAGAGGTCGACTGGGAAGGGGCCTGGAGTGGCACTGGGGGAGGTGGTCATTTGGGGCATGCTTACCAGCGAGGTATTCCACCCCACTGAGTGGCTGAGCCGCGATACCCCAGCTGAGTTGCTCCATTATCCCGGCCTGCAGCAGGAGAATCGGCACCTGGGGAAGTTTCCCCTCCGCCGCACTCCAGCTGCTCCCCCGCCGTTTGAAAGCAATTGCCGCGCGTGGATGATGCAGAGCTGGAGACGGGAGCAGGAATCGGCCGTGCGGAAGCCGGTTCTCGACGCCGCGGGAGCCGGTTCTCTCCAGGCGCGGCCTGTCGTGTTTCATGACCAGCGACGACTCCAGTGGGTGGACTCTGGGATTAATCTCTCCATGTCCCCAGGTCTGGGAGCCTCCCGGGGAATGAAAATAAATCAGCAACAAACAAAGTGCAAGTTCAGTTAGAGAAACCCCATCTCCACCGCTCCCACTGTGCCCTGAGTCTTCACCCTGACCTCCTCTGGGTGCTGTTCCCAGGGGTGGGAGATCACCTGGTCTCCTCCTCACTCCTGCCCCAGCTTTTCATCCGTTTTGGCTCCAGCAGCTATTAGTGTCAGGAGAGTCGTGCAGGATGGGTCAGATCTGTGCTTGGTACAACCTCGTTTCATCACCGTCTTGTCTGCAAGTGTGTATTTTTCCTGGCCACCATGAAGGGGAACTCAACCGGGTGTAGCAATCTCGTGTCTGCTGTTCCAGTGAGTTTTGTGCCCCAGAAGCATCATCTCTCTGCTCCCCTGAATGGCCCTGCTCCTCTCTCCTTCTCCCAGCTCTCTGCCTCCAGTCCAAGCAAGCAGCTCCTGATATCCCAGCACCTGCGTCTGCCTTCACGACTCCTCGTGACCAGCTCCATGCCTCAACGTGCCTTTCGCCTTGGGCTGGCCCTCCAGTTGGTCTCACTGAGCATGTCTACACATTTATTAATGCACCTTAATTACTGTGCATTTATTTTAGTACCTGTTTAATGAACATTTACTAACTAAATGTGCAGTAACTAGAATTACTGCACAGTAGTGCCAGTGCACTTTTTTGGTGACACTTATTGCGCATTAGCCTAATAACACTGAGCAGTAGGCTATTAGCATGGCTTATAGCCACACTACTCTGTGCAGTGTGATTAGTAGAAATCTGGTTTTCTCTGATAAAAACAAATCCCTAATTTCCAGTATAAAAAAGTAACCTAAAATCCACTTTTTCCCATGATTAGAATGAAATACCACCATATATATCTATATAAATGAAACCTCTTATTCCAGAGGCCAGATCTGTTGGCCTACATGCAATGTAT
>JAGPOW010000863.1:1284827-1296993 GCA_030014935.1 Caiman crocodilus
TGTGTGTGTGTGTGTGTGTCTCTCTCTCTCTCTCTCTGGCATCAAACTTTTGGCTCTGCTGTTCAAACCTGGCTTAAGGATGCCTCCAATCTGGATGCTGGATGTGAAACCCTTTTCCAGGAAGCTCTGAAAAGAATTGTCAGATTGATAGAGCTGGCTAAGAGTGGAAAATGGAGTGCAGAGCTGTTCAGGGCGTATTCTCACTGGCCTTGTATTTAGCACCCAATTAACCATAATGGAGTTTAACCTCTTGAACTAGAACATGAGCGTCTCCAGCAATAAAAGCTCCGATTTGGAGCCGAACTTTATGGCTTGGCTTTAGCTACACTTGGCTGCTCTTGGTCAGGGTAGAGAAGTCAGAACCCTGATACAGACAGTGCTGCCATACAGCACTGAATCCTGCCTATATTATAAAATTGAGGAAACAGCTAGCATGGACAGTTTTGGGTTAGGGCCTAAAAGATTCAGTTATAGCATCAGTGTGGAAAGAGGCGACTTGCAAGGAGCTATAAAACCCCACTTTGGAACTTGTCCTGTTTTTATAGCATTGGTTGAACAGAACATTTCTGAAATGCAAATCTATATATGCACTTTTTAATTAAAAGAGCTTTGCTCTTGGTATCAGTATTAATACCAACGCTGCAATACAAGCATCCTTGTAAACAGCAAAGCTTTTCCTGTAGCTCAAACACAGAACAAAGATTTCTGGCTACAGAAGAGCAGTGCACAAGGGGAAACCCAGACAAGACACTAACTCTATTTCTAGCTCCTGTCTAGGGTCTGTGAAACAGGTTATGATGGTTTTGCAGCCAGCTAGACAATCTAGGCTGCAGTCAGCTGTGTAACGGCAGCTCTCAGACTCTGGAGTGATCCTGTCTACTGAAGGATATAACCCCCAAAACCAGGGATAATTCCTGGATGCTTATGGCAGAGATAGGAGCATGTTACTATCAATTCACATCTATAGAAGATGGAATCTAAGCACAACCGTAGGACTGTGGCTTACTGGCTTCCTCAGCTTTTGCTGAGGAAGGGGAATTGGTTTGAGAACATCTGAATGACCCCGTGTTTCACATCTGCCTCAGGTTTGCAGATTATTGTTATCAAACAGTTCCAGTCTGCTAAATCCTTCCGTGTGCACAAATGCCGCTACGATGCAAGCCAGGGATTAATTGCTGTGGTTACCAAATGGGAACATTTTGCTACCTACTCCAGGACATAATAAGTAGTCATTTCAGCTCAGACCATGGAGTGGACTGCTGATTCTGGGAGGGGGATGCAGTGACAGACGTTTCAGGGCTGATGGGGCTTCAAGTCATCATCTAGGTACAGTTAGCTGTATACCATTCTAATGATGTCAGATATGAAGCTTCAGATCAGCAGCGCAAGCTTTTGCTCGCTTGTCAGACTTCTGCTTTGCCACTGTGGACAAAAACATTTCCTAGAAAGTTCCAGGAGGCAAATCAATTGTCCTGTGTCTTGAAGCATGTGAAATGCAGTTCAGTGGATCAGCTCATAGCATGAAAATGCTGGTCTAGCATTCCTGGCTTATGAACCTTTTCCTTTACTCAGCACTTAGAGACAAGAGTCCTGCTTTGTAGCCAGCCAGAGGGAAAGGTCAGAGTGAGTCTATCACTAGTACAGTACTGGCATCCTTGATTCCTAGCACAATTGAGATTAAGTGCCCAGCCCCTAGACAGTGCAATCTAACAAAGGAGCCAATGGCTGGTGCACAAGATAATCTTCCTTGCAATATATTAAAGCCTTTTAAACATATGGTCCAGAGGAGAAGGTGGGACTGCCCTATGGATGCAGAGCTGAAGGTTTTAAGTGCTCTGACATTTTGAGATCTTTTTTGGGGTCTTTCCAAACTTAATTGTCTAGTCCCTGAGCACACATCTGAAGTCAGGACTTCAGGATCCAACACTTTTGCTTGTTCCACAGAATTCCTCTCCTCTCCTCCTAAAGCAGCCCTTTTATTAAGGACGTTTAGACTAATAGCACATGGATATTCAAGCAATGGTTTTCTCTCTAAACTAAAATCAAGGCATTATTCTTAGGCCTTCTAGTTTTATATCCCTGTCCTAACAAGCCTATGTTTGGTTTTTATATATTTTTTATATGCAGCCTTTTTACACAACAGTATTAAATGTCTAATGCGTTTATAAATTTGATTTGTAAATGGCATTTTTTACAGGTTGGTTGATGTTTGACCCTGTACTGGATTTAATATGTTCTTCTAGCAATAGTATGGAGTCTAACTCTTTTAACTAGCACTTCTACTTGCCTATCATGTTAAAACGAAGTGTGTGAAAGTGATTTATCTGAATGCTCATGTCATTTCACCTGAGAGCTTGCAGAACTGGCCCTAAATATAGATTTCTAGAAACACTACAAGTTTCTAGTTTATTTTGAATGGCATCATGTACATTTCCCATCTGAACTATGGACCTAAGTGTTCTGCCTTGCTATTCCACACCCGTGGTAGAAGGTGGTAATGTCTGGCACTTGTTGACTCTCTCCTGGCACCCAGGATCTCTTGGCTAGCCAGTCTGTAGGCTAACGGGCACGTGCAGTGTCCTTATGATAGCTCAGGGGTGGGCAAAACGCAGGCAGCAGGCTGCCCGCCAGGCCATTCTGTCCAGCCTGTGAGGCCCCTAAAAATTTAGAAAATTTAGTATTTATCTGCCCTGGGCTGCCTGTCATGCAGCCCTTGCTGGCTTGCCAAAACTCAGTAAGGGGCCCTCTACCCAAAATAATTGCCTGCCCCTGTGATGGCTACATAATCAAACCATCCCGCTCTGAGATCTGGGGAGCACCCAGCTAGCACAGAAATGTAAGTCTTGTTTGCTAGTGATGTGGGGGCAGGGAGAAATAGCACCATTCGGATATTCGCAGTCCATTTTCTTCTTCGCTTTTTGGCTAAAACTAGAAAGCTGATGCCATACGGAGCTGTGCAGGATTATATTCTAAGTAGTAACCACTTCCTGGTGCCATGTGAAAATGTAGTCAGGCCATCTTTTGAAATAAATACGCTCAAACAGTCAGTTTTCCGTGCTCAAAGGCCAAGTTGTGTTAATGAGACAGCTCTGTGGTCGGAGCAGCATATAAAAATGCAATGAACAGTAGCTTGTTTATGGAGCAATGCATGTGCATTCTCCTCTGTGCAGTGACTCTTCCTCGGGCAAGTAAGATATCATTAGTTTTGAATGGGCTACTGAACTCTCATGGCAGTTGTGTGAGTAGGCTTTAACTAGAGCCTCCTCAACAGCCTGTGACTCCCTTGAGAGTCAAATGCTAGTTCAGTCTTTGTTTAGCAATGGCAGACTCTTGGCATCTGCCTTTGCCAGCACTCCCAGCTGGGGGAAGATATCAGACCGCACTACATGCCCTTTTTCTCCTCGCAAAAGCATGATTCCCTGGGTAGGACCAGTTCAGCTTCATTATAAATGAGCATCTGACACTTTGTTCCTCTCGTTTTAATTAAAACAGATCTTGGAACCTCATGAGTCTCAAGGGATGGATCAGCAGCCAGGAGATCCCCACGGCTCCAGTGCTGTTAATAGCCTAGCTCTCTCAGCATCCAAAGTCCCTTCCAATTTTCCCAGCATAGAGTCCGAATCAAAAACCAGAGCAAGATAAATTGCCTTTCACACACTGCCACCACATCTTCCATTATATGTCCAAGTTCAGTACACCATGTGCATTTTGTATGTATAATTTTTATACAATAAAACACTAGATTTTTTTGGGTAGTTTGTCTTTTTTCTTCCTTTCCTAACGAGAGATGCAGGATTGATGATCCGTTCAGTGTGCTGTTGGCTCTGATGTGCTGCTATCCCTCGTAACAAAACATACTAGTGTCTGTTGCTTTCACAAAAACCCCTGGATAGCTGGCGTCGAAATTGGCACCTCCTTGCTTGAAATATAGGTGTGCCATGGCGGGTATGAGAAGCTGCTTAGTTTCTGGTCTGTTACTCTGGGGTTTAGGTAAGCGGGCCTGAACTGAACCTGTCTGTGCTGATGGCATGCCTTTTTCTTTGCTAACCAGTGCAGGAGTCTTCCTGTACCTGAAAAGGGAACCGAAATGGAGAAACCACCTGTGCTGATGGAGAAAACACCTGTCCATGTGATGCTACCCTCTCTCAGCCCTAAGCTGCTTCTCTGCTGCTGTTTATGGTCTCTCCTGAGGGAACCAGCTGTTTGATGCATCACAAACCTCTGAGAACAATGCCTCCCTCCACCCCTTCTCTCCCTAAGAATTACCACAGTTGCCTGCAAATTAGTCCCTGCTGGTCCCAGCATCTGGTTATATCAGACAGGATTTATTGATCCTTCTTTTGCAGCATAACCCTGCTGATGTTGCACAAATTCTGCTTTGCTGCCTTAACTAATGTGGGAGGGAGGTGAGGGTGAGGATCAGATCTTGCACTGTTGCTCCCAATACTCCTTTTAAAAGGCTTTTCAGCAGGGGAAGGCTAATAGTATTGCCTTTGGGTGAATGTGCTGTCTGTCTTTAAACTTATGAAAAGTGGAGCTACCAGCTCTTGGAAGTAAGGAAGGCAATAGTTGCTTTGTAGCATGCTGACTGGCAGGTGTTTAAGGAAAGAAACAGGTCTCTTCCCTCTTCGTTGCGGAAGGGGAGATGAAGACGTCGCGTACTGTACACAGTTTGAATGGACAAGAACAGGAACAGCTGCGCCGATCGGATGTTTGTAGAACCAAACTTCCCATTAGCAGAAGCCTGTTATAATCCTCTTCAGCTGAGCACTGAGTCAGCCGAAAATACCAGTTTGGTCCTGCTGTTCACGCTTGCTCCTGCACTGGTAGCTCCCATCAGCCCATCTCTCAGATCGTAGGAAAGGTGGGGAAACTGAGGCGCAGAAATAAAGGAATAATCTTGTAACCTGAGGCAGAAGCGGAGCACTCGTGAGAGATTCTCTCTCTGCTGTCTTGAACTTGGGAAACCAGCAGAGACACCTGAGAGGGGAAGAGTGAAATTCTGGCCTGACTTGGAAGGAATAAGGATGCAGTGGTGGAAAAGGAGGTGGCTGTGCTCATGGGTACCGGTGACTGAGTACATCTGTAGCAGTGTCTGCTTATAAAGGGGGCTGGAAGGCATTATGAGGAGCCAGAGAGGGGCGGTGTGAGCGGTGTTCTCTTTTCAGGTCATACCTGCTCTACGCTTTGCCTCGTGTTTCACGCTCTAGCTGTAACTCCTTCACTCCAAGGCCTGCGGGAAGGACATATGCAGAAGATGCTATACAGAATAAAATGGTTTCATTCTTTTTTTCTTCTTTTTCGGGGGTGGGAAGGACGAAATGCCTATTTCACGTGCCTGCCTGCTGACTAGAAGAATGTGAAGAGCTGCTCCAAGTGAGAGGCACAGTTTCCACCCTTTTCAAAAAATAAAATGAGAAGGAACATAAAGTTTTGTTCTTCCACCTAGCACGACTTCTTTTAAAGTCTTGAAGTGGGGGGGGAATGGCACTGGGCTGTTTCACTAGCAAACACAGCATCTTGTGCACGCAGAGCAGTTGCTGTCCAAAACCACTTGGCATCCATAAGCTCCTTGAGAAATTATTGCTGCTTGGCAGTTCCCTCTGCATATTTTATGGCTATGACGAGATCTCCATGCTTCTCCATTTGGAAAAGAGCTTAAAAAAACCCCCAACCCATTCTGACCAGGGCTAAAGTAACATCCTGGATGCCATAGCATAGGTGGCGATTTCTACCCCCAGCAAATAGGGGTGAGGATGTTGTCACTGGATGACTGTTCAGGTGAAATGGGTTTGTGGGGTCTCACTAAACAGGTGCCCCTACAACAAAACCAGTAGGCAGAGAGGAAGGAACGACCCTCCCATTTGATCTAGCTGGGGATGGAGCTGCTTGGAGCAGAAGGTTGGATTGGATGGGACCTCCTGAGGTCTAACCCTCATTTTCTACAGTCCGATAAGTAGTGGTGATCCCTGTCCAGGAAGGCCGCTCACGTAGGGGGATCATCCAGGACCAGCCTGCTCAAGGGAAGCTTTCCTTGATAACGCCACGACTGCCAACCCTGGCTGGACAGGGAGAAGCCACCAGAGTTATGTTAAGAGTCCTCTCTTCGATCCTGGTCCAACCATGCTGTTTTCCGGGTGTCGGGAGAGGGTGACAACTTCGTGCTGCCCTCCTCAATGTGGGTTTTTGTCCATCCCCGAGGCCCGGCTCCTGGAGCCTGGATTACTTGATACATCTTCCTTCCCTTAGACCAGCGCTTCTCCATCTGGCACCTGTTCTCGTCCGGGCACCTCGCTATGCCCGTTGCACTCGCTCAGTGTTGTGCGAGGAGCGAGCTTTGCAACCATTGTCTCTGCCAGCTGAGATGCAAGCCTGCCGAACCCTCCTGGTTTCGCGAAGCATCACTTGGAGGGGCCACAGAGACCTGCCACTTTTGGGGGAGAAAGGAGTGAGATCTCTGTGCTGAGACAATGGAAACGTCACAGGGCTGAGTCCCGTCTTGCATGATTGTCTGCACTGACCATCACGTCTGCCTCCCGCGGGGTCATTAGGGAACCAGGCAGCTCGCCAGTGCTTCTCATCCTCTCCTCTCCCCTCGTTAGATGCCAAGCCCCCTCAGAAAGTGCCGTCTCCGCTTTCACTTGTTTCTCAATTACAGAGAAACCCTCAAGTGAATCCAAGATTGGGGGACAGATCCAGGCCTCCTATGGGAGATCTCCAGCTGCGTCCTAGGACACATCTAACTGTGCGAACGGTGATGTGGCGCCCCTGGCCTGGCTGAGACTCGCCGCCTTGGAGCAGTGCTAGGACGCCGGACTCCCTTTGCCCAGGGGACTCTGGGGGCACCAAGGGGGTCCCCTGAGGTGGTGCTTTCTTAAAGGAGCCTCATGTTTAGGGCCAACCCCTGTGGAGGGGGCTGCTTGTTGTCTAATGAGGGCTAATCCTGTCCCCCCCCACCCCCGTTGGAGGGTGCAGGCCAGGCCCTGAGGGGTGCAGCCGGAGCCTGGCACCCTGCCTTGCCCTGCCCTGCTTGCTGCTGGGTTGTCTCAGGCAGGGAGGGGAGCCCACCATTTTTGGGGGACAAAAAGGCCTACAGTGGGCCCTGAGGGGTTGCTATGGAGACCCCAAGATGGCGCCCGCCGCCAGCTTGACGCCCTTCTCCAAATGGCGGCGCTTGCCACCTAGCAGCGTCGTTGCGTCATCACACTTCTCCCCTTCCTCCTTCCCTTCTCAAGATGGCGGCCCCCAGCAGGGGTTTCCTGTCCAAAGGGTGAGGGCACTTCCGCCCTGCTTCCCAGCGTGCCTTGCAGCACCGGGGCAACTTCCGGGCGGCGGCAGCTGTGGCGGCGGAGCGCGGCAAGATGGCGGACGTGTTGGATCTGCACGAGGCGGGCGGCGAGGACTTCGCCATGGACGAGGATGGCGACGGTACCACGGGGTGACCCGGATGTCTCCCCCCACCTCGGGCCGGGCCCCCCCGGTTCCGGGTCCCACCGGGCCTCCCCCGCCCCCCGGCCTGAGGCTGGCCTAGTCCCGGTTCTGGGTCCCGTATCAAGCCTTTTCCCGCCGGTTCTGGCCCCGCCCCCGCCCGGTCTCCTCCCCGCGGGGCTCGGTTTGGTTCTCTCCGGCCCCCGCGCTGACCGTCCCGTCTTGCCCGCAGAAAGCATCCACAAGCTGAAGGAGAAGGCCAAGAAGCGCAAAGGCAGAGGCTTTGGCTCAGGTAACGACGTGCCTGCAACCCCCGCGGCTCTGTCCGTCTGCGCGCGTAAGGACCCCGGTGTTCCCAGAGCCTCCAGTGCAGCCTCCAGACTGGTGTCTGCTTGTTGCTGGCAGGGCAAAGCGGGAGAGGGGCTGGGGGTGTTGCGATGCATGGGGCCTTTCAGCTGTGAGCAGATCTCTCTATCTCCCGTGTCCAGCTGTCCAAACCCTTCCCTACCTGCAGCAAACATGTGCAGGGTACTCGGTTGTCTGCCCCGCGGCCCTTGGTCCTGCTTGGAGCAGGGGGTTTCCTGGTCTTTAGGGGCTGGAAGGGACCTTACAGGTCAGGTCCAGCTCCCCTGCACGTGGGCAGCAAAGACCGCTGGGATCGGATGACCCCAGGGTTGGACTAGATGTGATCTCCTGAGGTCTCTTGCCACCCTCATTTTCTATGATCCTATGAATACGTGTTTCCCTGCATCGCTGCTGTTATAGGCTCTTTGGGGTAGGGTGTCTGAAAACTGGTGTCTACAAGCTCCTGTGGCTGGTGGTGGGGTGGCCACGCAGGAGAACTCACTAGTTGTCTGAAATGATCCACCTTTTGCTTTTCTCCCCCTGTGCCCAGAGGAAGGCTCCAGGGCCCGAGTGCGTGAGGACTATGACAGCGTGGAGCAGGATGGGGACGAGCCTGGGCCTCAGAGATGTGAGTACAGCTGGGGCTTCCTTCTGGGGTCTTTGGTGGGTGAAGCGTCACACGAGGTTGCTTTAAGGAAGGGAGGAGCCAAGTCTATCATTGAAGTAGGATCCAGTGGGTAAAATACTGGATAGGGACCAAGGGACTGCTAGGGTATTTGACCCCAACAGACTTTCCTGCCCAGAGCCGGGGGCTAGACCTGATGATCTCGCAAGGTCCCTTGCAGCGCTGAACTTCTGTGAATCTGAGATGTGGGTTTTATTCACAGTGCTACCACTGGCTGGTTCTGTGACCCTTGTGTCTCAGCTTCCTCCCTTGCAAAGTTGTGAGAGATGCTGATAAGAAACATTCTCTGAGAGCCAGGTATCGCAGCTGTCACCATTGATACAACCACACACAGAGCAACTTGTCTGTGCTCATGGGGTGTTGGGATTGTTCTAGGTTAGGATTCAAGTTAATTGTAAGGATCTGGGGGCAGAAACTTTTGCTGCTTTGCAGCCTTCCTCTTTAAGGAGTAAATGAAGAGTTGCTGTTGCCAGGGGCATCAAGCACCTGCATTCATTACCCCTCCATTCCTCTTCCCATAGCTCCACTCCAGAGTCTTCAGGCCAATAGGAGATTACAAGCTAACCCAGCTGAGATGTGGTGGGAGTGGGGATGCCCTTCCTTGCACATGCACAGCTTCACAGCCACACCAAGTTCACTAGGGCTCTCAGACCAGGCCTTTGGGTAATGAGCACTGCTTCCCTTTGCCCACAGCGGTGGAGGGTTGGATTCTCTTCGTCACTGGAGTCCACGAGGAAGCCACAGAAGAGGACATTCACGACAAATTTGCTGAGTATGGCGAGATCAAGAACATCCACTTGAACCTGGACAGGCGGACGGGCTACCTGAAGGTAGGGGGCTGGTAGGGAGAGGGCTGGCTGGGGTCTCTAGACAGGTGTGGTCACGTCTTTGCCCTGCCACAGACTCTGTGTCTGTGCCACATCATTTAATCTCTGTGCTTCGGGTTCTTGTCTGTATGATGTGGGGGCAATGGGCCTGTGAGGTGCACAGCTTCCTCTGACACGGAGGCCAAAGCTGCACTTAAACGGGCAGCTGCCCCTTAATGTTTCATACATATGATCTGGGCAGGGTGAGGAGACTGAGTGTGAGCACAGGGACGCCGGGGTTCTGTTCTCAGCTTGAGGGGTGGTGGGTGGTGCTGGTAACAGCAAAGGACTCTTGGCTTCTGTCACAGGATCCCTGTGAGATCCCTTATGATCTCATCTGAGATTCAGCTGTGAAACCATATCACAGAGAAGTGCTGGGGAGGCTTCATACTAAGAAAGAGCTTTGAAGAGGAGTTGGGTACTACCCTGTCCCCCACCTCTCTGGGAAGCTTCTGGTTCAAGTGAGCAGTTCAGGGCAATAGCTGGAAGGACAGGGCAGCAGCCTTGCCTCTCAGGCTTGTATTCCTGACACTGGTGACCAAGTGGAGAGGGGTTGTGGGAATTGGAAGCCCAGAGGTCTACTGCCAGGAGCCAAGGTGAGTGTGGAGTGAGGGTGACAGGGTGCTGATGCCACTGTCCTTGCCTCCCGCAGGGATACACACTCGTTGAGTATGAGACCTACAAGGAGGCTCAGGCAGCTATGGAAGGACTGAACGGGCAGGAGCTGATGGGGCAGCCCATTAGCGTGGACTGGTGCTTTGTTCGGGGGCCACCCAAAGGGAAGAGAAGGTGAGAAGGGGCCATATCCTGCTGGGCAACTTGATCCCCTGCCAGGAGCCAAATTGGTTCAGGATTGTCCCATTGTCTGTGGAGTGGGGAGCATGCACTCAATGGGATAGATCAGGTCTCTGCCTCTCTCACTTGGACCTGAGTCTGGGCACATTTAGTCTGTGTCCTTGGGGCTTTTGTCTCTAACTGGAAGAGGGGGTGGAGTTTTGTCCTCCAGACCAGGCACCAGGCTGAAGTGCAAGCAGGAATGTGGCAAAGTCTCTGCCCCCTGCTATCACACATGCAGTCCCCTGGGAAATGTCCATGAGGCAAGAGATGGGTTCACATCACCTGAAATCCTTACTGACCCATTTGGGAGCCAGGATGCTTTCCCCATGGAGCAGTGACCCCCTGCTGCCCCAGCTACAGTCCCTGAGGAGCAGTACTCCAGGGAGCTTGAATGGGACATGATCAACTCTCTTGGCTTGGAAAGGTTGAACCTGGCCTCTGATGCACATGGCAGGCAGTTCACACCCCCATGCTTCTTGGAGAACAACACTCGTCTTCGGTGAACTGCTAGATCTAGAATCAATTGTCACTGCTCCTGTTATACTTTGAGGTGTTTCGAACAAGCTCCCCCCCAGAGTTGGTACAATCATCTACCTTAGAGGTCTTCAAGAGAATACTGGACAGTCACCTGGCTGGGGTTGTCTGACCCCAGATGTCTTTCCTCCTCATGCAGAGGCTGGATCCATTCCAGCCCTGTGATTCTGTGATTTAAATGGCTGCCTGGTTCTACTTACTCCAGAAGTGGCTGCATTTCAAACGGTCCCTTTTACCTGTGGTTTTCTGAGTGCTTGAAGAGCTCAAGCTCGTTTGCTTGGGTAGAACGAATGTAGACCTGTCTATGCCCACTCTGCCTGTCTGTCTCACAGGGGAGGACGCAGGCGGAGCCGCAGTCCTGACCGGAGACGACGCTGAAGTCTCGCTGCCGGAGTGTTTGTTGGCAGTAACATGGTGGAAGCTCCCTGCACGATGCTGGACCTGGAACATCTCTCCTGAGCCGTCTGTGCCCCCGGGTCTCTCTCCTGTGGGTGAGAGGGGTTTCACCCAGGATCCTTTTTCCTACAAGAACATCTGCCAGGCTTTCAGCTTGTGCTTCAAATCCCCTAAGGCTTTTCTTCCAGTTCCTGTTGGGTCTCCTTGGGCAAGAGACCCAGTCCGAGGGGAGCTGGGGCACGGGGTAGGGCTGGTTTGGGAATAAGAAATGTTACCCGCAAGCTCTGAATAAAAGTTGGGGTTTTTTTTGGGGTTTTTTTTTTAAGTCTTCAGGTGTGGCCCTGCCTGTGTCTGTGTGGGGGTGCTGGAGAGTCTGAGGGGAGGGTGGCTCCCACCTGTGGGCCCCTCTTGGCCTGTGAGCTGATATTGGACAGGTTATTGTGGCCTCTGAGTGTCCCCTCTTGTGGCCCCAGTAGTGCTCCCTGCCCAGTCCGTTCCTCTAGGACTTCTGTGTGGCTCCTATGCCTGTGTCATTGGCTCTTTGTGGCTGTCTTAGCCTCAGTTTCCCATTTTGTGAAATGGGCATGGAGGCTCTAGGTAGGCGTTCTAGGAGCACCAAGGTGCTTGTGACAGGCTGGTACAGTGGGCCTGTGCTGGGTAGAGAGATGCTGCATGTGTGTCCAGGCCCAACCCAGCCTCCCCCTCTCCTTCCCACCCTATGCTCTCTGCTTTCTCCCTAGCCAGAGATGCTGCCCTGGGGGCTGCTTCCTTGCTCTCTGCTCTGGCTGAGAGGCCACCTGGCCACTGCCCCCTGGGCTGACTATGGAAGCTCATTGGGGGTACTGGTAGCTGGGCCTGGGGTCCGCAGCAGTCCCATGGGTGCTGTGAGCATCCCTGTATCATGGAAGGCAGGGGGGCTCTCTCCAGTTGCCTGTTGGGAACTTGTTTCCTGTCCTGTGATAACGCGTGGTGCTCACAGGAGCCCAGGGAGTGTCACAGGGCAGGTAACCTTGGCCCCCCCACCTCAGTGTCTGGAACTCATCTTACCTGGGGCAGCCACCCTACTCTGACCCCC
>JAGPOW010000863.1:1299276-1324092 GCA_030014935.1 Caiman crocodilus
TTTTGGACCCCCCAGGGAGGGAGCCTCCACTGCCTCTCTAGGTGCCTGTTCCAATGCTCAGCCACCCTCATAAAATGTTCCTCCTCCTCTCCAACCTCAGTTTCCCTTGCTGCAGCTTGAGGCTGTTGCTCCTAGTCCTGTCCCCTGTGGCCGGAGGGTAGTAGCCCAGCTGGGTGCGCTCTAGAATGGGGTGAAATGAGAGGCAGGATCCCTGCGACGGGGACCAGTTTTCCCCCTTCCTGACTCAAGCCCCACCAGCTGCTGCAGCTCATGTTAACTAACCCTGGGGGGAGGGAGGGAGTGGCAGAGGACTCTCTTCACATCTGTCATTGCCTGGGGAACAGGAAAGCGGAGCCATGGTGGGGCGATGTGGCACGAGGGTCTGAATCACGGCCCCAGTGCTGGAGGAGCAAAGGGGCTGGTTCCCTAAAGCTGAACACTGAGGCCTGGCTTTACTTTTTCCTCTAAGAGAGATGGGACATAGATGGATGGATGTGGGGGAAGAAAGAAAGGGAGAGAGCCTAAAGAAAGAGAGAAAAGAGCAAAGACAGGAAAAAAAGGGAGGGAGAAATGAAGGTGAGGAACAGAGAAATAAAGCGTGAGCAAAAGGAAGGATGAGTGTGACTGATGGAAAAGACAAAGGGAACAGAGAGCCAAAAGAAAGGCCTGCAGAGATGATGGGGAAGGAAAACTGAGGCAGGGGACATGCCAATGCATGCAGACATGTACAGAGATGCACACACATAGCTTGGTCCTTGGCACCCATGTGCAGCCCCAACTCCTCCCTCCCCACCCCAGTACGGCATCAAGTGGCACTGGCTCACCACAGGCTTTCTTCATCTTGCCCGAGATCTCGAGGAGGATGCGGGAGTAGCATAGCACCATGATGAGCAGGGGCAGCAGGAAGAGGCAGGCGAAAGTGAACATGTTGTAAAGAGTCTCCTGCCAGTGGGCGCTGAAGCTGCCCACTGTGGCACACTGGATGAAGTAGCTGGGCCGGGACCGACTCACCGTGTGGAAGACAAAGATCTGGAAGAGATGCCCCGCAGGCCCCCCAGGCTGGCAGTCAGCTCCACATCCCCAGGAGGTCCAGCCTGTCCCACCTCCCTGCCTCTGTGTATACTGGAGCAGACCACTGGCCCCCAGCCCTGCTCCCAGCCCATGTTGGACCAGAGAGGTCCAGTGGGTCCCACATCTGTGCCTCCTTCCTGTATCAAGAAAGACCATGGACCTAGCGAATGTCCTAGCTTGTCGAGATCCGGCCATGACAGCATCCGGCTCATCCCATCTCACTCTCTGCCCCAGGGAGATGCATCTACCACAGCCTGGCATACCTGGATCTTGACCATGTGAGAACATAAAAACTGCCACAAACTGAGTCCATCTTGCCTGGTCTCTGGTATCACAGAGACGGAGAGCAGATGCTGAGAGGGAGGGTGATCTGGGTCTCACCAAGGTGTTTTCCCCTGTTCCTCTCTTGCAGCCTCCAGCATTTAGGATCTAGGAAGCTCTGATGCAGAGGCCATGCCCCTCGCTCCCCTGGTCAGTAGCAACTGATGCCCCTTTTCTCCATTAATGTGTCCAACTTCTTTGTGGATCTAGCTATGTATCATCACCCCATTGGCCTACCTAGTCTGGCATCCCAACAGGGGTCAGCCCCTTGGTCCACCTAGTCTGGTACCCCCATGTCCTGCCCACTACCCTATCCACCCATATTCCATCTCCGGCCATAGGACATAAGGCTACCCATACTCCATCTCCGGCCATGAATCTAGTGCCCCCCACTACCCATACCCAAAACCATTGGGAATCTTGCCCCCAGGGGCAGCTGTGACATCCCTCCCCTACCTGCGGCAGCGCCAGCAACACACTGAGGCCCCAGGCTATGCACAGCATGGCCTTGTTCTTTTTCTTGGCGTCGCCCACGCCCAGCGGGTTCAAGATGGCAGCCTGGCGGTCCAGGCTGATGACCACGGTGACGAAGGCCGAGGCATACATGGCCACCAGCTTGAGGAACATGAGGGCCCGGCAGGCCACATCACCCGCATACCACTGCACGGTGATGTTCCACACCGCGTCCAAGGGCATCACTACAAAGGTCACCAGTAGGTCGGCTGCTGCCAGGTTGACAATGAGGATGCGGACGTGTGGCCTCTTGCGGTATTTCCGTGTGACTGTCCAGAGCACGACGATGTTGAAGCAGGCAGATGAGAGGAAGAGGACGCAGGTGATGGCCACCCGCACCTTGGCGGCGGTGGAGAATGTGGGCAGCAGGAAGATCTCCTCTCCCGGGATACTGGCATTGAACCCACCACTGGCCAAGCTTCCTGCTGTTACTTGGGGCTCCCCGCAGCTCTGGTTCCCTGCCACAAGTGAGCCCAGCTCAAGCATCTCCTCAACCCTCGGGCAGGCAGTGGTGTTCATCTCAGAGGCACATCCTAGTATCCTGCCTTTGCTGTCTGGAGTTGTCCCTCCCGCTGCTGGTGCTGCAGCTCCAAGGAGAGCAAAGTGGCAGAGATCCGTGGTGCCGACTCCGGCTGGTCCCGGGGAAGCCCTGCTACTCTTTGACGTTGGCAGGGGCAGGGGTCCTTGGGCATGTTTTGCTGCTTGAAGGGAGACGTTGGGATGCTGGAGCTTCCTGCTGTACCCTCAGCGGCTTTTGCTTCTGGGAGCCAGCAGGGACCAGCTTTGTCACGATAAAGTTTCCAGAGTCTAAATTGAGTCTTGCTTTTCAGTTTCCATCCACACTGCACCTGGGGGCTCTGTCCAGGATGTGGAAGAATTAACGAGCTCCCCAGACAGAGTCTCGCTGACCGCCCTCCGGAGGTAGGTGCCTGGACATATTTCCCAGGTGAAGAGGCTTTCCCAAGCTCCTGTGGTTGAATTGAAGCCTTTTGCGGGGCATCGGGTGTAGGAGACAGGTAGCCTCTGGGCTCAGCACAGTGCCAGGCTGGAGGTTTTCCCTCCAGGCTGCAAGATGTTGCTTTTTTCCAAGCGTTTTTGCTCTGTGCATCCTCCCCAGGCTCCTCCTAACGCAGCCTCTGTGACCCCTAGCAAGCTTGCCACCTCCATGGCCCAAGATATGGTGATGCCACATCCAGGTGGGTCATACAAGGAGGCCTCTGCTTCCCACAGGCAGTTTCAGTCTGCGTCCTGTCCGTGGAGAGCTGCGACTGGCAGCACCAGGCACCTGTGAATCAAGCAGGAATTTGCATTAGCTGCTGGTTTTCACTGTCCACAAAGTCCTGTCACGCAGGGGGGGCAGTCCGTGGCCCACAGTCTGCTGTGTGATTGCAGCAGCACCAGGGGTTCAAGAGGGGCCAGAAAGACATGTGGCCTCGCTAACTGCAGCAGCCTTGGCATTCATCACAGCTCTGACTGCATTCTCCCCAACCCCAGGGGAGGCTTCGCACCCATGGGTATACATCTGAGACACTCCCCCTCCCTGTCTCGTCTCACGCAGGCAGCTTGATGAGACCCACCTGCAGCCACCAAGCTTGGGTGGACACCAGGCCCCGGGAACCCCAGCTCAGACAAGACTTCTGTCACTCCCAGCAGCTGGTGCCGGCCCAGCATCCCTTCCATGGCCAGCTGGGACAAAGCCACTGCAGTCATTAGTTTTCATGCCACCTGCAGGAAAGGCCAGACCCATTGCTCTGCAAGGCTGCGTGCAAGCTGCGCAGCCCAAGGTCCCTCAGCCACCTCGTCCTGACCCTACTGGGCTATTTTTAGCTTGTCTGCGGGAGGACGTGCTAGGCTGATTTATTGGCAGGGAAGAAGAGAGAGGAAGCAGAGACAAGAAGCAGCAGCTGGAGCGCCGTCCAGGTGTTCGGGCCAGCCGCATGCTGCTGGCCAGAGGCTCCTTGGGGATTCCCACAGGGAGGCAGGCCTCCAATCTCGCTGGGGTGGGGGGTCCTGTCTCCAGAGGGGCCGATGCTCAGGTCCATGCAGCCTCTCTGGGGCAGAAGGACCAGGACTTCAGGCCAGTGGGGGAAAGAGTTGGGGCTGGGGGGCTCGATTCAGCCAATTCTCTGTGCCCAGGGGTTGGATTTGGTTTGTCCCCTCCCTGCAAAGCAGGCCTGTTGCTCTGTGGAGGGGAGAACCCAGCCCCCAGGGGCAGGGAAAGGGCAGGGATGGGGAGCTGGACCTGACCACAGCAGCCCCCTGGATTTGCCCCAATCTCCCCTTAGCATGCAGACATGCCTTACCATGGGCTCTGTACAGCCTCCCAGACCCATCCAGGGGCTGGGAGGTGGGTTCCCAGGGCAGCCACCCCCCACCCCCAATCCCATCTCCCTTCCTGGTGCCCCTAATCCCAGGCTCCCTGGGGCAGGCGCTGCACTGCTCTGTGCCTCAGTTTCCCCACTCAGATTGCAAGCTCCCTGGGGCAGCAACTGTCTGCCCTTATGCCACAGCCACCAGCCCTGAGGCAGGGGTGGTGGCTGCAGGGGAGCCTGGCCCTGGGGGCACCGCAGAGACCTCCCCTCTCAAGCTAGGTCACTCTAGGGAGCTGGGCTGCATGGGGCTGTACCCCAGGCCCAAGCCAGGGGAGCGGTGTCCAGTGGTTAGAGCAGGAGAGCAATGAGCTTGGGGGTCCTGGCTCTGAGCCCCAGCTCTGGGAAAGAAGTCAGGACTTCCACCCGGCTCCAGGGCAGGAGTGAGGTTGAATGGTTGGAGCTGGGGTGGGGGGCAGATCCCTGCCCGTTGATGGGGTGGGGGGAGGCTCAGAGGAGACCCTGCTTTCCTGGTGTTGGGATGGGGTGGGGGGGTCCGCATCCTGATCCGGCGCCAGTGTAAACGGCTCAAAGCAGGGTGGGGGGCGAGTGCAAGGGTCCGGATCCCGACCCGGCGCCAGTGCCAGCAATGGGGGGCGAGCCCGCGGGCCCCGATCCCGACCCGGCGCCCGTGTAAACGGCTCGGGGCAAAGCGGGCAGGGTGGTAGGGTCTCGATCCAGTGCAGAGAGGTCAGGGCGGGTGTGGGCAGCGAGCCCGAGGGTCCCGAGCCCGACCCGGCGCCAGAGCCGGCAATGGGGGGCGAGCCCGCGGGCCCCGATCCCGACCCGGCGCCCGTGTAAACGCCGCAGGGCTGCGGTCGCGGAGCAGAGGACGGCCCGACCCGCGCCCCGGGCCCGCGACGCCCCTCCCCGGCTCCAACTTTCCTTACCGGCCCGCAGCCCCGCAGCGCGGCGCGGCTGCCGCAGGTCCCGGGCGCGGAGCGCCGGCGTCCGCAGGGCACTGCAGCGGGGGCGCGGGCTGCGGCCGCCGCCGGGGAAGGCGCGCGCTCTGCGCCGCCCGGGGCTCTGCGAGCGGGATGCGGCCCGGGGAGCCGGTGCCGAGCGCTGCCCTGGGGCGGGTCTGGCCCCGGGGGGGTTAAACCGGCTGCCTGCCCCTGCCTGGCTGGTAGCCCGGGCACGAGTGGGGGGCGCGAGCCCCACGCAGGGCTCGAAGGCACCCGACCTGGCAGGCAGCAGTGCGGGGCCGCCGGGGCTAGTAAGGCGCTTACCTTGAAAAAGCTTCTAGCAGCAGCACTGGCCAGGCTCCCCGGGCCCCTGGGGTCTACGAGACCTCAGCCAAATCGCCTCCTACCCCGCGCCTCAGTTTCCCCAGGCACAGCGATGGGCTGCAGGGCCCGCCACTGCACGGGGAAATGCTAGAGAGGACGACCAGCGCTGGCTGTTTCCCATCCAGCCCCAGTGCTAGGGTTCAGGTAGGAACGGCTCCTCTCTCTCACCCCTGAGAAAAGGGCTTGGGTTGAATGATACAAACCCAGCCTGGACTGCTACTATCAACACGCCCCAAATGCAAGCTCTAAAGGGGCCTGGAGGTCCTGTCTGACCTTCCCGTTCACCCTGGATGGGGCCCAGGATCTTGGGTTGGGCTGAACAGTTGCAGGCAGACACCAGAGGATTTAGTCCAGCACTAGGGAGCAAAGGAGCTGTAATCTTAACCTCCCTGTCCTGCATCCCCTGTCCCCCCAGCATCACTGCAGGTTGGCCCCGCCAGCTCTGAGCCTTGTGCACGCATGGGATTGACTATTTGCAGTCCTGGAGGCTGGCTGACGGAAAGCTCTCAGGCTAGCATCTGAAACACCTCAGGAGGAGGTGCTGTTTCCCAGCAGCAGAGCCCAGAAATCCCGCAGTCTGTCTGCAAGCTGAGAGCTCCCACAGATGGACCAGGAGGACATCTGCCAGGGGACAGGATCTGGGGGGTTGCTCCCTTCTTGCCACCACTGTATGAGCTAAGACCCAGCCTCTGGACCTGTTTGGGCCCCGGGTGAGGGTCCCTCTTGGGCAGGGGGTGAGTCAGAGCCAAGTGCTTCTGCCGTAATGAATAAATCAGCAGGATGGTGAATAATTCATCTGTGTTTTGCAGCCGCACAGCTGCCTGCTTCAGCCAGCATCAGCTTCAGACCCAGAGGTCCTAGTGAACCATCCTCCCAGTGCTCCCAGCCCCCTGCTCTGACCCAAGCCTGAAAGTCGGGAATTGCATTGGACTTTCCCCAGCACAGGAGAGGTGTTTTCCCACAACCTGGCTTGGGAAGGATGTGTGACTAGGAGCCCGGACTTGTGGGCTCCACTCCTGCATCCAGTGGGAGCATGAGCTAGACGACAGAGCACAGGACTGGGGCCAGGACTCTGTGATTGTGGTGCTGGATCTGGAAGGGAGCAGCGATGTTATCAATAGTACCCAGGGGGAGTGGGATGCTATTTCAGTAGTACCCAGGGAGGGTGGGGTGGTCCTGGACGGGGCCCTACTGGACCCTGGAACAGAAACCTGGTCCTTACCAAAACTCCAAAAGGCTCCTAATCTAAGGACCGGAGTAGAGGGCAGGGCACCAGCGCTCCTGGGTTTCTTCTCCAGATCAAGGAGCATTTCTAAGGCAGAGGGAGACGAGGACTAGGAGCCAGGGCTCCTGGGCTCCATCCTCCCATCTGGAGGCAAGGATTTCCTGCAGCGCAGTCCTGGGAGCCAGGATGAAGGGCGTCTGTTCCCAGCTCTGCCCCTGTCACCCTCCAGGCCGGGATGCAGCACTCACCTTTGGTAGGATTCACAACTTCCCATCTCCCAGGTGCTTGGAGGCTGTATCTGTTCAGCTCTGGCTGGAACAAGCACCAGGGATGTTCCTTCCAGCCCAGCCCAGCCCAGCCCATGAGACTCGGACTGTTTC
This sequence comes from Caiman crocodilus, assembly GCA_030014935.1. NCBI lineage: Eukaryota > Metazoa > Chordata > Crocodylia > Alligatoridae > Caiman > Caiman crocodilus. Next base: position 1,306,445 of record JAGPOW010000863.1, read on the forward strand.
CATCCACCCTTTCAATGTCACCAGCAGAACCCACCTGCCAAACCCTTTCCTTCACTCTGCTGGGTCATTTCTCTCCCCAGCAAGTCACAACAGAGATCCGAGACCTCATGAAACTTTAATGCCCTGCTTGGCTGATTCTCTTCCCGGGCAGGGAACAGGCTTGGGGACATGGAGAGGCTGAGCTCAGAGGTGTTAGCAAAGGTATCACACCTCTTCCAATGCAGCTGGGCTCTCTGGGCTGACAGAAGGGCTTCGGCGTGGAGCGGGCAGGAGGGAGGAGGGTCCAGCGGACAGCGCGGAGGAGGCAGCCAGCTCCTGCTGACTCATCATGTCCTTCCTCCCTTAGCATCAGCAGTGGGGAGCTCCAGGAGGGGCCCTGTGATTGGCAACTCTTATCCCAGGATCTGGGGGAATCAAGGGGAAACCCTGGCTTTTCCACAGCTTCCCACTTTCCTTTCCCCAAAGGGGCACAAAACACAGCATGTGCAGCCCTACCCCGTGCTGCAGGAGCCCTGGGGATCCTGGCACTAGCACAGCATAACAGGGGAAAGCCAGCTCCCCAGAGGCCAGGCTCAAACATGGGGCCAAGTGCCCTGCTGTCCCTCATGCTAAGCCTCCAGCCCTGGCATGAGCCATGGATTGAGAGGGGCCTGTTGTTTTGTTTGCTTCTGCATAGCCCTGCCTCGAATCTGCTGCCTCGGCACCCGGGCTGTTGAGCCAATGTCCAGACTCTGCCCAACTTCTTCCCACTCATGCAGGAGCAGGAAGCAAGCACATCCTGGGTTAGCTGGACCGGGGGCTTCTTCTGGTACCGCTGATCCGAGTGATGACCACAGCCATGCTAGCTTGCAGCTGGTACTGGCAAGACATGGGTAAGATGCTGTCCTTGCTTTGTCACCTTGGCAGATCCGGCAGGAGACAGTGGTGCGGTTGCGCCCGACTTTGATTCCTACTCTACCCAAACTGCCTGGGAGGAGCAGCAGCTGTGCTGAGGGAGTCAATTGTCTTCATGGCTTGTTGTAATCCACTTATTTCTGCTAATCTCTTAAATCCATAGGTGTTAACAACCCTATGTGCTTGTTAATAATCTCACTGTTTCTGTATTCAAACCATCCTTCCTTCTGCAGTGTTGCTGTCTTAGCCCTTCCTGGTAAAGTATCTCTCCTACTTCATAGCTTCGCAGACTGCTTTTCGTTCAAGCTCAATACCTGAACTCAAGTGTAGAAATGAGTGATAGTGAAGTATTTCAGGCACTGTCAAGATGCTCAGAAAGGCTAGATTTTGTTGCCTGCAATTAACACGGGTGTGTTTAGCTATGATGACAACAGGACCAATGAAATAATATCTTTTTGCCCATTTGTTGCCTAGCTTCATGTGCTTTTCAAATGCAATATATAATCTAACAAATAAATGAGCAGCCCAAAAAAGCTATATTTGTTTTGGCTGTGAACTTAACCTGAACCAGGTAGCGCTGGGCCCCTAGCTTATTAGGAAAACTTCTAGTTACTCTGTCGCTGGAGAAAAACGTGTTGTGCTATGTGTATTGATGCAGCGCATCCTTTGAACCCCCCTTTTCAAAATCCTAGCTCCGCCCATGACCTTTAGTTCCAATATAGACCAGAGGGAAGCAGTACGTCCCTTCCCAAACCCCCTCACCCCATCCATCCAAGAAATGACCTGGGAGCCAGTCAGCTGTGTTAGACTTTTATTCACTGATATGTCAAGAATAGGCAGTACCCCGGCACCCCCAATGCCACTGATCGCTCCCTCCACTCAGGTCTTCTCCTCACCCGCCCCCCCAACAGAGATGGGAGCAGCAGGGTCACTGGAGCTGGGAGCCCAGCTGGGGGATCACAACGGATCTGCCCTTCCCATGTTGCCAGACTGATCTGTGAACTCCTCTGAGCCTCATCAACAAAGCCTGGGGGAAGCCACAGCCCCAAGCTGGGCTTGGTAGGGAAAGGGGGGCCTGCTCTGGAAGAGCTGACCCCTGTGCTTGAACCCTGATTGTCCGATAGTGCAAATCCCCAGGCAGAAATGCCTTGATGGACCTTGCTGTGTGTGAGTGGGGGCAAAACTGACCGTGGCTGGGAGCTACATGGACCCTCGCCGGCTACTGCAGCTGGGAAGATGTCCCCTGGATAGTCCCAGCCGGCCAAAAGATCCAGCTGGAAATTGCTCAAGGCCCAAAGACCTCCTATTTAGGTGGGTTTTGCTTTTGCAAAGCCTGGAAGACCCCAAACCTGCCCCTCAGGGTTGGATGAGGATGTACTGAAGATGCTGCTGCATTTCTGCATCATGAACTGCCACGGGTTTATAGTACAGCCCCCCACACTACGACTGCCTGTCAGAGACCTGAGGTGGGGGAGCCGGGGCAGCGCCATACACACACGCATGGGCACACACAAACCAGTGAGGTTCCTATGGAGGAAAAGCAATTAGAAACCCCCCAGCGAGGTCACTGCTGCCCAGCAGGTCAGCAGAAGGGGGAAGTGTTGTGCTCCTACGACATGGGCATGGGAGGAAGAGCAGGATAATACTGGAAGCTCACAGCGACCCAGTCGTTGCAGCAGGCTTGGAGGCAGAGACATCCCTAGATTGGCATAGGCCTGGCATAAACACCTCCTGGGACTGAACTGGCAAGAGCATGGGCTCAAACCCACACCCATTAGACTTTCTTCCATTAGAGAGAGACACTCTCAACACTAGCTGCAATGCAGCAGCTTTTGCAACTGCACCATGTATCTGGTCTCGTTGCATCTTTCCACCCTGTTGACCTACAGCCTCAGGCCTGAGCACCCTCCCCTAGCTCAGTGGCAGTTTCCAAAGCCCAGTCATGCCACCGCTGGGAAGAAATTCCCAGCAGTCATCCCTGGCCGTCAAGGAAGAGCTCATTAATTTTGCAACAAATTACCCCCAAATCTGGCAGCAAATAGCTTTGAATACAGAAAGGAACAAAGAGGGAACTGTGACTATGATCAGATGCTGCCTCTTGAATATTTTAAGGCCAGATTCTCATTGGGTGTAAATCAGAAGCGGCACTAATTTGTACCAACCAAGGATTTGGTCCTATGTTTCCAGCATGCTGCCAAATTGTGTACGGAGAAAACAGTGCAGCTTTCTAGGAGCGGCCAAGGAAGAAGCTGGAATGTGGTAGCTGTTGTAGAGTTGGGGACATTGGGTGACATACTTTAGTGCAAGCTTGCTGCCACACTCAGCAATGGGCACGTTTACCATGTTGCCACATCGGTTGTAATCGGGAGGTTTCAGAGTCAACGCCAAATTGAAATGAATGTGGGGATGTTCACGTATCTTGGGGCTATTATTATAGGCTCTCAATAAGGCCACATGGCTTCAGTCACATGCCATCCATTCAAAAGACACTTTGCAGCCATGAAGCTGCTTTCTGGGAACAAAAGAGGGGGGCAGCAAGGAGTTGGCACCTGAATATAAGCAGATCCTTGGGGCCTGACTACCATGCCCAGCCCTGGGGAAACTACTGATTCCTTTAGGTGTATCCAAAACCGAGGTAAGCTACATGAGTGCTAACCTATAGTGTGTTCAGGCACGAATCAAGCCACTCTAAATGCTACACCAGTGATTCTCAACCAGGGATCTGCAGCACTCAGGGGTGCCTTGAGATCCTTTTAAGGGTGCCGCGGATTTCCATGCCTTGTTAGCCCTGTCAGGCGTGCAAGCATGATTCACAAGATAAACCAGAGATTTTCTGTCGGCATCTGTAGCGTCAAAACCATTCTCATCCGTCGTGGGCTGCCTGAGTTCTTTCCAACAGAATTGCTCTAGGACTTTTCCATAGTCAAATATGAGTGAAAGCTGAGAGCTGGCATCTCCGAGGGGGAGCCTGGAGTCTAAAAGAGTTGAGAAGCCCTGTGCTATGCCCTTTGCTTCAGCAATGTGCTGCCAAGACCCCTCTCTCCTCTGCCATTGCTCTGTGCTTAGGAAATTCAAACTGTCCCGGCAGTGCCTAGAAGTCGAGGATTACAGGGGTGATTTCGAGTGCGGTGCTAATCCTATTGCTTTATCTAAGGTGGCGGCTCAGCCACAGACAGAATGCTAAATAAATTACAGATACTACTTAGCATTTATAGAGCACTTCTTATCCATGGACTGCAAAGCGCTGTACAGACACAGGTCGGTATCATTGCCCCCACTGGATCCAATGGGGAAACTGAGGCACGGAGGACAAGGGTGGGGGGTTGGACCTGTCCAAGGCCACACAGCAATCACAGACAGGAAAAGGAGCCAAGAGGCTATAGTTCCCCTGTACCCTTAACTCTGACCACTTTCCTCCCCCAACTGGGAACAGAAGCTGTGGCCTCCATTGGGCCGTAGCGGGGCAGCGCCTCAAGTGCTGACTGCCTCATCTTGGGGTGTTCAAAGGGGGTTGATTTTTCTGAGGCTGGAGCAGCAGGGGGCATCTCTTTAAAGCAGCCTGAGTCAAGCCCCCAAAGCCAGTCCCCTTTACTCTGACCCCTTGACAGCATTTCCCTCCCCAAGATGAACCTAGTAGTCCGGGCTCAATACGACGATTAATATTGCAGGGAGGAGCAGGTGGCCTGGCAGGTCCCCACAGCTCGGCCCAGCGGACAGCAGCAGCTGGGCCCAGGAAATAAGCAGCAGCTTCTGGGTACGGAGCCTGCATCCCTCTGGATGAAAGCCCAAGAAACGTGGGAACCCCACACCCCCAGACCGGCTGCTCTGGGGGGTCTTCTTCCTTTCCACATCCCCTTTGGCTTCCTGCCTGGGATAGCAGATGCCGTCTGACGCACCCCGGACTGCCACGCTGGGGAGTCTGGAAGCCCGGTCGGTGCGACTGAGAGTCACCCCCAACCCGGTGGGCAGCAGCGGAGCCTCTATGGCTGGAGCCAGCGGCTGTCCAGTAGCTCCCAGTGGGGCCAGTTCTTCTGGGAAGCAGCCCAGCCCTGGAGCGGTCCTGTTGTGGTCCAGTTCTTGCATTGGGCCTGGCATTAGGATTAATACGTGTGGGAGGCAGGGGACGGGGGCGGGCGGTGGAAAGCAGCAACCCAGGGACCGCAAGAGGCTGCCCAGGGTGGGGAGAAGATGGGGAGCTCTGGCCATCTCCCGCAGCCTCTCCCCAGGCAACGGGGCCCAGTTGCAACGGGGCTGTGGGTTCTGGCTCCTCTAACTGGTCGGGTCGCCCTGGGCCAGCAGGTTTTGGAAGTTGACCAGCTGCTTGATCTGCTCCGTTTGCATAGAGTGCCTCCTCATCAGCTTCTTCTTGCTCTTGGGAGAGGTGGGGGCCACGGGCACGAGCCCCCGGTGCCCGGGTGAGGGGGGCCTGCCGTTGGACCGGATGTCGGGGATGGGCGGGTGCGGGTTGACGTTCAGTGGGGGCAAGAAACCGGGCCGCGTGTGGGCGATGTGGTCCAGGAGCATGGTCGCAGAGCCCCGTCTCTCCAGCAGCCCTGGGGAGCGGCGCCGGCCCGAGAGCGGGGACACGGCACTGGGGATGCTCTCCAGGGACTCCCGGGAGGAGCTGGTGGGCAGCGTGAGGGGCGAGGCGTTGTACCTCCTCCTCTCCAGCGAGACCCGGCCTGAATCGGGCGACCCGGGGATGGAGTCGGGGCAGAGGTGCGAGTCGGACTCATAATGCTCCCGCCGCGTCAGCTTGTGGTGGGCCGTGCCCCGCAGACCGTGCCCTGGCGGCCCCCCGCTCTCCTGGGCCTCCGGGGCCGTGTTACGCCGCGACAGGGGCTGGTGGAGGTGGCCAAAATGGACCTTCTCGGCCCATGGCGCCTCGGGGCCTGCACCTTCCTCCGCCCCACCATCCTGGGGGGCTGCCACCTTGAAGTACGAGGGCTCCTGGCCCTCGATGCTGTGCCGCCGCGACAGCAGGGCCCTCTTGGTGAGGCTCAGGCCATTCATCTCGGCCGTCAACCTCTCCTCTGGCGTCCGCACCTTCTCGGTGTGGGGGGCGGCCAGAACGGAGGGCGCCACCAGTCCCCATGGCTCCGAATTGAGCCTCTTCAGCTGCTTGGCCCGGCCCTTGGGAGGTGGCGGGGGCACTGGCACTTGCTCAGAGGACCCATCTGGTCCCGGCAATGGTGGGGGGCAGCTCAGCCGCGTGGCCATGGTGAAGTTGAAGACGTCTCTCTCCTCCTCTTTCTCACTGGCCCCGGGGGACTGGGATGTGCGGACCTCGATGTCCGAGGGCGACATGCACAGGGAGGGCAACGGCTTCTCCTCCAGCCCTGGGGATGGGGGCGAATTTAGGTACTGCTTGGTCTTCTTGGTGCCCGAGGGGGATGTGTCGGTGGTAATGATGATCACCTCCTTGCCCTTGGCCTTGCAGGCATCCAGCAACACCTGCAGGGTCTCCCGGTCGCCTCGGTTGATGGCGTACACCAGGGCGGAGGCGCCCGAGTAGTCCTTGGCGCTAGGATCTGCCCCGTGCTCCAGCAGCACCGATGCCACCGACGGGCCGGCCTGGTCGGCGCAGGCGTGCATCAAAGCCGTCTTGCCCGTCTTGTCGGGGATGTTGGGGTCGGCCCCGTTCTCCAGCAGGTACCGCACCATGCGGGGCTTGTTGTGGGGGTCGTCGTAGCGGGCCAGGCAGGCAGCGATCAGGGGCGTCTCCCCCTGGGCATTGCCTTCGTTGATGTAGGCTCCCCCCTCCAGCAAGAGGCGGGTGAGGCGGAACTTGCCCTGCCCCACGGCCTTCAGCAGGGCATTGCCTTCGGTGTGCAGCATGGCGGCGGGGCGTTCACCGCCGGGCGGGGGCGGCCTGGGGGAAACTGAGGTTGGGGGGAGCAGGGCTGGGCCTGGCCCAAGGAGAACGCATGCCTGGGAGGAGAGAGAAGAGAGAAAGGAAGTCATGACCTCTGGCAGTGCAGCCTCAAACCATCCTGCAGCCACCCCTCGGCTGGAGCAAAGCCAGTGTTTAATAGCCAGGTAGTCACACGGCGGCCACCTCTGGAGTGAGGTTTGTTTAATCCAGTCCCAGCCCCTGGATGGTGGTAGCGCAGCCTGGGACGTGCCTCTGTAAAAAAATCCCCCTTTCTCCGCCCCAAATCTGATGCCCCAAGAGACATCCGGGGGCAAAACAACCCTGTCTCAGCATCCACCCTTGTCTGCCCCTGGCAGCTGTATTAAAATAAGGGCATTAAAGGGCAATAGGAGGGCATTAAAATAAGGAGCTGAATCACTCCACACCCCACATGTGGGGGCATCTGGAGATGGGGTGATGCACGGCAGAAGCAGCTGCTGCTTCCAAACCTGGCTAGAAATCCTAGGGGGCTCAGATCCCCAGATCTCCCACAGACGCCCGGCTGGGAAATCCAGCCACCCATGGTGTCCAGCCACCCATGGTGTGACGAAACAGAGACAGGGCAAAGCAGGGTTGTGAGATGGGGTTCAAAGAAGAGGTTGCAAGGGTGGAAGGGAAAAGTGAAGGCAAGAAAGAGAATCAGGGGAGGTAGAGAAAGAGGGAAGGGAAAGAGGACCAGGAGGAGGTGTAGAGGCAGGTCGAAGGGTAGAGTAGGAGAGGACACAAGAAGGCAGGAATGAGACGGGATGAGTAGAGGGTGGGCTGGGGTCTTCTTGGGGACCCTGGCTCACCCATTTCCACCCACCCCAGGCTAACTAGCAGCATCCCACATGTCTTTGGAAGCTGGTGCGGTCCCCCATCCCGGAGGTTGATTGAATCAGGGGCTGTGAGACGAATGGACCCAAGAGTCTTGTTCAGAGCTGCCAAGGGACAGGAGGGAGCTGACTCCACAAGCTAAGCAGACTTGGCAGGGATCTGGGTAGGAGACCTGCCACTTGCACTTGTGAGTTGGCTCTTTTTGCGCAAGAGCTGGTGTTCTGGCCTGGGGGCTTCTTCACGTCCTGTCCTAAAACGTTAGAGAGCCTTCTCGTGCAGAAAGAGAGCGCCGCGTCATGGTTAGAGCAGGAGACAACGAGCCAGGACTCCTGGGGTCCAGGCGCAGCTCTGGGAGAAAGCGGCTGGAGCGGCGACACTGGAAGCAGAGAGCTTGCAAATCCAACCTCAGGTGACTTGCCCAAGGTTATCTGGACAGTCTGTGGCAGAGTCAAGTCCCGGTATGTGGGCACAGCAGAATAGGTGTGGGGGAGATGAGAGCATATGAACCCAGGTATGTCAATGGAAAGTGCCAAGTGGGGGAGGTTGGGTGTCTCTAACCCCGCGCTGTCCCGAGAACACACGGTCCAGTCCTGCTGGCCACGCAGTTAAAGAGTGGGGCTGGCCGGGCCTGGAGAGGACTTTGAGGAGCATATGGCAGCAGAGAAGTGACGGGGGGTTTAAAATAGCTGGGCTGAGATTTTCAGTGGCATTTGGATGGCAAGTTCCTGTTAACACTAACATCATCGGGATAGCTGGATCCCTGCAGCAGCCTGGAAAATCTCAGTCTGTCTGTCCTCATAGACACTCATTCCTGCCTGCGTTGTGGTGTCACTTCAGCAGCCATCCACGCACCAGCACACAAAACAGGGGGAGGATCCCGGAGCCGTTTGTCATTTGCAAGACAAGGGCGCTTGCCAGCTCAGTGGCCCGCTACAGCCGCTTTGTCATTAGCACGCATTAATTTCCTCATTACCTCTGGATTTAGCCTGTAGTTGCCACGTCTTTCTCCAGGGAGGGGAAGACGGGGAGGCTGCTATAATGGGCTGAGCCTGGACCAGGAGGTTTGGGCTGCCACACTTTATTCCTAGTTGCACGGGAAGTGCAGACGCAGGGGTAGCATATAAGTTTTGGAGGGAAGACGGTGGGGTTTGGTTCCTAGCTGTATCGGAGGAGAGCATAGGTGCAGGGATCCGGGCGTCTGGGTTCTGTTCTAAGCTGGAGGAGGCAGCGCTGATTCATGGTTAGAGCAGGCAGACGGGAATCGGGACTCCTGGGTTCTCATTTTTTCGCCCTGCCACTGACTAATAGGACAAATCCTTTCACCTCTTTGTGCCTCACTTTCCCCAACAATAGACCAGGGACGACGCATGCTCACTCATCTGCCACAAATTACTTTGAGGTCTCTACCCGGGGGCTTCTAAGAGGCCTCGAGGAATGAGGTGCCCACTTCCCTTTGGGCCCCTAATGCTCCTAGCTCCCCATCACCTCTTCCAAAAATCCCAGCCCCAAGTGCATTAAACAAGAGCTTGGTGCAACTCCCACAGAGCTTCTCTCTGGACCACCGTGGGCTGTGCCCAGGCCTGAGGCATGACGCACTCTTCTGAGTTGGTTATTTCTCATCTCTTCTATTTGGAGCACCAAGCAAAAATACACCGTGGCAGGGGGAAGGGTGTTAGAGAAAAGAGATGGATGCATCCGAGATGCGGCAGTCTCTGAAATCCCTGCACATGTTCTTTGACACAGAGCAGCCGCCGGACCAGCAGCCGCCTGACAAAGGGTTTCGCAGACATCAGGGGTCTTGTGTCTGGCCTCCAGAGGATGCAACAGCTCTCAGGCAGTCTTGTGTCTTCTCTGCAGGCAAAAGGCCCCTGAATGATCTGTCACGACCTTTCTGAAGATAGGTCGCAGGGTGTCGCATTCATCATCTGCCCCTCTGTTGCCGTGATGCTCCTTCCGGGGAGCTTTTTCAGGAGCCCTGTGGATCTAGTCCCTGCTTCATTGGTGTTTGCCTCATCAGGGTCAGTGGGTTTCAGTGGCTCCATGATATGGGTGGAGCCAAAGGGGGCATCAGAAATAAAAGCTTGGGGCTAGGCTCGGTCCTCTGCTGTGCAAAAGAGGCTCAGCTCCGTTGCAATCAAGCAGCCCGTCCACCCAGGTGGGTGCAAGTGCTCGCGGCCCCTGGCAGTCAGAGGGCCAGCTTCCGAAATCAGCACAACGGCACTGATTTGCAGGAGCTGCCAATTAGCTATAGCTCCACCAAAGTCGGTGGGCCAGGTCCTCAGGTGATGTCAGTGGGTACTGAAACCAAGCGGATGGGCTGCTATGGATTTGCATTGGTGCATCGGAGTCTGTGGGATGCAGCCATCCTTTCTTGGTGTCTGTGGGCCCACAGCTCAGCCACGGAAAGGCCACTGCTCCAGCGACTTACATAGGGCTATGCTGATTTTCATCATCCATGGATCTGGTGAAAATCCAGAAAATCTGGATCTACTGCATTGCTTCCCCAGAGTATTTCCACCCCCTTTACTTCCCTGGCACAGAGTCCAACATGTTCTTTGGACCTGATCCTGCACTCCCTACCTGACATAGGCCCAGCTCCCCAGCACTTGGGAGTAACACTTTGCTCATCTCCGAGGTCTCAAGGGCTGTAATATCATTGAGTCCAAGAGGCCTGGGATCAACCTGGGCTCCACTCTCACCACAAAGGGCTTCCTTCATGCCCACAAAGTTGATAAGCCTTTCTAGTATTCAGAGTGATTTGGGTAGCCAGGGGCTCTTTATCTCAGACCATGCGTCTCTAATGAGGTTTATCCTCATAACCCCTTCCCCAGGGAAAGAGGTGGATAATTCCCCTTCTGTAGATAGACACCTCAGACACAGGGGAAGATGAAGTGAGTTGCCCAAGGCTCCACTGGAGGTACGTAGCAAAGGAACTGAGCTGCAGCTATCATAGTCTGAGGCCGCGCTCTTCCCACTAGACATGCTATTCTCTTGTACCAGGGCCTGCGTCAGTGATAGACCAGCCGTGATGCCCCCTCTTGCACACTTCTAGGGCTGTGCAAATGAATGAGGAATTACCTCTCCTCCTTAGTAGGTTTTCTGAGCTCTACCACAGGCACTCGGAGGAAATCTATGAAAGCTGTATATCACATCAGAAAAATCCATATGTCATGCTGGGGTGTAATAAAGCATGCAATTTCTTCTCGGGATTCCTATAACCCCCGCATAATTTATTCAATATGAACACCAGCTAAATCAGCTACAGTTTAGTAGGATCTCACTTTGCTTCTCTCCATAGGATCTGTAAGTATTGAAAAAGACCATTTTGCCTTCGGAGTCTTTCAGAGGAAAATCCTTTGCTTTGTGCTGCAAAACACACAGCCGCTTTGCAGAAGACGGAGCAGGGTTTTTTGTTTTGTTTTGCCCTTTTTAATCTTAAAAAAAAACCCATTCCAGGCACAGCAACAGGGCTTTAGTGAAGTGACAGGAAACAGAGGGTTAAAGCTGTTACAGAGAAATTCGAAATAAAGGCATGCAATGGATGAAGAACGGAGGAAAAAGAAGAGGAAAAATACAGCTGGATTCTTGGTCTTTTTGGGGGGGTTTTAGCTGGAAAATGAAGAGATTTCAGGAAATTGCTCCAAGCTCATGAGGAAAGCCCTGTGGATTTTAGCGGAGAGCTGATCAGATGAGAATCCATGGGAAACAGAATTCATTCAGGCATCTTTTCCCCTGTGATTTTAGATGCAAAGTTTGGGGGTTTCTTTCCTGGTGGGGATAAGAGAATGAGAAGGGGAATATTTTGATCTGAATTAATAAGGGACTTCCAGCTTTGGCAGATTATATAACCACCTAAATGAAAATTAATATAACCAATTGAATGGAACGAGTGAGAGAAATTATACTATCTATACTGTATGCCTACAGTATATCAACTGCATATATTATACATCATACACACACAAACGTACACACACTGTGTATGTGTGTGTATGTGTATATATATTATGTGTGTGTGTGTGTGTGTATAATATATGCAGTTGATATACTGTAGGCATGCAATATAGATGGTATAATTTCTCTCTCTCGCTCCATTCAATTGGTTATATACAGTTACGTACAATTGGTTATATGCAGTTACATAAAATTAGTTATACATACAGTATCTATCTATCTATCTTTCTATCTATCATTTAAAGGAACTTTTAGTGCTGAATATTATAGTTGGGAATGCACTGGGGGAGAGGGAGGCACTGGAATTAAGGAATAATTTTCTCCTGGTTCTAATTATATGAACAGGTGGTTTGAAAGCAATAAAGCATCTAGCAGCAATAAAACATTATTAGATTTCAATATAAAACAGATTTGTGGGTCAGTTGGCAGGGACCAATTAAAATAGTAAGGGACCTGGGCAGGTGAGAGAACAGACCAACACCTGAGTAGACATATAGGCACAGAGAAAATCATTGTGAAGATAATATTGCACATTCATAACCAATAATTAAACACTAACTGCATGCAACCCAAGAACTCCAGCAAGGCAGGTTGGTCTGAAAACCGACAGTGAGTGAGGCATGGGGTTTGGGGATAAACTGACAGTCATTCGGACCGACAGACCAGATCTGGTAATCTTCCCCATCTCCTTGTGCATTTTAGCATAAAGGCAGCCCCCAATGCACCAGCCTGCTGAGATGCTCTCAGTTCCAGCAGCAGCTGGGGGAGAGCGGTGAAGCGGGCAAAGGAAGATGCGCTATATTCTGTAACAGCCCTCTCCTTTTTTCCCTTTTTTTAAAGAGAAGCATCATACCTGGAGCCCTCCGGATCTCGCCTGTCACCTCCTGCCAGCTCCTTGGGGCCACATGCTTCTGCCCCCTCCAGAAAGGAAAGCAGGGACCCGCAGCTCTTTCATGTCTTAAGCTCTTTGCAACACATTCATGCACCATGTGTGTGTGTATGTGGGGTGCGTGTTTGTGTGTGCACACGCAGGTGCTTACATTTAAAAAAAGAAAGAAAAGAAAAAGATCTGTCTCCTTCATCCAGAGACAGGGAATAAATAAATGGGAGGCAAATCATTCAGTCCATCGCAGCCCCTCTGTACAGTTTTGGGTAGCATCGCTTCTGTGTCACACAGCCACACACACACCCCTTCTGGCTGCAGCCCTGCAGATATGTTACTGAGCTCTGGTGTCTCTCAGTTACCGTCAGAGACCTCCGGGTTCTTTGCTTAGACAGCTCCGAGCTGCTATTTTTAGCTCCTTTCCCATAGAACAGAAGTAGATATTCCATTAAAATACACCGAGAGATAACACTGCACCAATATACATAGGAATCGGTCCGCCTCCTCCTCACCTCCCCCTCCTCCCTTCAACTGGTTATGAATTATGCTCAGTCCTGGTCAAATCCATCTCTCCAACCCCTCCATGTAGGATGCTATGAATGAGTACAGTGCTCCATACTGTACTATAAGCGCAGGCCTTTTGCCTGAACAGTGCAGAGGCCTGCGGTCCCCTGTTTGCCCACAGTCCTGCCCGGCTGAGATTGGAGTCCTGTTGTGCTTGGAGCTGAACACACAGTGAGAGGGTCCCTGCCCCTCCAGAACAGCAGATGGGAGGGGAAACTGAGGCACGGAGCTGGGGCATGGCTTGCTGAAGCTCACATAGCAGAGCTGAGCATGTGGCTCTCCTGGTGCCCCAAGTCTCAGGCCAATATTTTACCTGCTGCCTTCTTCCTCACACCACTATACGTGCCTGACAAGGTGCAGGAAAAATTCTTCTTTGCAAGCTTTTTGGAATTTGGGGGGGATTTTTCCAAATATTCGAGTTAGTCTAATATAAGACATCAGATTTACCCAAAGAACCTTGTCTGTCTGTGTCCTTACACCACCACGGCTACAACCTACACCCCTGTGACAAGGTGCAGGACATGGGAGCCCTGGGCCCTGGGCCTGCAGGCAGGGCTTAAGATACTCCATGCCTTGCTTCATATGCAAATTTCAGAGTCTCATCTTCAACCTCATCCTAGGCCTGGGTGGGATGTGCTGCCCGCTGGTTAAATCAGGGCCACACAGCTCTGCCCTGCACAGGTCCAAGACCCTCCCTTCCTCCGTTTCCCCATCTGTATAGTGCAGGAATTGATGTTGGTCAGCATCTGCAAAGTATCCTGAAACACAGGCATTGCACCCGTGATTCTCTCCCCCTCCGAATGATTTCCTTCAGCCCTTTCCAAAGCATTGAGTGCATGAAGGGAACAGGTGAGATACAGCCAAGGGTTGGCAGGGTCAGGAGATTCGCAGGCTGATGGGCATGTGCCTCTGCATCCAGCGGAGCCTGTGACAAGCAGCCTGCACACTTCTTCACACCTGCCTTGCACTGTTGCTATGGTTACCCTGCCTAATTATATTCCCTCCTGCTCTTTGCCCCAGGTTCTCAGCCAACCAGGTGGCAGCGGGGGGGAAAAACCCATTTCCTTCCTAATTTGTGAGCCTTTGATTTTAGCCCAACTCTGTGACAGCAGGATTTAAAACAGAGTTACTGTCACTGCGGCATTATCAGTAGTGCTAGGCGCTGTACAGCCTCTGCTTTGTAGTGGGACAGTGATATTGGCTTGGGGTGTGATTTTGTTTTACTGATGCTGCAGTCCTACCCACTAATGTGGATGCAGCTACACTGATATAAAAGTGCTTATTGCACTATGTAAGTGCAATGGCTGAGGAGAGGGTGTCCAGCTGGCGTAAGTGTAGGGGATGCACGAAAGGGCCGCATACCCCTGAATGCAGGAATGTACATGCCCATGGGCACATCCACCTGGGAGGACTTGGCTGGCACTCTTGGACCCCAAAAAGTCTATCAGTGCCAGGCACACTGTCTTCTCACTGCTGTGCGTGCTGAGTGGGTCTGGCCCACCCCAGCCGCTGACTGGGACCATGAGTTTAATAAAGCAGCACAAGGGTCTGCAGGACCCAGCTGGGCAATCCCGATCTCCCAGGATTCAACTCCTGCAGCTCTGAGCCCTCCTGCAGTGGAGATGCTCCAAGGGGCCCCAATGCTTTTGAAAGAGCATGGGACCAAACCCCTTTGGGAATCCCAGATGACAACTCAAGCAGGGGACAGAATTGGTCCTTGAGGTGAACCATGAAGCAGGGGAAGCTAGTCAGGGAGAGGGGGGAAGGGCCAGTGATCCCTTCCCTGATCTTTCTTTCTCTCTTTCTTTCCCATCATCTCTTTCCCTTCCTTCATCCTCCTCCCTTGGTTGCCTAGGCAACTTCACAGCTGGGCACAGTATCCCAGGGCGACGGTCCGACTGCTGAGCAAGGATAGATCCCAGCGCCCTGGAAACGGGAGGTGGGAGCGAGGTGCCTCTCTCTGCGTCTTTGCATCCCTGCACAACCCAGATGCAGGTGGTTATTTTGGGGTCGAGTTGGCTTATCCTCTGCACCCCCCCACCCCCAGCTCCTGCATTGCTATTTTTGGGCAGCACCAGGGAATGAGATGAATCACTCCAGTGCACACAGCCGAGGAGCTGCTTGAAAGCATCACGGTGGGGGGTAGGGGGAGGCTGGCATTGGCAGGAACCGTGGTGGTGCCTCATTCTGCTCAGAGGGGCTGGGGGCTCTGCCGCCCTAGACAAGGAAGACGTTTCAAGGGACAGAAACTCCCTACCCTGGACCTGATCTGGTGCTTATACCAATACCCACCACCATGGTATCTGTGGTGCTTATACAAATACCCACCAATCTGTGGTGCTTATATCAATGCCCATCACCCTGGTATCTGGGCACTTCATTGTGATCTCAAATGTATTCACCTTCACCCTCTCTGTACGCCAGGACAGTGCCATCATTCCCCCTATCTCTTTTTGCACAGCAGGGTTAAATAAGGTGTCGAGGCCATGTATTGGCCCTTGGTGTCAGAGCTGGAACTTGATCCCAGTTTTCCTGACCATGAAGCCAGCTTTTTTTTCCCTACAGCTCCTTCCATTCACTTGGATTGGAAGGACTAGCTTAAATGCAGACAAAACTCTGGGGTTAGAGGAGATATCTTTCATTAGGCCAACTAAATAGTTGCAAAAAAATGTTTTTGCAACTATTTAGTTGGTGTAATAAAAGATATCACCTCTACCCCAAGAGTTTTGTCTGCTTATGTCCTTAGACCAACACGGCTACTCCTGCAACAGCTTAAACATAGTAACTGACCTCCCAGGGCAAGGGTCAAGCAGGAGGTGGTGTTGAAAAAGCACCATTAGGACAGAACATGCCCTAACAGACAGATCCAGGACTTCAGTGCCTTGGGCCGGCAGGCAAAGCAGCTAGCTTTGGTGCTTGGAGGAAGCAATAGGAGAAAAGGCTGGCGGAGGAGGGCCTGTAACTACATCTGCACAGCTCCCCTTTGCTTCTGCACTGACCCCCAACACAGCCAATATGCAAGGCGAACTCCTAATGGCTTTGATCTCAATGCAAAGCTTTGCCACAGATTTCAGCAGAGTCAGGACTTCACCCACAGGCATTTTGAGGGCCAGAGCTCCATGTCACCCCATGACCCTGGGAAAGGATCAAGGCCAAGTGTACCAGTGTTCCTCTCCTGGTGCTCTCTCCTTGGTGAGCCTATGCCCCCCTCAGCTGCCTGGTGATGGGAAGTTGCAGCAGAGGGAAAGGAAGAGGCAAGGGGGAGCTTGGTTATCTGCTGGCAGGAGATAGTTTAGCCTCCCTTTGATTCCCCAGGTAAAAATCACTGCAGCCTTCCTGGGCTCATCTCCTGCGGTTCTCCAGTAAAGGGTTAATGGGTCTGGCCGTGCACTAACAGGCTGAGGCCTCCTGTTAACTGGACAAGTATATTTGGGGGCGCTGTGCTGGCCAGCAGTGCTCCACAACCCCCATTCTACCAGCCCTGGGTTCCCCACATGCACACCTACATCGATGGCCCTCAATCCCAGCCCGAAGGCCTTTGCAGGCAGGCGGAAGCAAGACAGCAGGGAGCTCAGCAATCAGAGGAAGAGGGGGGAGTGAAATCTCAGCAAAGAACAGGGCATATGGATGTGCCTTCCTGAAACCATCCCTCTCTCTGCTATTTATATCCACGCAACTGCGAGCAGATCTGGCTCCCAAGATGCGCGCGTGTGACTGTGCGCAGAGGACGAGGTTCTTCGTTCTTTATCACTGCTCAGTATCAGCAGGAACAGAATGGCCTCCTGCATCAGACCGGAGGCCCCTCCAGCCCAGTTTCCCGTCTCCAAAAGCAGCAAGTAATTAATGCTTTAAAGAATCCGGGAATTAGCATGTGGGTAGCAACACACCTTCAGCCTGACCTTCCCAGCCACTGGCAGGATGTGGGTGTGTATATCCCCAGCTGCTGTGTGCAGTAGCCCCTGATGGACGTGGCAGCCATGTATTTGTCCAATGCAGTGGTCCTCATTCGTTTTCAGACTCAAGGCACACCTCAGAAAATGTCAGCTCCGAGTCTTCACTTGCTTTTTGACGACAGAAAAATCCTGGAGCAATTCTTCTGTTGCAAAGACCACAGCAGCGCTGGATGCTCTTTGAAATCTCTTGGGTTTCCTCTTGCGAATTGCACACATGCACCTAATTGCACTAACGTGGTGCGGCACTCTGCAGCCCCTCCGGACAGGATCTCCAGGCGCCCCACGGCACCCTGGCTGAGAAGCACCCATCCCATCTCACACGGGATTTGTCCCTCTCGTCCCTACCCTGCAGCCAGGAGGGAGCGGTGGGGTCCATCAGGGTGCAATGGCTGACTCAGGCGGAGTTCCCTTTCCTTGGGGCTGCCCTGGCCTAGACTCAAGAGCAGCTGGTTTCTTCCACTCCACAGCTGGCTTCGCATCCACCCCCACCCAGCAGACCTACACACATCCTTCCCCCCAAGCCAGGAGGGACACCCCAAAATCAGCAGGGACACATACAGACACGGCCCCCCTCGCAAAGCCAGCAGGGACTGGGACACGCCCCCGGCCAGCAGCGAATCAAACGCCTCACACCCCCAGACATGAGAGCCGCCCTCCTTCCGCGCTTCCG
>JAGPOW010000863.1:1324192-1350889 GCA_030014935.1 Caiman crocodilus
GGGGCAGTGGCATAGAGGCCCAGGGAAGCGGGGGCTCTGCATCAGATGGGCATGTCCCTGGTTTCTGGGCTTTGCTGGTTGCCCCCTGCCCCTTTCTGCTACACGGGTCAGGGTGATGATGAGCCTCCCCCAGAGGCTGGGGACGGGGCCTGGGCTGTGACACTGCTCCTAGGCACCAGGCCCGGAGGGGCCTGGCTAGAGGCTTTTGCCCCACTGCTTAGGATCAGACCGATGCTGTGTTGGGGTCAGGAAGGGCTTTTACCCACTGGTCAGATTGGAACAAACGGGTGGGGGAGTTGCCTTCCTCTGTAGTGGGGGGTATAGCCTTCTACCTGGGATCCCTGGCATATATTGCCGGCAGCTCACAGAAACAGGATGTCAGCAGTCACGGTTCCCTTTCCCCTGGCAGTTTTGGATGTGCCGTCCTGTGTCAGGGTGGACAGTGGCCTTACATAGCATTTAGGTGATGGATGTGTCTGGGTTGGTTAGGACAGGGTGATCCTGCCCCACTAGGTGCCAGCCCCTTTGCCCTGGGATTATATGACAACCTCCCTGGAGAGAAGTGAAGCATGGGTTGGTTGGAGACATCTCACCCTTCCCAGCCTGCCCCGCGTGAACAGAGCAGCTCTTGCAGGCCTGGGAGTAGAGGAGCAGGCAGGCCCCACCCTGGGAAGGGGATTTTCAGCCTAGCGGGAGGAGAGCGAGGTGGCATGGAGGAAGCCAGGCTGAAAGGGGGCTTGAAATAGGCTGGTTTGATTCCCTGTGTTTGTATCTTACAGCCTTAAAGGGGAGGATGAGAGATTCCTTGGGGCAATTTATGGCCAATTCTGCACACTAGCCGCATGTTACATGTCTCATCTCCCGCCCTGGGGTGGGGGTTTGATGTGGGCAATGGGCCCTAGGAGGGTTCCCACGGGTTGTAAGGGGCTCTCTTTCTCCGCCCCTGCAGGCCTCGGCTGCGTTGGATCCCAGCTCTCCTATGTTTGCTTTGTCTCTGCCAGCGCATCATGGCAGGACGGGGCGGCAGAGGGAGGGGGCGGGGCCAGATGACCTTCAACGTGGAAGCTGTGGGCATCGGGAAGGGAGAATCGCTGCCTCCCTCGACCCTCCAGCCGTCACCGCTCTTCCCGGTGAGGTCCTCTTCTGTGCGGGGAGGAACAGATGGGAGCTGAGGCTGTGGGAACCCTCCAACCCCATGTTTTCCCTGCTGAATATGCCAGCGCCATGTCTTGGCTGCGGCGTGTCCTCAGGGGGTGGGACAGACGCAACAAACTCAGTCTAAGCCCCCAGGGTGAAGCAACATTAGAAGTCAGAATATAAATAATATTCACTCTCCTGCAGCAGGAGGACCTCATTTTCTAGGGACATATTTTCCCCCTGGAGTGTGCCATTTTCCATGGATACTATCACTTATCTGAGAAGCTTAGGGTATTATAGCACCAAGCACCCCTTTCACAGCTCATGAGATTATAGGAGACCTTCTAAGCAGTCTAGGGTTAGACTTGAACTCAGGCCTTTGGAGTAATAGCAAGCTGTTTTAGCCACTCTGCCACTGCATCCCACTGTACAGAGCTTTGCTTGCTTGCAAATACGTGCATACACCTCTATGGATGTACATATCTGTGCATAAATGGTGGTCTCAAGGCAGAATCCTGAATCCTAACCCCCATCTGCCAACTATAGAGAGTTTTAAGAGCCTAGTTTAAATTTCCCCCTATAAGGATGGATTTTGTAGGAACACTGTGGCTATTAGAGTCCCAACCATGACCTATTTTATCAGTGAATAACCGTGTCCTTCACTTCCGGTCCCTGCAGCCCATGGAGTACAGGCCAGTGCCTCTGCAGACAGGTGAGGAGGTGGAGTACATGCTGGCACTAAAGCAAGAGCTGAGAGGAGCCATGAAGAACCTGCCATATTTTGTTAAGCCGGCTGCCCCCAAGAAAGGTACCAGTGGCAATTCTCATTTAGATGGGGGTAGCTCATCTAGGGGTGCAGACTGCATGTTTGCTGTGGAGTAAATTCACTTCATTGTAGGAGTAGAGCAGGCTTGAAATCTTAAATTATGCTAAAGTCCATTTCTGGTCCAGAAGGCAGTGGTGTCCAGTGGCTAGAGATCAGACTAGAAGTGCAGGACATCTGGGTTTTCTCCTTGCCTCTTCTGTTGGGTGACTTCAGGCAAGTCACTTCTGTGCCTCTGTCATCCCATCTGTGAAACAGGAGTAATGATATAGACACCCCCCCACTCCCTCCAGAAAGTAATCTGGGAAAGTAAGCATCTCCTGTAGATGCGCCTAGAGAGATTCAACATATGCAACCAATCTACACACAACGTATACAACTCGCACGCACAACCACATGCAGATAAAAGCAATATCCATCCTACAAACACACTCCCCCACTCAGACAACACACAGCACTACAGGCAACACACAATGTAAAAACACACCTGCCCAATGTACTAATAGGAAGAGCTATGGAGTTTATTAAGCAGCTTTACTCCATAGTTCACAAAATACTGCAGGATCAAAGTAAGCTTCACCATTCCCATTTTACAGAGGGGAAACTGAGAAACAGAGAGGGGAAGGCACTCGGCCATGCTTCTGAGTTGCCTGTCAAGTCAGTGGCAGAGAATCCCTGTCTCTTGGGTCCCAGGCCAGTGCTTTATCCATTGGCTCAAACTGCCTGTCCTGACTCCTTTACATTCCCAGACTCCAGCCATAGCCCTGATCTGCTCTTGAAAAGTCCAGCTGCCTGTGGTGTGATATTTTTTTAGGGGTATAGTTGAACTGTTCCAGCCTCTAGTGTGGACACAGTTACACTGTTTTAAAGCTGTTTTCTATGGGTATCAATTATTCTGCTTCCCATGCAAGATATCAGTGCTTCTGTAGCAGTATAGATTTGTCTGCACTAGAACTTTATCCTGGGTTAGCTCCCCAGGTGCAACTTGTACATCTACTAAGTGAGCTGTGAGGGTAGCTGAGACTCCATGCCCATAGATGTGGCTTTTCCTATGTCTTATTTGCCCCTGAGCTCTGCTTGTGTGTTTCTTTTCAGACATTGAGCGCTACTCGGATAAGTACCAGACGTCCGGCCCCATCGATAACGCTATTGACTGGAACCCAGGTGCACGAAGGATATTGTGCAGCCCAGCCCTTGCTCCACTTGCAGATATGCTCATGAGTCCCCAAGGCTCATGTCTCTCTAAAAGAGCTTTGGAGATAGTAGCACATCAGGATATTGGTGGGGAGACTGGAGAGCTGCATACAGATTAGAGAGTACTGTTCTTGTAGACCTGCAGAACACCACACTCTTATATTTTGTTGGGGTGAGAGCACAGAGGGGTGCTAATGGCCATTCCTTGTTTAGGAAACACAGTCACAGTTACAATGGAGGGAGAAATGGATGTGTTTGTGGATGGATGAACGAATGTGTATGAGGTTTGTATAGATGGGATGGATGGATGAATACATACATGAAAGGATACTTATGGGGATGAATGCATATAGGGATTGATCGATGTGTTGCATTGGTGGATAGATATAGATGGATAAATACAGATGGAATGGGCAGATTGGGTGGATGAATGCCTATGGGAGAGAGGGATAGATTATAAATCCCCCTGCTTCAGGGTATCAACACAAAAGTGTCAAGAAGAAGTTTCTGTTTTGGGTAGGTTGTGCCATTATTGTCCACTGGAGAGATCTGTCCAGCGTGGCAAAGAGAGGCTGCCGATCTAGATGCATCCTGTATCTGACCCAGCTTACCTCCTTTTTTGCCCATGCAGACTGGAGGCAGCTGCCCCAGGAGCTAAAGATCCGTGTCAGAAAGCTCCGAAAAGGCAGTAAGTATTAAAGAAAATAATTGACCCCAGGTGGTGCAGCAGGGCAGGGCTGGAAGCAGACCCTGAGTCTCAAACTGGCAGGGAGGGTGTACAAGCTTGGCTTGGGAAGCCTGGGGGTAGAATATGTACATCCACTGTGATACATAAAAGTAGCCCCTTCCCTCCACCCTGTCCTTGCCCCCAATATCTACCCTGTGTCTGGCTGGGCTGTAACGTTCTCCTTTCCTGTGTTGTAGGAACCACCATCCTGATCCCCAAAGGCAAACAACGGGTTTCAGTGGACAAGGAGGAAACCATCAAGAAACTTGAGGTAACAACTTTTCCCTTCGCCAGCTCCCTGATCCCAGCACCGGGGAGTGTCTGCCGTGGCGTACTCCTGGTGTGGGGAATGTTCTACATTGTGCCTCACTCCTTGCTCTGGAGCAGCACTGAGCTGGGGTGAGGCTGCATGGTACCCGCTGGCTGTGGGTTACACTGTTTTTATGACTCCCCAGACCTTGGAGAAGAAAGAAGAGGAAGTAACATCAGAAGAAGAGGAGGAAAAAGAGGAAGGGGAGGAGGGGAAGGAGGAGGAGGAAGAAGAGTATGACGAGGAGGAGCATGAAGAGGTAAGACCCCTGTCTCAGGCCTGACTGGACAGCCAGACTTTTCATACAAGAAACCCAGTTTGTTCCTGTACGTGCTTGCAGAGACCACAGGGGCAGGGCCCTTTGCTTCCATGGAAGAGGGTGTCTGGAGGACTGAGTGGGGTGGATCTGATCCCAGTAACCAGTAAGCAAGCATCCCCCCTGTCCCAGGTGGCCCTAGTGCCTACAGCAGGGGTAGGTAATGTTTTTTGGCCGGAGTGCTGAAAAAACCACAATGCCTACCTTGGAAGGTGCCGGAGCGCCAACATGCCAGAGCCTGGAGCAGCTGTTTGAAGCCTCCCAGCTGCAGCCAGCCCACGGAGCCCAGTCTGCTTGCAGCAGGGCTTGCAGCCTCCCAGCCACCTACTGGGAGCAGCTTGGGCTCCGTGGCTGGCAGCAGCTGCTCAGAGCCTGGGCTGGCAATGGTGTGCCAAGCAAAATGGCTTTGTGTGCCATGCTCGGCATGAATGCTGGGGGTTGCTGACCCCTGGCCTGCAGTGAAGCCAGGGACTGGGTGAGCCCCGAGGACTGCTTGCTCTGCCTTTCATTGTTTAGAAGTGAGTCCCCGTGAGGCAGGAGTGAAGCCTGTGGACAGAGGCCAACACAAGAAGCTATTACCCATTCTGTGGGGGATTCGCCAGGCTTGGGGTATCTATCTGGTCCCTTTCCCAGTGTTGCTAATTCCATTCTTCCACCCTAGTCCCCATTTTTCAGCATCAGGGAAGTGTCATCTCCTTTTGCTTCCTGTTGTAAACAGGAGGCAGCAGCTGCCACCTTCCACCCCAGAAGTGGCTGCATTGCAGTGCTGGGTCTGGTATGGCACTCTTGGCTGCCTCATCTGGGTCCGTTCGCCTTTGCCTCCCCTCCACAATTCAGCCTCTGTTTCCTCTGCATTCCCTAGGAGACAGATTATATTATGTCCTACTTTGACAATGGGGAGGACTTCGGAGCTGACAGTGATGACAACCTGGATGAGGCGACGTACTGAGAGGACCCAGGATGCTCAGCTGCACGCGTGGTACAGAGCACTTGACTGCCTGGAGACATGGTCACCAGCCTTTTCCCACCCCCTCAGGGCTTGAGACACCTGCCTGGACCTACAGCCTGTGCTGCGATGGTGCAAAGGGATGGGCCCACCTTGGGGCTCACAAAGACCATGCCCTTCCTTCCCTTCCCAACCCCAACTCTTTCTCTTGCTGCAATGGGATCCTGTGTTCAAAGCAGCCGCTGTAACAGAGCCCCACACTTACTGCCTACACGTCTTTGAAAGGATGGGCAGGGGGCACTGTTGAAATAGCAGAGCCCGGTGCATGGACAATATATGTTTCGCCTCTAGGTGACACTATTGATCCATTTTTCCAGCAAGTGCTGGGCTGGGAAGCTGAGCAGAGTAGAGGCGATGGATAGAGAAACCATCTGGTGGCAAAATAACCAGCATGTTGGCGTGACACCCTGCTTGCCACCACCCTGGTCCAGCCAAGTTACAGATCCTGACCAGCCTCCTGGGATGTGCATTTTCATCTTGTCAGCCTCAAGAGGGAGTGTAACTAGCTCCACGATGTAGCCAGGGGCAGAAGAAGCTCCCTTCCCATCCCATCTCTTTATTCTGTGCTGCAGCACTTTGCACCAGTGCAAACAGCGATGTATGGCCATACACGCGGTTACTAAGTAAAAGTCTTAAGAGTTGCATAAGCTGCATGGGGAATGCAGCTCCAGAGAGGGGTGCTTAAAGTATGAGGTTTATTCTACTTCAGACCCCAGATGCTGCCTGGCCTCCCGTCGCCCCAGGCGCATCACCAACTGACTTAGAGAAATGATACTGTCACATGCTTCCAAAGGCCATCTTTGGATGAGATCTCTCCTGCTTCTCAGCCCTGGGCTTTGGACCAAACTGCATCTTGTTTGTAAAGTTTTAACATTGGTTTTTACTGTCACTTTAAAACATTTTAATGCTGCGGGTAGAAACAGAAGGATCCTCCCCCCTGCCCCCTTAATAATCTGTTCACTGTTGGAGGATGATTGCGCTAATATACACACCCCACCTGGTCACTGTGGGCTGGGCCCAGCTGGGTGAGGGGGTGTCTTGAGGGAACAGGGGTAGTGGGTGCCCCCCAGAATTGTGTGTGTGCTGGGTTTGGCTATGGGGATGTGTGTGTATGTGTGCGCGCACATGTTTTGGGGGGGTGTATCTGAAATTCTCTTTAAGGTTGTTACTCTTGTATGCAGCAAGGGCAGGCTGTGTTTTTATATTGTGTGTTGCCTATAGTGCTGTGTTGTCTGTGTGGGGAGTGTGTTTGTAGAATAGATGCTGCTTTTATCTGCATGTGGTTGTGTGTGCAAGTTGTATTAAGTTGTGTGTAGATCGGTTGCATACGTTGAATCTCTCTGGGCACGTCTACCGGAGATGCTTACTGCGCAGTAGTCTAACAACACCATGCAGTATTGTGGCTGTTAAAAACCATGGCAATAGCTTACTGCACAGTGTTTTTAGGCCAGCGTGCAGTACGTGTCACAAAATAACCACCCGCTGGCTCTATAGCCCAGTTACTCTAGTTACTGCTCATTAGTTAGTACTTTATTAAGCAAATGCTAAACTAAATGTGCTGTATCTAAGGTTCATTAATGAACGTGGAGACATGCCCTTTGGTACGTATTGTTAGGCTACACACTTTGAGTGTCCATGTGGTGTTGTTTTGTGTTTGGGTGTGTGCTTGTGCATTGTGCGGGGATGTTGGTGGTGTGGATGTGTGTTGTGCGTGGCAGCCTGGGTGTGCATGTGCAGTATGCTTGCCTTTCAGAATACATGCAGGTGTGTGTGTGCTCCAGGGCTAGGCTGAAGTCTGACAAACCACCAGCTCTCTTGTTCTTTCCATTTTGTGGGTTCTTAAAAACCTAATAGGTGATGCTTGCTTGTTTGCTTGCTGTGCATCTGTGATTTTGCAGAGACAAGACTTCCAGTATGCCTAGTCCTGAAGAGCCTTGTAGCAGGCTCAGATACCCAGCCAGCTGGCATTGCAGGTGTTTGCCATCCTATCTATCCATACTCCTTCAACTGAGCTGGAGGGTGCTATGAGTTTGGAGGGGGTGGGGACAGCATTAGGCACCAGCAAAGCCCATTCTGCCCCCTTCTCTCCCACAACTGTGGGACTTTCCCTGTTTACATGCTGAGGTGATTGCCCATGAATCTGACTGCATATTTGTGATGTGTGCATGCATTCATGGCTGAAAACATGAGTGCGACTTACTGCAACCATTTGTGCATGTGGTTGCACATGTGCACATACATTTGTTGGTATGCAGATGTTACACATATGCATACGTGCGTCATTCTGTGCTTGTGCAGGCATCTCTTCAGATGTGATTCTGTGTCTGTCATTCACGCAGCTGTGTCTGCATTCACATGTGCGTGAGACTTTGTACATGTGTGACTGCTTATTCGGTATCTGAGCAAGGCTGCCAGGGCAAACTCACCAGCTGGGAGGAACACACTCAAACCTCTGGCATCAGTGAGTGTCTGCTGTTTCCAAGCTCTCAGTGCAGATACTCAACAATCGCTGCTGTTTGGTTGACTTGTGGCAGCTTTTTAACACTGTCCCTTTTTAAATGCATTGGTTGGAATAAAAGGATGTGTCTGTTTCTACCCAGTCTCATTCTGTTCTTTCAGACCTACCAGCATCTTTCCCCAACCTCCCTCAGTTGGTGGGCGGCTTCATTACGGGTGCATTATGCCTAGTTGTGCCACTGACCTGGGGCAAGTTGTGGTCTTGCTCTGTGCCTCGATTTCCCTTTTTGCATTTGCAAACCCCTAAAAAATTTCAAACAGAGGTGTTTTGAATCACAAGTGTGGGTATTCACATACTTTTGATTGATCACAGCCATCTTTCACGGCTGTCTGAGGGATCCCAAGGGATCTGCAGACCACAGGCCGAAAACCGCTGGTCTAGAGTATTGACCATTTATTTTATCTACACACAAGGTTGAACCAAAGTAGCGTACTAAAACCGGTGCTGGATCTGGGGATGGATGCGGCATCCCCCTGAGGCCTCGTGTCAACGAGGGGCAAGGGGATGTTCTGGAGGCAATAGCCTCACTTGCTTTATAATGCAAGTTGTGTCGACAGGTAAAAATGGCAGAAATTCCCACGGCATTTGGCTCTGCTGTCAGATGGACGTGGTGTGACTTGCTTTCTCCCATGCATCTAACCAACCTCACACAATATGTCCCCAGCACAGATTTCTGCCATAGCCCTCTGGGTCCCGGGTCTTCACCGGTACAACCCCATGTGAACTCAGGAAGATGCTGAGGTGTGCCAGTTGTGTCCCCCACATGGGTGTTTTAGCACCTTGATTGCGGCGGAGCTGCCACCACATTAACAAGGCTTGCGACGGTTCGAGTCCTGTGTGCTGACGAGGCTGGAGGCTTGCCTTGCAGCCTGGATGTTATGCCACGTTGGGCAGGCATGGCCATAGCCTTGACCACGTCACGTCCCCTCTCCCCTAGTCGACTGCCAGCCCCGGTGCCCCTAAACCCAGCACAGAGCTGTTCAGTTTGACACGGGGCAGCAGAAAGTACGAATGCGGGGCATCAAGGATGCCTCCCCGCTCCATGTCCTTGGGGTGCGTGAGGGGCGGCTCCAGCCCCGTCGCCTCAGCCCCTGTGCGGTGACGTGGGATTGAGCGCGCTGCTGCAGCATCCCGGGTTGTTTTTCTCTCTCCAGGAACACTGAATCCCCCGGGGCTGGGTGAGAAACGGCTGGCAGGAGCCGGGTGGCAGTGGTCACGTGTGTGGCTGCTGGGCTGTGTTTCCGCATGGAGGGGAAGGCAAGGAAGCCCGTTTGCTATACAGGCGCATGGTGGATCTCCCGGGCAGGGGATTGGTACACCTGTGCCCGTCCCTCCTCCTCCCCTTTTCCAGCTGCCTTCGCTATGCAGCTGCTTCCAAGAAGAAAGAACAAGTGCGTCAGGGCAGGGGAGGGAGAGGCGAATGGCATGTTCCTGGTGAGTTTGTTCCATCCAGGAAAAAGCGGGGGCCAGGGGAGGGTGGAAAATGAACCAGGAGGGAATGAGACAAGATTTCTCAGGTGCAGAAATAGCTCTAGGCACCAGGCCAGGGCAGAGCAGAGCTGTCAGGAGGTCATGGAGAGATGCTCCTTTGTACCAGCTGGGAATATGGCCCTTTGATGTCAACAGAAGACTGGAGAATGGGCCCGGCTGCCCTGTCCTCCTGCAACTTCTGTGTCTTTGTCCCTGCCCAGCATGATGGCATCCCATGGTGTGGATGCTATCACGCTAGTTGTACTGGCAATACTGGCACAGAGGTGCCTTACACTGGGATAGCTCATTCCCACAGGGGCAGCATCATTGTACATTGAAAGCCAAGGTGATTTAGGCTCCAATATACCTAAGGTGAGGGGCACATGTGCCCGGATGTGTCTCTTTTAAGGAGTGCTTTGCAGGAGTATGAGGGTGTGGGCACAGCCATACCGGCAGGCTCCATGGGATAAAACCAGCCCTCCTGTATCACTGTGTCTTTATGTCTGCTGGTCAGGATCAGGCTTCCTCATGCCCCAGACTGACAGAACATGGCAGGTAGGTATCTATACCTTTGACTGGGATGAAATTGCCTAGAGAGAAGGCTCCTAAGTCCCTTAGGTGCTTTGGAATGTATTTCCTGGAGATGCAGAGCAGCCCCGACAATGTAAACCTGGTCCAGTGCTATCGATAATATCCCCCATGCCCTGCACTAGCACCTTCCAAGCACTTGGCACACACCTGTCATGACTCTCACCCCAAACATGTGTTAGCCCACGGACGTGAATGCAGCCAGTCTAGTTTTACACCAGTGGAAAGATGTGAATGAGACCTGGACGGCCAGCCTCTCAACCCACAGGAGAGTCAGGTCATCATCATCTGTCTAGCTTGAGAGATGGGGAAACTGAAGGCACAGAGCAGGGAAGTGATTCCCTTTCCTCCAACAGCATCATGGCTCTTTCTCTCCTTAAAAGACCCCCAGGCCTTCCTTGAGGTGGATGTGAGCTGCCATCCTTGTCAGGACGATGCTTCTGTGCAGTCAGGTTTAGTGGACTTCTTTGCTCTGCTCTGCACCTAGGAATGCTTTGCTGTTATTAATACTGGTCCGTGTGCATGCAAAAGTGCTTCAGATGCTTTCTGTTGAGAGGCCTTGAGGGATTGCCTCTGAGGAAGTTCAAAGTGTGTGTGTGCGTGCCTCTGTGTAGCTATGGGTGACCATATATGTGAATGTGTCAGGGCTTGGGCCGGTATTTCCAATGGAATGGAATTTTCCCTTGGCTGGAGGGGCCAAAGAGAGGAATCCTGGATGGCTTCCAGGGAAAGCGAGGGTTGCAGGCTCTGTGTGCACGGTGCAATCACTCAGTGGAGGAGCTGAGTGTGTGCAATGACCCGTGGTTCTTTCGTGGCTGATTTGGGCTCATCCAGAGACACAGCTGGTGACGGGAGCGAGGCTGTGGGTCACCCTGCGGCTCACCAAATGTAAATGCCAGTCTCCCCCCAGGGTTTAACAACAACCCAATCTAAACACAGTCTGCACCCGAATCACTATGAGCGTGGGGTGTAACTTCTCCTGCTGGGGTTATACTCTAATGTGGATGCAATGACATGAGTATAAAAGCACCCATAACTCACCACTCTAGAGATGGGCCAGTATAAACAGCTACAAACCAGTCTAACTGCATACACACTAGAAGCCAACACACTGTTTCCCCTATCCCAGGATAGTTAAAGAAGGTTTGTGTTTGGGCTTCAACCAGATGTGCTTCTAAACTGATTTACACTAACCCACTGCACTTGGTATGCGGACACTTTTACACGGATTTCAGCTTCATTTAGTTGGTTGAGCTCCCCTGGGTTTACGAATGGGCACAAGTTAAACCAGCAAAATCAGGTTGACGCTGATGGATGCATCTACACACACTGCACACCAGTTTCAGTGCATGGGCTTTTAAACTGCTTTCAGACAATTCAAGGCCATCTCTTCTGAATGTAAGCAAGGCCCCACGGACTTTTCCTGTTTGCTTTCTCCGCGTGGAAGGAGTCACTGCAATTGTTCATGTACTCCACGCTGCTGGAGTCTCTGTGCTATTGTACCGTGTACGAGTACCCCTAAGTCCCATAACACAAGGCAGAACCGCAAGCTGTTCAAACCACACCTTCCTAACCTTGTTTCTGCAGAGGCAGGTCTCCCTTCTCCATCAGTTCATGATCACTTAGCTGGGAGGAAATTGTCACCCTCCTGAGAAGTACCAAACTCGTCTCTGCTCCAGAGACCGAGAGCAAGCATGGCATTAAAGCCGCAGGCTCCCTTGTTCCTCCAGCAGGTCAGAGGAGGTAGGGGGATCTGTCTGCAGGGGCAATCCTGTGCCAGGGCCCTGCTGTCTTATCTGCAGAACACCTTGCCTTGTGCATAACCTTTGGTGTTTACAGGGAACAAAGCACGGGGCGGGAGCTGATCAGACTAGTTTGGGGCTCTGGGAAAGCCACCCCACCCTCCCCAAGCCCGCCTATCACTGCTGTTTGTCCTGCCTACGTGCCAGGTGTCTGCTGTCCATGGAGTCCTGGACTCGTGATAGAAAGTCACAGGGCACAGCGGATGTGATCTTGCAGCTCCCTGTACGGGGTGCTGCTGGGCCCCGAGTCACACCCTGCTCTGTGCCCCCTGTGGCAGCGCTGATCCCACAGATCCTCACCATACCTGCCAGCCGCCCAGTCCCTGCTGCACCCCATGCTGGTTTTTGTACAGTTTCTCGTGAGCACTGACCAGCACATACTGGCTTGTTATTGTAGGGTCTCTCAAGGTCATGGACTGGTTTATTATTTCTTTGCTCACATACACTGGCTTGGCCATACCTGCTGGCCTTAGCATTCAAACTCAGCACCCCCCCGGCCCTTCCCCTTGTGCTCCCAAGCGTGACGTGAGTGGTGGCTTCACCCTGCTCCTGAGAAGCGAAGTAATTACCATCCTCTGCAGCCTGCTATCACAGCTCTCTGGCAAGCCATTTGCAGATGTCTGGAGCCCTTCCCAGGGTGTCTCGGTGTATAGACACGTGGGTGTTTCTGCTTCTGATCCATCAGGCAGTTTCCCCCCATGTGAAGAGGATTTATTCCTTATTCCCCGTGGAACTGAGCAACATTAAGGGAACCCTGTGTTTTGCCCATTGATTTGTGCAGGGTTTCACCTCTGCTGTCTGTCCCCTTGGCTGGACACGCTATCCTTTTGTGGAAGCAAAGCAGGAGCAATGCTAGCTCCATTAGGAAAGCATCCAGGTGCTGTGGGAAGTGTTTGTGGGAGGCAGGTGCTCTGCTTCCTGAGCCAGTGCTAAATTGGCATTGAAAGGGCTCCTGGGAACAGCTTTCCAGGCAGGTGTCATTCCCTAGGGAAGGCCACAGCCCTGCAGTGTCATGACCTTTGCCCTTTGGGCTTGGGGAGACTCTTGGCCAGTGTGGTGTAAAGCAGGCTGGATCAAATCCACAGCTGGTGAAAGCAAAGCCCAGTGGGAGGACACTGATCTGTACCAGCTAGGGGATTCCTGCCTGCACTGTGATGGCGCTGATGTGTCCCCAATGGGGATTCCTGCCCGTGCTGTGAGCTGGGTGCTTTTAAGGGGCTGGGCACATTGCTGAGTGATTTCACTTTCAACCCCATCGTCAGTCCCATCCAGAGCATCACCCCTCTGCGCTCCACCCCACCACATCCATTCCCAGCGTCTCCCTTATTTGACAGTGCAGCTGTGGTTTCCCTGCCCCATTCCTGCAGAACCTGCCCCTTCCCCGGGCTCTGCAAGTAGCTTCTCCTGGCCACGGTCTGTTTGGCTCTGGAATCAGTGCCCCAAAAGGGGCCAAATCCATTCTGCTGGGGTCGGTGGAGTCTACACCAGGCAGGATTTTCCACTGGAGATGCCTCTGGAGCCTTTTTATGCTGCTGCCAAGACACATTCCTTTGGCTGGAAAAGCAAATGTACACTCAAGGTTATTAATAACAGCTGCCCGCCCTGGGGCAAAGAGAGAGTTAGCATGCGGAGGATTCGCATGGCATCCTCTCGCTCTGAACGTGTGGAACAACAGGACCAGCGGGTGCCCTGTGGGCTTGGCTTATTGCCACTGATCTCTAGAAGCCTGAAGTATTGCCTGTTGCTGGAAAGCAAGGTGTTGGGGCACATGGACCTGCTGGACTGAACTGGGAGGGATGCCTAAAGCTTAGTTCTGCTAGGAACAACCACCTGGCATTGGGAGGGGTATTGCACTGTGTAAGGAAAGCTCTGTTCTGGTTTGGGAAGGCGTCAGAGAGGCTGCTTCACATTCCTACATCCCCCTAACCAAGATTCAAGCTCTGTCTTGGGGTTTGACCTCAGATGTTGCTCTCACTGCAGAACCTGCCCCACTTCGCTGCATGCAGCTTTGCACAGGAAGCGCAGGGGGAACAGACTGTACTGAGCTTTTCTTAGCCTTCCGGAGGAAGCCGGTTCTGCAGCACGGAGCAGAAAGTGGCTCATGAGCTATGGACAGGGCTGCGGGGGCTGTTTCAGCGTGGGTGCTCGAATGGCAGCTGGAACGTAAGAGATCAGTGAGG
The DNA here is from genome assembly GCA_030014935.1 of Caiman crocodilus. Lineage (NCBI taxonomy): Eukaryota > Metazoa > Chordata > Crocodylia > Alligatoridae > Caiman > Caiman crocodilus. The sequence goes on from JAGPOW010000863.1 coordinate 1,338,264, forward strand.
GGGCATGGGAGGTGGAGAGCGGATGGAACATTTGCTCTTTAGGTAGAGGAAATAGCACACCTAGACACTAACATGAGGCTGTGATGGGTGTCTGGAAAACACCCAGACAGAGAAGGGGAGCGAAAAAGAAAGTCAAAGAGATGATGAAGATGTTTGGTTAGATTAGCAAAGGAAAAGAGAGAGATAAATGAGTTTGGAAATAAAAAGCGAGGTTAGACAGAGAGTTTGACAGGTCAGTAAAGGTGATGGATTAATCAAGTCAAAGCTCTTCAAGATATCTGAAGGCACATGCTGAATGTGCACATCAGAAACTAAGCTTAGCTCTGGTTTGTTCAATCTGCTGATGGCAATTCATTCATAGTTTTACTTTATGCTCAAAATATATTCAGTGCTGGCCAGCACAGTGGTAACTACCTCCACTTGTGGCTTGAATCTTTTTATTTAAGGGCTGCCCTTGGACAAACACAAGCTGAACAAAGGAGACGATGGATAAATGAATAAAATTAGCAAGAACGAGTTAGATAAGCATTAAGGAAAAGAGAGAGTGAGAGGAGTAGTGAGGTTGATTGTTTGATAGATGGATAAATGTGTATGGGGACAGACAGGCAGACACAGTCTCACCGTGGCCACACCAGGCTGCATCTTTTGCTCCATTTTATATCAACCCCCACTACTACCAAGGTCTCTCCCCTGAGAAACCTCCACACAACAGGACAGGGGCTGGCTGGGTCCAAGTCAGTCCAGTGAACCTGCTTCCAGCTAACAGGGCCTGTCCCCATCATGGGCTGGAGTGGAAGGGAGTCTCCAACATCTCCCAGCTTCCTTGCTCTCCAGCTGACATTGCCAAGACAGGGCTAGTCACGTCAGGCTTTGCAATGCAGATTCTCTCCCATGGGAGCCGGCCCTGATGAGCTCAGGTCATTTAGCACAGCGTTTCTCAACCCATGGGTCGCGACCCAAAAGTGGGTCCCAAGAATAGATGAAAGGGTCATGAACACACTTTAGAAATGGATCAACTGGATAGTCCTTTAAAAAAAACAAAACGTGGGAAATGGTGGCTTTTCCCTTGCAAAGGCTGCTTGGGGCTCCCCATGCCCCACTAACCCCCCACACCTACCCTCTGCCCCAAACACTGCGGGGCTGGAGCCCGGGGCAGGGGGCAGCGGGCAGGGAGTGAAGGGCACTGGCAGGGTTCAAATTACACTTTGACTCTGGGGGTCTGTAAAAAAATTGGGCTGCCCTAATAAAATCAGAGATTCCCACTCTCCCCCCCCCCCCAGTTATGATTTTCAAATCTTACAGAGGGGCTCTTGTCTCTTATGGAGGGGCTTAGGCCCCGACGCCCCAAGGTCCCCCTATAATTCAGACCCTGGGCACTGGATCAGGGCTGGCCATCATTGTAAAGACAAATGGGTCCTGGTACAAAAAGAGGCTGGAAACCACTGATTTAGCATTGGTTTCATTGCTTCCAGCTGCTGGAGCAGATTAATTCCCACCATTATCAACCCCAGCAGGATTTAAACCAGTGACCTGAGGTGGCAGATTCCTGACTGGTGCAAACTGGCACAGCTCTGTTGAAATCAGCAGGCCAGGCCTCCTCAGGGTGTGAACCCGTGGGAGTTTTGGGGCCCAGTTCCCCCAGGTGTGGTGAATCAGGATTGCTCCATTTGCAGATCTGCTGATTGACACCATCTGCTGCCTGGTTTCTGAAGCTGTGACCTTGAAAAGTCTCCGCAGCCCATTAAGGATTGATCTGAAGTGTTCACAGCACCCTAGTCCTGTACAGACCTCACCACGAGACATACATGTGCGTGCACGTGCATCCTTGCACTCACACAGACACGCACACGCGCTGCTGAGGCTTCAGTTTCAGGGGCATTTCCTCTGCAATGAGTTATATATCAGAGATATTCATTTTGACATCTGGGGAGTGGGATGGGTTGTGTCCTCTGGCATTATCAGTTGTCCTCATCAGGTGTTATTGGTGTGTCGCCAGTGTTGAAGTCTCAAGAACTGCGGGGTTGACAGTCAGAGCCAGGAGATCCCAGCACTAATCTTGTCTTAAAGAACGACCACAGGCTCGGTTCAGTGGCAAAGGTTCAGCCAGGTTTATTGTCTACAAGCACAGCTCTAGCATGTTTTGGCCTAACAAGTACATTTGTACCTGTGACAAGGTAGTCGGCACAACGCCACCAGGCCACTACAAAGTTTTCCTGCTTTCCAATTCTCCTATTATACAATGATCAGAACAAATTACGTACTGTGTTCCACCTGTATCTTTGAACGTCTCGAACTGGCCTGTACCGAGGGCTTGTTTCACATTTGGGGTGTTCTCGTTCCAGCCTTATCTTCCTGGTGCTGGACTGTCTTACCGTGTACCATCAGCTTTCCCTCCCATCTCGTAACAAGAGTGCACATCTGGTCCAAGTGCCAAGTTTTGTTAATGTGAGGAGTTCGTGCATCAGGCAGGTTTGCTAGTGAGGCCAGTGCTTTAGCAAAGCTTTTACATGAGCATCATATATTGATCAATGCTCCAGTGAGGCCTACACGTTGGTACCTGGTTCACTCTGTATCTCTTATTTATTATACTTTTCCTGCCAGTTCCCTCCTTTTTTCCTTCTTAAGTTTCAAAGACCCATCAGAGCCACATGGTTAAAGAATCATAGGACAAGAAGGGCTGGGAGGGACCCTGAGAAGCCACCTACTCTGCCTTATCCTTTCTACGCATCTTACTTCCCAGCAGTCAAGCTCAATTCTGCATTGACACACAGGTTCCCTTTGGGGCAGCCCTTTGCCAGCAATCACTCTCTAAATTGTCCAGTTGATGGACTGATGCTCTTTGTCGCTACAAAATGCATCGATGGCACACCTCAACATGCCAGGTGCAAACACACTTCAGGTTGGTTTCTCAACACCTCTACCAGATGCACTAGAAGAGGCTTATTTTACACAGGTTTTTGAGGGGGAGATCTCACAGGAACTCCTCTAACATGCCTCAGGTCATGTGGTGAGTCACCAGCAAAAGCAAGTGTATCTACTAGGACTTCAGATCCCCTGCTGTTGTCACCCGGCCACCCTCCATCCTGGACTAGGAAAGAGAACCTGAGTCCTCCTATTCCCACTACATGATCATACTCTTCCTCAAATGAATGACTTCTAACCTCTGCTGTAGTCACTGACTATTCCCCCTCTGGGAAGGTCTCCCTGTGGGGAGCTGGAACAGGATCAAGCCTTTGAAATCAAAGAGAAGGAGAAAACTTGACAGGGTTGCATGTAATCACCTGTGTTTGCCAAGTGGTTGACCTGTATGGACATCAATCCATCCATCCATCTTCATATAGGCTTATCTATCCTCTTCAAACACAACCATGGTTCTGGGCCCACATCCCTGCCCAGGCACAGAGCCAGAAGAAACAATAACCCTGCTCCATTCCCGGCATGATTCAGTGTGAGGAATGTACCAGGAGGAAAGGTATGTGGGATGCAGCAGGGCTGTTTCTAAGAAATCTCCAAAGCCAACTAAATAATGTGAAATCAGGTTGTGAAACCAGTTGGAAACCATGCCAGCTTCCAGCATACATGTGGAGTCTTACTGCTGCTCCCAGCTCATCAAAGCTGCGGAGACATGGGATGGGCGTGCGGAAGGCAACAAAAATGGTTAGGGGCCTGGAGCACATGCCTTATGAGTGGCTGTGGGAACTGGGCTTATTGGGTGTGGAGAAGAGAAAACTGAGGGAAGATTTAATAGCAGCCTTCAACTCCTGAAAGGTTGGCTCCAAAGAGGACGGAGCTGGACTGTTCTCAATGACACAGCAAGGAGCAATGGTCTCAGATTGCAGCAAGGGAAGCTGAGGTTGGATATTAGGAAAAAAATGAGCGTGGTGAAGCACTGGAAAAGGCTATCCAGCGAGGCTGTGGAATCTCCATCCCTGGAGGTTTTTAAGGCCTGGCTCAACAAAGCCTTGGTTGGGATGATGCAGCTGGGGCTGGTCCTGTTTTGAGCGGGGGCTTGGACTAGATGTGACCTCCTGAGGTCCCTCCCAACCCTCATTGTCCATGATTGTACGATTGCATGTCGCATGGATGTAGCTAAGGACTGGCAACCTCTGTCCACACAGGGATTTGATATACAAGCCCCACTATCATAGACCCAGCAGAGCCCAGCCTTCCAGGAATTCAGTCTACACGGACCATTTCCCCTTGGATTCTCTTTCAAAGCACACGCTTACTTAGTACCCAGGGGGTGGTCTTTACCCTCCTCTAGTCCATACACTAGCTGAGCCGTGGCTGTGTTCCCATAATCTTCCTGGGCTAACAAAACGAACCTGATCACATTTGCCCAGGTCCATCAAGCTTCGCTTTGGTAATGTAGGAAGCCAAATCTCAAGCAAGGCTGAGTGCCTGCAGATTCCACAGGTTTCATAAGCTCTGAGCTTTGACAGCATCAAGTCAAGGAATAGCTGTGACATGCGGACTGGCTCCACAACCCCCTCTGAGCAGGGGGTTGGACTAGATGACCTTCCTGAGGTCCCTTCTTGCCCCATTTTTCTCTGACTGCATATGCTGGGAGCCAAGCCTTCTGGGCTGGATGGCAACTCCAATGCCGCTGAAATCTCGGGCGGCCTGCGGACTTGAAACAGGCTGTGTGTGTTTGTGTGGGCTCACAAATATCCCCCTGCCATCAGCCTCCTGCGAGCTCTGCAGCACATGCTCTTTGCTGATAAGCAGCCCAGGAGGAGGCCTGTTTGGGGGAGCAGGTGTCAGCACTCCAGTCGGCTTGCAAATTAAAAGCCACCTACAGGTACTCTGACAAGGAGGACTGGTCTGATAGGAGTTATCAAAGGGAATCATCAGGAGGGCTAGGAAATCACTCCTCTTGTTGCAGCTGGCTGCGCCACTTGTCATCAGTCAAGCACCGAGTGTGAAGCCCTCCAAAGCCCTGGCCCCCTGCCATTCCCAGCCTTTCTTTTTCCCATGCTGGATTAACCCTAAGACATCTCATTTAACAGGTGCTCTGACCCACTCCCTATCCCCCCCCCGTGGCGGCTGGGGAGAGAGGAGCAGCTGTCATGCAGGGTGCTGCAGCCTCTGCCGCAGCCCCTACAACACTTAGGCCAGCTACGCTCATAGCATGCCTGAGAATCAGGCCCCCACTGACTCCATAGAGAGCGGTCTCCAAAGACACCCAGCTCAGGCCAGGTTTCCCTCCACCCCATGCGCTGTTCTCAGCCTTCCCTTCAGGGCTGATTGCACAACTACGCAGGGTTTTATTTTCCCAACCTCAGAGATTTTGCAAGCAATCACTAGCTTAGAAGAGAAAAATATTTACAAGGCTCTCTCAGCCAGGCTAGCGTGTCAGCTTGTTTCCTGTTCTTTCTTCTCCTTCTTTGTCCCACAAAGTGAGTTTATTTTAACTAGCTGTCTTATGGGAGACTCAGAGGAGATGTAGGGGTAAACTGAGCTGGGTGGACAGAGCCCTATTCGGTCTGCAGAGGGGCTTTGGATTCAAGAAGGCTGGAGGCTGAGCTCTCTGCTATGGTATAGACGATCAGAGGGAAAAGGGACAGGGGAACAGGAGCCTGGACTGAGGCCGTTTTAAATCTGGGGTCTGTGAGGAGACATCATCAAGATAAATACTCAGGGGCTCCTGAAATGGCTCTTGGGAACCTTAAAGCAGGAGGAAACATCCCCTCTAAGGCTCCCTCTGCTTGTTCTGGGGCTTCCCTATGGGGCGTGGAGCTGAAGAATAAAGTCTTTCTACTAACTCTTTTATCATGGCCCTTACCCCGTGGCAGGGACAACCATGTCACCACACCCCAAGGGAAACCCACTGGAGAAAAGACCAGGTCCCACCATGCCATGAACAGCCTCAGGGCTTTAGGCACTGAAGCCTCCATTCCAGGAGGACAGGTGGCAACACCACGGTGGGGCTGGGTTTCTTCTTCCAGGATCTTCATTTTCTCATAGCGCCCAAATGCCAGGGAAGGTAGGAACCAACAGCGTGGGCATTTGCCAGCGGGAACCAGGAAGACCTGGTTGGTCCTGGCCTGGGGCAGTGTTAAAAGTGGACAGGAATCCACAGGAGTCCCCTTTTCCAGAGCTAAGACCCACCGTTGCTTCTCATAACGACCAGATATGCATTGAGGTGTCCCCATTGCTAGGGGCTCTCTGCACATTGCAAAAAGAATGTCTGTGTGACAAAGAAAAAGCCAACTATATACTTGCAGCAGCCGGGAAATCCTCCCCACATACCCACCCAGCCCTAGCCCTGCCCAGTAAGGACATTTTATCCGTGCACATAAAGCATGGGTAAACACTGAGTTTTGTCAGGAAGATTCTTCAGGTGTGGCCGTTGTGTCACAGTAGGACATATGTCCATGCTGATGTACAAATCCCACTTTTGTTTCAGGAAAGAAGTCAGGAACTTTGTGTTGAAACAGTTTTTAAATTTTCAATAAAGATGCTATTTTGTCCAAACTAAAGGAGTACTTCCTATAAATTGTGTGTGGCAAGGGGAGAGGAAGGGGGTTGTTCACTTGACAAGCTTTTGAGAAGAAATGATCTGAAATTATGAAACCATTTTGTTGGGATATTTTCTACATGAAACCTTCTGGATCAGAAATGGCTATCTAGCCTCATACAGACACATCTAGCTACCTACCTACCTGCCTATGACTGGGCACATCTCCATAGGCACATTTACTGTGCAGCCACCAAAATTACTGCACAGTATGGGCACGCATCTACACGTGCACACCCATACTGCATTGTAAATATGGTGACTTGTGCCACTTGCGTGTAAATTTGATATTCATGCAGGTATCAAATTTACACCTGATTAGTTATTGCGCAGTAACGCAGATGTAAACACCTTACTGCGCAGTAACACTGTGCGTGTGGACTGACTTGTGACTAACCTTAGTCCCAAATCAGTCCACACACAGTATTAATGCGCTCTAAGACCTGCAGGTGTAAATGCCGGCTTATTCCTGCTTACTGCGCAGTAAACTTAAGCCAGTGTAAATTCATATGTAGGAACACTCACTGTGTCTCCATACCTATTTGACCTAATCTACTTCATCTATTATTCCCCCTGCTGTCACTGCATATTTTGCTCCTGTTACTATTTAAAGAAGTTCCTCAACCCCTTAGTGTATTATTTGTATACTGCTGCTCAGCAGAATAGAAGTGACCAAAGTTCCCTCCGCAGCATTTCTGCCTGATGCTGAGTGTGACTCAAGCCTGGCTGCTGCAATTAGTGCTTGGAGGGAGAATAAATGCAGCTTAGCTCAGGGTTTCTGCAGAGGGCGCTTCAAACTCAAGCTTCTGAGGAAATGCCTGGGAGAAAGTACATGCTGTCCCAGGCTGAGGAACTGCTGAGCTGTGGGAAGAAGCCGTCCCAGTTCCTTTCCCAGGGCAGGGCTGGGAGACACTGGGGTGGCATGCCAGCTTCATCCAAGGTGCTTGACAAGACTGCATGGCAGAAAGCCAAAAAAGCAGACACCCCGTGATCCCAGAAGAACAGAGGCATTTGGGTGCAGAAATATCCTCCTTCTCAGGACCAGTACTTCATCAGGAAACCAGCAGAAACAGGACTTGATCTATGTGCTTGTTCCCAGTTAGCTGCCTGGTCTATTATGCTGCTCATCTGACTAGTTAGTAGGTGGCATAGGTGCTCCAGGGCAGATTAGAGCCCTGTAACATTAGGAGTGGCACAGACACCTCATGCCAGACAGTCTCTATCCCAAGGGGATTGCAATCTGCCTGCACAAGGCAGACAAAGGGCAAACGGGAACTGAGGCAGGGAGCAAGGATGAGACTTCCCAGCAGTCAGGGGTCTGCACTAACGGCTTGGGTCCAAACTCTTTTTGGATTCCCCCCACCAAAGCAGACGCGCGCACACCATGCTCTTACCTGGACACTTGATACTGGTTCTTTCCTCTTGCCTTTTTTAGTTCCTTGGAAAAAAACCCAGCCACTTCCCCCTTGAAACTACTTGCTCAATCTCCAGGTATGGAAAACCCTGAACTCCGGTGCTTGACCCAGGCTGATTTATGGCCTCGCATTGTTTCTGTAGCTCAACATCAGCAGTTTCCTGTCCTGTCACCCCCACCCTTTTCCTCTTCGTTTCCACCAAGGTTTGTTTCAATTCCAGGGAAGAGATTTTACTCTGGGACATGGGAACGGGCCAGAAATGATAGTACGTGGCTTCCTATGGCCTGTTTTTCAAGGCGAGTTAGCCAGAAAGGAAGTCTCTATTCATTTTCACAAAGGCCCTCCACGTGTCTTGGGAAATGGAGGCACTTTACTATGTGCGTGTATAGGAGCCTGCTTTATTTTTAACCAATGGTAGATTCACTCTCCATTAAGAGACAAGTTACTGGCAGCATGGAGAATGAGGCACAGCTTCCATGCTGCCCCAGTACACTTCTCTCTTGCCTTGGAGCAGGGTGTTGGCTCTCCATGCTCCTGCAGATGCTGACGTGAGGCATGTTGGTATTATCTATGAGTATACTTGCACCAGGATGTGGGGTGATATGAATACTTGTCTGCCAGGACCTGATCCGGGACCTATTAAGACTTATTTCATGTAACAGCCTTCAGCTGACCCAGGTGGAAGACAGAAAGGGTGGCTCAGTGGTTAGTTTTTTTAATCTGAGCCCTGGAAAACTGTTTTCACTCCCTGTGTTGCTCCAAGCAAGACACTCTGGCCTAGATGCTCACAGGTTGCTTTGGTGTTGAACTTGCTTTGCTGTTCTCTGAAGTCAGCGAGTGTTAGGAGCTCAAATACCCTTGGGGATATGCTGTTCAAGGTCACATAAGTAGTAGGGGGCAATTGTGAAGACAAAACCAACTGTGTGAGGTGTCCGGACACGGGGTTGACAAGTTCCATGTAAAACCTGTAAAGGGGCAGGCTGAGATGTAAATAGTGAAAGGACCATAAAACCAAGGTTTAACGGTGAGCAAAGCCATAAACATGAGACTTCACTGGTGCTGGGTTTGCTATAGTGCCTTCAGCCATCATATGCCGCTCATGTGACTAGCTCTTATCTGCATTTATGGCCATGCCTTGGCTTTGAGGAAGTGCGTTTCTGCTTTGTTAGCTGTGTCTAGCAAATGACAGGCTGAAAGTTTGCCTGGCAAAGATGGGTGGAAGAGCAGAGAGGTCACCACGCCGTGTGCAGGTTTATAGGTTGCTGCAGTATGTGAGAGGCATCAGGATGGATGATCTCAGGGGAAAACTGGGGACCTGGGAGCCTGGGGTGGCCAAGGTGGCCTATGTGTATAGACACATATTGCTGGAAAAAGTTGCCTTTTCCTTGGGAGAATGACTCTGCTTGCTTATTTTCATTATAAGTGAATGCTCTGTCTCTGTAGCCCACTGGGATGAACAGGGGACTGGCACAAAATAGAGGATGCTGAAGTAGCAGGACTAGGGGCACGTCTCCTCTGACACCCCCTTTGGACTGACAGCTGCAGATGATCTCGGGGTACTCTATACATGGCAAGGGGACCCTCTCCAGGCTCTGAATGCCTGGGCTGTATCCTACTGTAAACACCACCAGCCAGCAGCATTTCAAGACTCAACACCAAGCCACAGATTGCTGGGGATGGAAGCGTGCCCGGATCGACAGGGAGGGAGAGGGAAGACAGGGAGCAAACTTGTTAACCACTCTCAAGGAATCACGCGTCTTCCGAGTGGCTGTTCATGTGAACAAAGGCTGCTGGCCAATCAGAGCGTGCCTGGGCCTGCCCGGGGACCAATGAGCGCGCTCGCCTGCATCGTGTAATTTAGGGAATGATGGCAAACCAAGGGTTGGGACAAGAGCTGGTGGATCCTGTTGACTTCCAAGATGAAATAAATATTTAGGCCACTCAACATTTCTTTGCAGCTAACACTCGGTGAAACTCCTGACCTTTGCTTCTCACAGATCCTCTTTTGCTTTTCAAGCTGGCTGCAAGCCCCGGTGGAGAGCTAGGGGGATGGTGTTGCGCAAAGGGGGCTCTGAAAGTATCATGGAAAATTCCAGCAAAAAGAAACTAAAGAAAACCCTAATATTCTTTCATCTAAATTCTCCACAAGGATTTTTTTTTTCTCTTGGAATAGCTCAAATACCAACAGAAAGCAGCTAACGCTTCAATCTTTTTTTTCTTTTCAGCTGAAATCCTTTGGTTTGGAGGCATTTGGGTTGCCAAGGATGACCCCCACAGAAAGCAGAATTTATTTCACACACACACACATTTTGTTGACCACTCCATTTTCTCAGCCCCCCCGAAAAAACCTTTTCTGGTAGATTTGTTTTTTGCCCAGCCCGAATGAATGAGCTGACATCAAAGGCGAGTTTAGCCCTGCCAGTTTGACTGGCTCAGAAGATGGCCCTGTTGGTGGATGGGCTGCTGGAGGAGCAAGGCATTGGTGAAATGAATTTGTTGGGTCCCAGACCAGTTCCTAATAGGTGTCAATTTAACCTCGTGGCACAGCCGGAACTGGTCGGCACCCCTCCTCCTTAACAGCCTTAGTCGAGAGGCTGAGGTCCGTGCCACGCTGGGCTACGGACAAATCCAAGTCACTAGGCTGTTCCTTTGTCACGTCTCCCTCTTTTTGTGGTGCATCTGTACAGCACCGGGCACCAGGGGCTCTTGATCTATGATTGCGGGGTCCCGGGTCATAGTAAGTCCTAAATACCAAGCTAAAAGTGACCTTTTGCTAACACCATGTTCAGCATCAATGACGGGGAGAGAATGAAAAACTGGTCTCGGTACCCACAAAATGGCAAGTAAGAGCCTCATCGCTTTGCTGAGTGATTACCAAAGGCCTGAATAACTTAACAGGAATTACAACAGCCTCCAGATGACAGGGGCGTTTTCTCACATAGCACGAATAAGGTTATACCAGCCCATCAGTGATCTCAGGTGTAGAAAGCATCAGGGTAACTAGTTGTATCTGTCATTTGGGGTTGTAAATGCTTCGAGAGGTCCCGGGGGTGTAGGTTGTAGCCGTGTTGGTCTAAGGACATAGGCAGACAAGGTTCCTTGGGTGAATTTGATATCTTTTATTAAACCAACCCAAATAGGTGGAGAATATTTATTAAGCAAGCTTTCGGGTTCAAAAACCCTTTGTCAGGCTAAGGAAGTTTCAGCAGTTGGTGTGTGCTCTTCCTGGACAGGATGAAAAGGTCGAGAGGTCCCAGCATCCCAGAATTAGAAGCAGGTCCCGGGTGCAAAATTTTGGATCTAGATTTTGAACACCGGCGCTGCAGACTTTTGGCAAGGATGACAAAGGAGGCAGAAGATTTTGCAAACAGCTCAGACCTCTCTTCTACCTGCAGACTCCCCCAGGCTGGAGACTCAGGATCTTGGCTTGGACTGGTCATTATTATTATCCATACCATGGTTTCCCATAAATTTTCCAACCCAATTTAAGGACCCTCACATTTTTCAACCTAACTTAGGGACCTTCAGTGCTGTGAAGTGAAGGCATTAGCCATGCCTTACCTCCCCCACTCTTTACCTGTGGCATGTGGTTGGGGGGCATTTATAGGTTGCTTTGTGACTATGGTTTGTGAGAGGGGTCAGAGTGAATGATCTCATGGAAAAAATGGGGACCTGGGAGCTTAGGAGGATGGATTTGATGACTTAGAAGACCCATGTGTATGAACACAAATAAACCTATGGCAACTTTTGCCAGCAAAACCCTGCAGATCGCATGTACTCCTCTCAAGATCAAATTCTAAATCCCCTACCGCTCTGGTTACCACCGTACCCTGCCATGCTGGTGGGCAGCCTCCACATGCTCTCAATTCATCTTGCATACCGTCAATAAATCCTCCTGCTACAAAAGCAACCTTAGATGAGCTTTTCCAGCATCAGCCTCCTTCCCAGGAGATATCCTGATGATCTCACCCAGCAGCAATGAGAGGGATTTTATCATGCTAGCATCCGGGTCTTCCTCCACCAAGTCTTTTCTCTCCTTATATACCACCTGTGAGGTAAAGCACCACAATCCTCATTGTATATGCAAGTAAACTGAGGCACAGTATGTAATTAAATGGTGGAGCTGGGAACAGAATCAGACCCCTCGAGTTAGGAGCTGACAGGCTGGATCAGTCTCAGGGTGACTCTGACCCAACATCCCGTCTCCGACTGTGACCGGACACAGATTGACAAGATCTCAGAGCCAGTTTCCTAGCCACCGGCCCATTAAATTGCTGAGGCTGCTGCTTCTCAGTTTGGCCATGAAGACATCATGGGAGCCAAGCTTAATGCCACGGAGCTCTCTGAGCCACTGGATTGTGCAAGAGCTCTTCCAGGCAAGTAGAAGGGAAGAGCTGCCAAGGCAGTGATTCATTGCTGCTGAGAAGGGAGAGGAGGAAGCCTGTGAGCCCTGCCTCTTGGTGCCGCAGCTTGTAGGTACCTGCTCTGGTCTTTTGCTCCATCTCCCCAAGGAATTCCTCAAACCAGCATCTGGCAGCAGGGAGCTCCACAGTCGCTCTTCATTATGCCCTGCAGGAGCCCATTCCTGTCCGCACCCTGGCTGGACCTGCGCCAGCTTTAGTGACCGTAGCTGGGGTGTCTAGAGCGGGCCACGGCGCCTCGTGGTTTAAGATCCAGAAGTCTCAGGTTTG
>JAGPOW010000863.1:1371675-1381946 GCA_030014935.1 Caiman crocodilus
TGACCCTGGCACTCGTTCCTGCTATTGGCGGGGGGTCAGACTAGATGGCCTGCTCTAGGCCCCTTCTGACCCTAGATACTATGATACTATGATACTATGTATCAGGTCAGTGGGTCCTCCTAACCACTTCCCACAATGCAATTCCATAAATTACCCACAAGCCCCTACTCCAATACACCAAAATGATGAATGGATGCACCATTCATCCCAGAGTGCACTGGGGAAGCTGTATGAAAACAGATGCTGCAGAACCAGCGCTGATGTGTAGCTTTTGCTGAACTGTTGCAAAGCCAGGGGATGCAACCAAGCTGTTGCTGGCTGTCCAAGTCCCTGCAGCTGTTTTGTTGCCCTAGTGTAGGCAGGTCTCCGGAGTCCTGGCTTCCAGATCCTTTTCTGTCCGCACAGGGCTGGCTACTTTGGTTTCAAGCTGGAGCCAACACAAATGACAATGTGCAGATCGTGGGATTACTGAGTGATGCCTACCTAGCATGGCTGGAAATGGGACATCTCCATCACTGCTACATGCGTAGCCCTTCCTAGAAGTCAGAGTCCTCCAACAATCTCTCAGTGGCTCACGAGCCACAATCCCAACTCAGTTCTCTATCAGGAAAAAAAATCTGCTGCCGAAGATGAGACCTGGACTTTGCAATTAGAACGTCATTAAATGCCAGTGACAGTTCGTGAACCGTGATACAACCGCCCCTTCCCAGATCTCATCTTTTCCCTGCAGACCTCAGGAAAGCTGTGACAACATGTTACGGTTGCTACACTACACAGATAGCAGGCTGCAAAAACAGACAATCTGTTGAGTAAGCAGGTGCTGTTCCCACACAGCCTGCTTTCTGAACATAGCCGCCCTTTCTAGCCATCCCCGTATCATAAGAGAGAGCTGAGAATGATAGCTTTCCATGCCCAGGGGGAAAAATAAATCAGGCTTTGCCTGAGATCAAACACCATTTTGTTTTCTATGGCCATTTTGATAATTATTTCTGCTTTGCCCAAAAAACACCATTTTTTGCAGAAAAGTACCATTTCAGTGGAAAGCCAGTGACTTGTCATAACAACCTACAAAGTGGAAGCCAAAGGAAGGAAGGAGAACTTGTCTGAGGCTCATTTCAAATGCATTTAGACCTGTAACATTCATGGGGTATAACAAGTTGCGAGTTAAACAAAAGATGCAACCTATCTGTTGTCTGTTTGTGCAGATCTGTAACTCTGGGCACGGTGCCCGGCCTGATATGGAAGAAAAACCCAATGACCTAATGCCAGGGGCTAGGACATAAGGGGCAGAAACTGCAGGGTCAGAGTCACAGGCAGTTATGAGTTTTAGCCTGAGTGATGAAACTTGCTGGGGTTGTTCGGGCAGCTGCAGGGTCCCCAGCTGAAGGCAGGTATATGCTGAGAAGTGGCCTTTCAAAGCAGCTGCGAGACAAGGGCAGCTTTGTTCCAGCTATCTGCTCCAGATGTTGTCCCTTCCTCTGCTGCAACTCCACTAACTCTTGCAAAATGCCCAGCAATAGCCTCAACCCGACATTACAAGCAGGGAAACTGAGGCAGAGGGAAAAAGGAGGATTTGCAGAGAGGCATGGAGCAAGCGAGTAGAAACAGTGACTCGCAGAGAAGCCTGGAGCCCCGGCTCCTAGTCTTGTGGGCCGATCGCTCAGCCCTGTGCAAGAATGAAGAGAACCCCAGCTGTGCGGTGACAACCGGAAAGGAAGGGGACGTCTTTCCAAACTGGCGAGCACTGATGAGAAAACACTGCTTTTCTTTCTGATGCACTTACCTAATCCCCACAGGCCTGGATCAAACCCAGGCAAAAGCAGCCTTTTGCCCCCTGATCAAAATCACACCTCCCCCAGTGCAGCTAGTAGGTGAACTGGGGTGGGGGGACAAAGCCAGGAAGTAACCAACCCCATTCTCTAAGCTCAGAGCAGAGTGAGATGTAAGGCACTGCCCTGTAGCAGGTAAAAGAGACTTTCCATTAATATCCACCTGGTCTGCACATAGATAGCTTGGGAGGGAAGCTCATTGCAGAAAAAAAAAGGTCTCTCGTGTGGTCCAGGATCCTTATCACAAGCATCTCAGCTTGTAGGATCATAAGCTAGCTGCACCCAACTTCCCAGGGCAGAAGTCTGGGTAATCCGCTGCCTAGGGCACAGGCCTGAGAGCCGGATCCTCTCCTGGACCCTTTGGGCAGCCTCTTTCTTGGTGCCTCTATCCACCATCTCTTTCTTGGTGCTTTCCACCATCTCTGTTAAGCTCAATCATGCTGGATCAGTTGGGTACTGAATGCAGCCGACATCCAGACTTTCAGCTCCTACCTCCATCTTCGCATCAAATCTTGCCAAATATGCCCAGAGATGAATGCTACCTTCTAAACTGCAGCAGCAAACAACCCCACGGGCATCCAAGTCGCCTACCCAAGGTTGTGGACAAGACCGCCAGCTAGGGGATGCCAGGCTCTGCCCTTTCCAGTGGATGGAGTCATTTCACTTGAGCGATGCCGGTTTCAGAAAGGATTGATGCAGATACCCAAGGATGCCAAACCCGCAATTATTCAGCCCTTTAAAGCAAAGACCTCGGGTCCCTTTTGGAAAAAGTGCCCCCAAGCACCCAAGGTTCAGCCTCTTGGCTTTGATCCAGCCTTTGCATTCAATGCCTCCTCCCTAAGTCCCCAAGTGTTGAGCCCCTTAGCAACTGCATCAGCAAAAGTGGCATTTAATTCTCACACATCAACTTAAAAGCGTCCCCATTTTCTGCCCCTCCCTGACCAGGGGTTCTCAGTGCAAAGAAGCAATGAAGACTCCAGTATTTCCATTTTCAAGACCTTTATTAAAAATAAAAAAGCCCCATAGGGGCTTATGGGATCTTAGTACAAAATATAAAAACCTTTTCAAACAAATACAAAATAAAAATGCAGTAGAAAACAAATGCAGTACACCCGATTCATGTCTCAGCTTTTGGAGGCAGCAGCTACAGCATGCCAGAGCTTAGCTCTGCCTAGTAACACTTAGTATATACAGTGCTGGGTTAATATGCAATAAAGAATGAAAAAATCATAAAAGTGCTGGTCTTCCATGTCGGGAGAGGGCAAACTAGCTGGTGGCATTAAAGCCAGCAGCCCCCTCCTCACTTAAAAACCTTCCCAGTCGCTTTTGCTCTGTCATGGCATGTATGGCTGAAGAGTGAGGCTTTTTCTCCCCAGATGCCTCTGGACAACACACAATTTAAAATTATTTGGCACCATTAGATGAAGCTTTGGTCAAAGTGTCTTTTGAGACTTTGTGCTTTGATAGCCAGGAAAGGGAATGCATGACAAGATTCAGTGTCTCAAGGGGTTTAACATTCTTCAGGCTGTACAATGCCATCAAGGAAGCCTGTGTGTCATCTGCAGAGACTCACAGACTCAAGCAGCGCAGACTGGGATGGTTTCTTTAATAACTTAGCTGTATCCACAGAAAAGGATGGAAAAGTGAAATCTGAGTATATCAAACCCAAGACTGTCATAGTGATTCTTCCCATCAGCATTGTGGAAGTATAGCTTACATTTGTTGAGTAGATTCAGATAATGCAAATAAGATAAAACTTAAAAAAAACAAACAAACAACCTACCAGTTACAGCACTGGTTTTAACTGATTTGGTTTCAAAGTTGAGCACCTGAAAGATGCTTGGATGTTTGTGTGTCCCATTTGCTTGTTAGAACAAAAAGAAACAAACATGCAGGAAAAAATAAATCTCTTGCCTACTGCATAAAAAAGCAAATACTTTCCCTTTTACAGGGCTGTTGCTTTCTTTCTTGAGACTCTGAAAGGATCTTATCACTCCGGAATCAGAAGTCTTTCCTTCACCAAGTGTTTTTACCAAAGCCCCAAAACTTTGCTGGACAATTTAAGAATTTTAAGCTTTTGCTTAAGCAAAAGCAACAACCCTGCTGTGTTCATAATCCTACGCAGAGTCCCCACTTACATCTCCAGATACTCAGTGAAATGCGTGTATGAATGTATGACATGTTCAGCATGTCTTTGCTAGATCAGGTTCAAGGCATCGTGATGGTGACCGTTCTGCTAGAGGAACGGCTTCTGAGTCTTTAGGAGCTAGAATCCAATAACTTTCTCCCTCAAGCCTCTCTCCTTCATAACAATTCAAATCAAGTCAAGTGCTTGTCAAGGAGAAGATACCTTCCCCACATTACACGAGCCCCACCCCCCCAATCACTGCCCCTCTCTACGCATCTCTCTCTTTAGAGATCCTAGAAGATTTTAGGATGAGGGCAAGGCTTGGAGCCCCCTTGGAACTGAACAACGTTTCTCGGCACAGCAGGTAGAAGCAGGACGCCCTTTGCACTGCATCTCTTGGACGTGTCAAATGCAGCTTTCTTGCAATGCTTTTTCTGCATCAGGGCTTTACTACCCACTCTACTGCAGCTGGGTATAATCAGTGCAGATTAAGAGTTCATGGAAAGTCAGAGAAACAGAACAACGGCTGTTTCTTCGCTCAGCGCTCACTGCACATTGCTGTTGACAGTGCAAGGATCCACCTGGAAAAGGAAAGGGAGAAGCAATTTAGAGATCTGCTGAAAAAAGATTAAGGCAAGCCCATTAAACCCAACTGAGACTCACCCCAATGGCAAGAAAGACTGGTTTGCTCTAAGCTTACTTCAAAGCTAAAGCTCTAGATCCCATCAGAGCAGCTTTGGAAGTGGCAGAGAGGCTTATGATTACTCCTGCCTTCCCTACTGCTGACCTGCTCTTGGAAGTTATGTAGGAGTCTATCTATCCCTGCTCAGGTTGCCTTCAGCACCAGAAACTCAGCCTCACTCACCTCGGTGTAAGTAGGTGGAGGCATGAACTTGAACTCTGGAGCATACATGAAGATGGGGCTGTCAAAGGAACTGTCCAGATCATCCAGAAGGGGGGTGGTGGGGCTCTCCAGGCGGTGATCTTCAGGCACAATGTCTAGGTAGCATGGGGGTGCTGGAAGAGGAGGAGACACTTGTGAGCGGTGATACAAGTTTCAGCTTTATTCCTACTACAAATAAACCAATCCAAGTTCTCTCCCCACCCCTAGGCCTTGTCCTGAATCCCTGCTATGCAACACTGTAACTGTTTCTACCAGGGTCTTCCTGGAAGGTCAGACCAGCCACCCTCTGCCCTTCTTTGCCAAAAAGCAAATGTTCCCCTGAACAGCAGAGCACCCAGCTCACCTTCTGGAGCATCAGGGAGGTTCAGGTCCACCCAGCTCATTTCAGAGCTCGCCTGACTGGCCATGCTGGAACTGCGGCTGCCAATCCCAGATCTGCTGCCAATGACGAGAGGCAGTTCCAGGATGATCTTCTTGGAGCCAGGGACACTCACATAGATCTGCAAAAGTGAGATGAAGAGATGGTTAGGAATGACATCACCCTTCCTCTGTTACATTAAAGCCTGTATAAGATTCCTAATGGAAAGGGAGTGACATGGCTAAACTGTAAATTTAGTGTAATTCCATGTCTATTCCACTGGCTTGTGAGACCACTGCAGGTATCAAAGCCCTGAAAGAAACCCCAGAGCAAATCTAAGGGAGGAGAGGGGTCCCTGGCAGGACAACTGCACATGCGATGTTCCCCAATGATGGGCCTGGTGTGGAAGAGAGATCCTTCAGTACCCACAACCCTTACCTGCAGGAAGTACTCCACGCGCAAGATGTTGCAGCCCAGGATGGAGGGTTTGATCTTCCTGACACGGATTGTTTTGCCCCGCCAGGTGTCAGACATGCCCGAGATGATGTGGTTGCCACGCACACAGGAGAGTTTCTGGACGAAAACTTTGGTCTCGCCGTTCGCTAGGTAGGTGTGCTTGGAAACGATGGCTGCCTTGGGTACCACAATGCGGGAGCATGTGTTCTCAAAGTCTGCATTGATGCAGATTTCATCCCCTGAAAGAAGACAGGCTTGTTTAGTTACAGGGAAGGTCTTACCCACAGTGGCGATGATTCTCTTACAGTTTATTCATGGCCAAGTCTACACTGGTTAAAGCAGAGATGCCCAATCTAATTGGGAAGTTTCTCTGATTCACAGCCCACTTCCCTTGCTCAGTAGTATCACATGGTTTAATGTGATGCTTTCCTCCTCCCCTCTTGGTCAGAGCAATGCTCTTTTCAAGCACTGTCCCATTCAGCTCCATCATCTCCCAGTCCTCCTGGAAGCCAGGCTCACCTTCGCAGAACCCCTTCCTGTCGATCCTGGCACTGACAGACACGTGGCCATCAGGAAAGAACATGCAGGACACCTTCTTCTCCTTCTTGGCAGAGATGGGAGACTGGAAAAGATTCAAGAAGGATTTGGTTACACAAATGAAGACAGCCTGTTGTGTGTGCCCTATTCTATCCTTTCCATATCCTGCCAGACTGCTGCCATATCATTTTGTATTCCACACAGTTTAATTTGCATCTCCAGGTAGATTCCAGTGTCCTGTTTCATGGACACTTACTCAAGAGAAAGGTAACCCATCTCAAACAACTAACCTAGACTTCCATTAGTGCTTTGTGCATTATGGAGCACTCATCTCCTTAGGAGACAATACTTAATCTGCCCTGGAACTGTAAAACTTACATAATAGAAAACATCCCTCTGAACCACCTCTAGCAAACAGCCCCACCATTGCCCCAACAACACCCAAGAATTTGACTATTACCAGTAGATCTGGAGTGTTGATGTCAACAGGGTCCATGACCTCAAAATGCTTCTTTGTCTCTTGAGGTGGGACTGATGGGCGCTCCAAGAAAGCCTTCACCCAGTAATCCACACAGCCATACTTCCCTTTGAAGGTAGTACCAAGGGGTCTGCAATACAAGAGGAGCTCATTAAAAACACACACACGAATAACAACCGAGGGAATTTTGTCACAAGGCTAGCATTTCTGATGCCGTGTTTGATCAATACCTACCCTTGAGGAAGCTCAAATCCAAACTTGTACTCGTATTTGTTCCCAGGTCTCAAGATCACAGAGCCATCCTCATCTGCAATGGGGGGGGGGGGGAAAAAAAGAGAGAAAGTTAAAAACCTCAAGTCTTGCTGCATGTTCTCAGCTTTGTCACAACATCCTGTCTCAGCTGAAACAACACAAGTGCCAAAGTTTGCTGTGTTGCGTATAATCTATGCTGTTACTTAGAAACGTTCTGAAAAACTTCTGCTATATTGCCACTGCAATCTTTTCATGCTTCTTAATCATCCTCTTAAGTAAGGACTCAGAGCTGGCCTCTACATCCTCCCTCTCACCAAATAATCCACTAAAAATCTCTATCTGGGCCAATAAAGAAGTTGGAAAACCATCCAAGGCATTTCACATCATCCCTGGTCTTGCCTGTCACTCTTACGCAGACAACCCTGCCAAGTGGGGGAAGCTATGCCTTCTTCCAACCTGCCTCAGGGGCGGGGTAACTCCCTGTGCCAGAGAGCCAGGAAATCACAGCGCCCGTCACTCCTTGTGCCAAGACAGGAGAGAAATAAGCGGCTCCCCAGCTGTGCCACCGGTCCTGCATACTGTACTCACACACTGTAATTACTTCGCCTCTCCATGCAGCTCAGGAAGCTTGTTCACAATACGGCCACCCTGCCAATAACATTCGCTCCCATCCTTTGCAGATGCTACTCCTGCCACCTCAACCTCTTTAAGGTCTTCGCTGCCGGCTGCAATCTCCCAATTGTCACTACACCCCCTCGAGTTATGTTACTCCTCGGTCTCAAACTTTAGACACACTTCCTACGGCAGACCAACTAAGGCTCTTTGCTAGTTTATCCAGGTCCAAATGAATCATTAAGATATTTCTAGGACCTTTTTGCCAGGACAGAACCACAAAACTTCAAAATACCGGAGTAAAAAAAAAAAAAGAGCCGCTAGCAGAGCCAAGTGCCAAAAACAACCATAGATAAAGCCCTACTTGGCTCCCGAGTATCCTATCGTGTGAAAACACCCCAGCACCTCCAATATTACTCAAGCCAACCCTTCATTTTTGATCTAACCCTGCTTTAAAAGCATTTTTGGGCAAAAAAGAGGCCAGGAAATTGGCTTTTTGGGGGCAGAAGAGCCCTACAATTTAGGTCGTATTATTTAGGTCTCGGGTTCTCACCAGTGGGCTTGTCTTCCAGGGTCAGGACGTCCTCGTAGCGGAGGTACTCCATCTCCTGCTTGCAGTGGTGGGGGCCCTTGGCCCAGTTGACCTTGGCCACGCCACAGGCCAACACCTTCATGGCTGTGACTCGGGTGACATCGGTCACTTCTACCAGCACGCGGCCGGCCACTTTCTCCCCGCTGAAGTAGACCTTGCCGGGCTCGCTGAAAACCAGCTCGAAAGTCTTGATCTTCTTGAACATCACCATGGTGGCAGGAAAGTTGGCTTGGTTTAGCAGGAATAGGAGAGGAAGAGGGCTAAGGCTCAACTGGAATGGCCAAAATACAGGGGAAAAAACCCCAAAGGTCTGGGGTTTGGAATTTAATGGTATCAAAGATAGTACAGAAAAGAAGGAAAAAAATCAATTTTTTTTTTAAATTTCCGTCTGAAAAATTAAGCCCCTTCCTAGCTTTTGGCCTGGGCGCCGGAATCCGAGGGGAGGGAGCAGGGATGCCGGCTGTGGTATTTTGGCTGCGGCTCAGCAGCAGGAACCTCCGCTCTGCTCGCAACCTGCCAGGCTGTGAGCCAAGGCGCGCCGGATGCGGCGCTTTTATACCCTCAGCCTCCCCCCACAGAGGTTGTTGATCACCTCCATGCCACGCTGAGGGCGCGTGGAAGCGTGCTGCTCGCGTGATCAGCGCTCCCATTGGCTGCCACTGCCTTGTTTATGTCCTCGCCGGCCAATCGGCGCGCCGGCTGCGGAGCGTGGACAGTGTGTGAAGAGATGCAGGGTTCTGAAGGGGGTGGGGTGATGCGCGGAGTGACGAAACGGGGGACCAATGAGAGGCGAAGCTGGTAGGCTCTCGGAGCCAATCAGGCTCTTGGGCTGTGAGGGGATTTTTTTTTTTTTTTCTTCTTTTTATTATTTTTTTTTTCTGTCTGACTGGCCAGTGTTACGTCACCGGGGGGGTATTCCTTGCCGGGGGTTTCCCTGTGGGGGCGGCTGCTCCCAGACCCCCTGATAATAGAGGCAGCCCCAAATCACGTCTCCTTCCCCCTCACAGCTGCTGTGGGGGGAGCAGTACACCCCCTCTCCCTTATAGCTGCTATGGGGGAGCAGTACACATCCCCCCTCCCTTATAGCTGCTATAGGGGGAGCAGTACACATCCCCCCTCCCTTATAGCTGCTATAGGGGGAGCAGTACACATCCCCCCCTCCCTTATAGCTGCTATAGGGGGAGCAGTACAGACCCCCTGCCCCTCAGAGCTGCTATGGGGGTGCAATACGCAGCCCCCCATTCCCCTCAATGGCCCCATGCAGGCCAATAGCTCAGGCCCCTTGGCGCAGGGTCCCCGATAGGGGCGGTGTGACAGTCCCTCAGCGCCATCCCTTCCACCCGGCGCGGGAGGGCGGCCCACCCCCTTACATGCCCTGTGCCGGCTGTCTGAAGCCCCCCATTATCTCTCCACCGTGGCTGTGGGAAGGCAGGTCCTCTTTCCCTCTGCTCCTCACGCGGTTTAGGCACCATTTGAAGCCTCCAGCGTCTCCCTTCAAATGCTACATGGCAGCCCGTAGCCCCCCCATGATCTCCCCCCACACACATATTGCCCCCGGCCTCCTCTCACACAGCGCTGGGTAGTCAGTCCCCCCGGTCTATACCGCACACCACGAGTGGATTTGGGGGGGTGTCAATCCTCTGTAACTCTTCAATTGAACTCCAAATCCTCCCCCGTGCTCCAAAAGATACCACCCCGGACACCGGCATTGATTGCAACAAAAAGGGGCGTCGCTAGACTTCCCCTCCAAAAAACCCCATTTCTCCTTTAATCACATAGGGACTATTTGAGATTTGCACAAGTCCCCCCCCCCCAGCCCTTCGCTTGTGTTACACCATGTTGCCACACACCGTATGAGGGTGACTGCTCGCCACGCAAGAAATCAAAGGCAGCGATGTGAAAAACAGGAGACAATTGCTTATTTGTTAGGAGGGCGATGTTTAGCTCTCGGCTGGGTGAATCCTCGGGAAATGGGCTTTTTGCCCGATCAGGTCCCAGCTTCCTGAAGAACGTGCTTCGTGCGACATTCGGCACACAATAACGCCCCCCCGCGGGGGGGGGGGGGGCGGGCGGCTGGGGGGGCTGGGGTGCGGCCTCGGCCGGGCCGCGGCGGGGGGGGCGCGCG
>JAGPOW010000863.1:1382046-1418757 GCA_030014935.1 Caiman crocodilus
TCCGCGGGATATGGGCTTTGGTCCCTATCTGGTCCCTGCTTGCGGTAGAACGTGCTTAGGGCGAAATGCGCCAAAAAAAAACGCCCCCCCCCCCCCCTTTAGGCTAGGAGCGAATATAGGGATCATGTCGTTCTGCCTAGGCAGGACCTCTCAGGGTTTTGCCAGGCTTTCACCCCGTTTCTAAACCGCTGTGGCCTGTTTTGGGATAGTTGAAAAGCGGTTTTCTTCTCGCAGTAACTGAGTTCACACAAAAAGCGATGTTAAAAATGGGTTATAAGTAGCAAAATGCACATTTTAGGAGCAGGCTTAGGGGAAATCGAGAACCTTCCTTTTGCATCTAAACTTGTGCCCCTTCCCTAGGAGGAGTAGCATTAGTCACCAGGATAGTTTCGCTGTTTTGCTGCCTTTTGCCCCCTGTTTATGTGGATTGCAGTAATGAAGCCGGCATTTCTGTCTTCTGCCTTACGCTGCAATTCGGTGTATGTATCCACCCATGGCCATCTTCATGTGCTAAGGCATAAACTGATCACCTGCTCTTTTAAAGCTCTTTTAAAGCTCTCTCGATGAGAGAGCACTGTGCAATTACAGTCGACAGATAGAGGAAGGGCTGTGCCTTTCCCTGAAACCTCTAGTGTCAGCCAGGCATACTAGGACTCTGCACCAGTGTGATAAGAAGAGGGATATTGGGCTATGGGGGACCATAGACCTGGTCTAATTTGGCAGGTGGTGGAATATGGAGATAAATAGCCGATAGGCTGGATAGCAGCAGGCTGTAGGATAAGGGATTCGATGGACTGTTGGTCTGGATAAAATACCATGTTCCTTATCAGAATACGCTGCATTCCTTTAAGTGCGTTAAATCCGGCTTCTTTGGCTCCCTTTAGTGCACATGTCGGCCCAACAACGTATTGCTTTTTGGCAGTACAGTCAGGCCCTTGCAAAACTGCAGTGTGTTGCTGCTTTCTCTCAGACTGCGACACTGCACATGCCACAGATGTCAAAGGACATTTTAACTCTGGGCCAGGCAGCCAGCCAGCACGGTGATCCAAGGCACGTTCCCAAAACTGAATCCTGTCCAGCCTTGCTTGTCTGCCAGCCTGTTTTTGACCTTTGCCTCCCCTGACCCTAATCTGACTGAAGATGCCTCACTATCACACGGGTAGGGGAGCACCTCAGGATGGGACTCTGTATTCAAAGGTTTTCCATTATGGACAGTATATTAGAGCTTCTCAGATAACAAAGGTTCAAGGTGGCCCGTATAGTTTGGGAAGTCTAGCATTTTCTTCTTTACCAAGCTATTTTGGCTTGTAAAATACAGTCGTTAGTTTATCCCATCATTTCCAAAGAGAAGATGCCAGACAGAAGCCTAGTGAAATCACTGAAGGGAGATCAGTGCCAATAAACTGCCCAACTACGGTAACACCTCTGTTGGACAGTACTTTATGGCTCTGTCTGCTCTGTGCTTTGCTAACTAAGCTGATTTTGAACACGGTTCAAATCAGCTAACGCAGCTCAAACACAGTAGGGATAGAGCCACTGAAAGCACAATTCAAAACCATGTACTATTCCTGGTCCCCTGGAGCTGTTTTCTGCCCCTTGCTGCTTTGAGTCCTTACTAGAATCAAGATCAGATGTACAAGATTACTCATTTATTACCTGGTCTAAAAACCTTGACATTGATCACAGTCAGAAAAAGCTGTTGTCCCCGTCACAGGCAGAAATCAGCGGCATGTCTCTTCAGTGGGCATGTCTACATGTGCATAATTACTATGCAGTAATTAGGTAACCAAAAATTACTGCGCAGTATGGGTGCACATCTATACTGCACAGTAACTATACTGACTTACGCTTACCCAGGTGTAAATTTGCTACCTGCATGATACAGGTAGCAAATTTACGCCCGATTAGTTACTGCACAGTAAGGCATGTGTAGATGTCTTACTATGCATTAACACTGCGTGTGTAGATGGACTTGGGACTAACTTTAGTCCCATGTCAGTCCGCACACAGCATTACTGCTCTGTAATGCCTGCACATGTAGACACTGGCCTAAAAAACACTTACTGTGGAGTAATTTACTATGCGGTAAATTACTGCGCAGTAAATGCATGCGTAGACGCACCCAGGGTGTCCCTTCTTTCACCACGGATGGTGTGGCTCCCGTCTTTGACTGTTGCTAGAAGCAGCCTGTGACTTGGCTGCAAGTGGCTGTTACCACGCGCAGAACTCCAAGGAGTTTTGATGATGATGTTTCCATGAGATATATTTTAGCCATATAAGGTTTCCTCCAGGAAGGTCAGGAAAGGGACTGACAAGCCACTCACAATGGCCCAAGAACAAAACTCGACTGTCATGCACAGGGAGGGGTTGAGAAGGAATAGTGAGAAAACCACTTCCTCTGACAGGACTGGGAGTAAGAGAGTAAAAGAAGCACAGAAGACATACATTTTCACAGCATGAGCAGGGCGCTGCATTTTGCAAGCCCCACATGTGTGGCATTGCATGTTTCTTGTCACCACTAGATGATAAGTGCCTAAAGGAAGCTGGTTCCTGCAGGGACATCTCTTCTATTCATCACTGACCCTGGCTGTCTTTTCTCATCATCACACAAACCCTGGGATGATTCAGAGCCCAGCACAGAGCCCCATTCTTCTCCAGCAATGGGGTATTAGGAGCAATGACTGCCTAGGTTCAAAATATAGCAGAGATAGACATATTCTGCTTCGCCTTCCTGAACAGAAATGAGACATTTCTCATTGTAAGAGCCTTGTTGCATGGTAACTTGAGGTAGCTCTTAGAGCTCTTAACCCCTGGACTGTGTGCACATTAACACCTTAAAAGTTTTTAGGGCTATATTTGGTAGCCGTGCTGGTCTGAGCCAAAAGAAATGCAAAGCTCTAAACCTCTTGGTTCAGAGATGATACCTTTAATTAGACCAACTAAGAAATCACAAAAAAAAAACCCTAATAATTTTTTTTTGCGATTTCTTAGTTGGTCTAATAAAAGGTATAAGCTCTATAATTAAGAATTTTAGAGTTTGGCATTTTTTAAATGGCTTTAAGTACTTGTTATGTGGGTTAAAGTTACACCACTCCAGGGCAGGGGTCTGTCTCATCTGCACTACCCAGCTCCCGTTCCATTGCGATGTGGCCAGCCCCTAAAAGTCCTCCAGGATCCCAGGATATCTCCCACTCCTGTCCCTAGAGCAGGGACCGAATCCTGTCCTGGATCACCAGCCCTCTAGTGACAACTCACAGCTACAGCTCCACGTCCTGCCCCTGCTCACCAAGCCTCTCGTAGCACGTCACAGCTGCGCAGGCTGGGAACAGTCAGAGAAGATTTCTAGACTAAGGGTGTGATTGCTCCAAACTCCAAACTAGGACTCAATTTAAAAAGCTTCATGAAGATTGTAGGGCTCGGGGACCAGGGAACGAGGCAGTGTCCCTTAGGTCACTGTTTTGAATTCAGCAGTTTGGTGGTAGCTGCTGAAAATTGGATGTGGACAAGGTGGACAGAGAGTCCAGCAGAGCCCAATGAAAATGGCTGTGAGGCTGGGGGACAGGACTGGTGAGGAGAAGCCGAGGGAAATGGGCTTATTTAGTTTGCAGAAAAAAAGGCTGAGGGGGGATTTGGAAGCAGCCTTTAACTCCCTACAGGGTGGATCCAAAGAGGATGGAGCTGGACTGTTCCCTGTGGTGGCAGATGACAACAAGGAGCAATGGGCTCCAGCTACACCAAGAGAAGTTTAGGTTGGATATTAGGAAAAACTTTATCACAGGAAGAGTGGTGCAGCACTGGAATGGGCTACCTAGAAAGGTGGTGGCATCTCCTTCCCTGGAGGCTTTTAAGGCCCAGCTCAACTAAGTCCTGGCTGGAATGATCTAGCTGGGGACAGTCCTGCTTTGAGCAGGAGATTGGACTAGGTCAGTGGTTCTCAACCCTTTTTGTACCAGGATCCATTTGTAAACATAGGTGGCCAGTCCCGACCCAATACCCCTCACTCCTGACCTGCTGCCCCCAGGCCCCAGCCCCACCACAGGGTGTGTGGGGCAGGGAGGGGTGTGCAGGGCATGGGGAGCCCTAAGCAGCCCCTTTCAGGCTGGAACTGGGAAAAG
The DNA here is from genome assembly GCA_030014935.1 of Caiman crocodilus. Classification (NCBI taxonomy): domain Eukaryota; kingdom Metazoa; phylum Chordata; order Crocodylia; family Alligatoridae; genus Caiman; species Caiman crocodilus. The sequence goes on from JAGPOW010000863.1 coordinate 1,386,162, forward strand.
CCATAGTTTCCCACATTTTTCTCCTTTAAAGGAAAATCCAGTTTTAAAGCTTGTTGGTCCTTTTTTAAAGGTTGTTTGCAACCCCTTTCGTATTTTCTTGCAACCCACTTTTGGGTTGAGAAACACTGGATTAGATGACTTTGTGATGTCCCTTTCAACCCTCAATTTCTATGAGTCTATGATTGTTACCATCCTTGGGGATCTTCGTGACAAGAGTTTGGTGCTTCTCAGTCCAGCTCCCAGTACAAGTCCACAACACAACTCCTGCAATATTGCCCATGATGTTTATAAAGGGGACGCACAGATTTCATCTTTTCTGCCACCCAGTGGAACCCATCTCCCTCCCAGTTTATCCCAGCAGTGCAGGAAGAACCACTGTATCTGCCAGCTCCACAAATGTCATGCTCTTCCCAATTCAAAGACTTGTTCAAGTGGATAGATTTTTTTTCCTGAGTCAATCTGTTTCTCACCCAGATCCTGGACTAGATGTAGCTTTTACAATGAAATGGGTAAAAGGCAGAGCTGAATACAAACAACCTGTGATTGAGATCTAACCTAGTCGTTTGTAAGGAAGAACAGATGTAATTATAGAGTTTGTGAAAAGTCACCTCTCCATCACCCATAACAAGCTAAGAAGGAGTCCCACCCTGTTAGAGAAGCAGCCTTTGAGGGATATGGCTAGAATCCATTTATTGGCTTGAAGTGGATGACATCTGCTGGATATATTCAGTATGTCACCAGGAGCTTCTGGATCTCTGTGCCAAAGAGACAGCGTGGTCTAGCTAGCAGGACTCTATACTCTATATTGCTATATTGACATGCTACGTGCCAGTAGCAATTATGTCTTGTACTGGGAATCATGTAGTGCAGTAATCTATCTCCAGGAAACCTCCTGACTGACCCAAGAAAGCACAGCTCAAAGTGGCACAGGACAGATGTGCCTGAACCATTTATAAAAGATCTCACATAGACTATTTCAAGATGGCAAGAAAGGAAGACTTCAAAGAAAGATGCAGCAACAATAGCAGGCACGAATAACAAGGTCCCCTCCCTCCCCTCAAATCAAGTGGTCACCAAGTCAGACACGGAAGGTGTTGGTGTTTGTATTTAGGGCCACGAGAAATGACCTGATGTCCAAGACTCTTAACAGTAATGAAGTAGTTCCTCTTTTGACTTGAGTAGCGAGACAAAAAATCAGGGTCTTGTAGTCTGTTCTGGTTAGAAGAATAAACAGGAGATGGAGGCAGTCATCTTCCCAGGCATTCAAAGAGAAAGGAAAGAAAAGGAGCTTTCCCCTTCAGTAGCTGTTGCAGGAGTGTGGAAGTTGCATGTGGGACACTGCCAGGGAAGCATGGCAAGCTGCTGTTTTGCACAACTTCTGTGAGACCAAGAACAACAGTCTCACTAATGAGTGGAAGGCAGAAAAGGGCCAGTTTTGGAGATGTTATGAACAGCCAGAGAGAAAGGCAGCCTCTACTAAATGTTGCATCTGCTTATGGTGCTGCAGATTCTTTTGAGGCTGGGGCAAAAAACCTGAAAATAAACTTTCCATAAGGGGTTTGTGATACCTGGTGTGAGGATGTAAGTGCTTTGAACAGAAGAAGCAAGACAGTCAGCTTTGATTCTTTTGAGACCGGTGAGAGCTGACTCTCATTTCTTGGTGCATATGGACATCTAGCGACCTGTTTAAGGATAGCATGTTGTTGAGCAACGGGATGCCTCCACCCATCTTTCAGTAGGTCAGATGGGTGGCAAATTGGCTTAGGAGTCACACCCAGAGAGTGGTGGTGGATGGGCCAATATCAACCTGGAAAGATGTGGGCAGTGGAGTCCTGCAAGGCTTGGTCTTTGGACTGGTGCTATTCAATGTCCTCAGCAGTGACTTTGACAAAGGCATAGAGAACACTCTATCCAAGTTCACAGATGATACCAAATTATGGGGCAAAGATAACACAGCAGAGGGTGGGGAATGGATCCAGGTGGATCTGGATAGGTTGGAAAAATGGGCAGAACGAAATAGGATGCAATTCAACAAAGACAAGTGCAAAGTGCTGTACCTGGGCAAAAAGAACCATCAACACAATTACAGGCTGGGGGACGACCTTCTCAGCAGCAGCAGAAAGGGATCTTGGAGTCATTGTTGACTCCAAGATGAACACGAGTCATCAATGTGACAAAGCCATCAACAAAGCTAACTGCACTTTATCATGCATTAGTAGATGCATGATGAACAGGTCCGGGGAGGTGATGCTTCCCCTCTATGCACCACTGGTCAGGTCGCAGTTGCAGTACTGCATCCAGTTTTGGGCGCCGCACTTTAAGAGGGATGCAGAGAATCATGAGAGGGTTCAGAGGAGGCCACTCGTGTGGTCAGAGGTCCACAGGCAAGGCCCTACGAGGAGAGACTGAGGGACCTGGATCTCTTCAGCTTTCGCAAGAGAAGGCTGAGAGGTGACCTTGTGGCTGCCTACAAATTCATCAGGGGAGGGAAGTATCCCTTCTAAGAGATACTCTAGTTACTAGGGCACACCCTGGAATAACTAGGAACAATGGCCACAAATTGTCAGAGAGCAGATTTAGGTCGGACATTAGAAAGAACATCACAGTAAGGGTTGCCAGAACCTGGAATGGGCTTCCCAGGGAGGTGGTGCTCTCCCCTACCCTGGGGGGCTTCAAAAGAAGACTGGACAAGCATCTAGCTGGGGTCATTTGACCCCAGCGGTCTTTCTTGCCCAGGTCAGGGGGGGTCGGACTCAATGATCTACCAAGGTCCCTTTCTACCCTAACACCTATAAATCTATGAAACATGTACAAACTGAGGGTGCCCAAAATTGGGCCTTCTTTAGAAAACACTGGCTGACACATCTGTTCTCTCTCTCTTTTTTTTTTTAACAGGTGGCTTAAGCTGGGAATCTCAGGGTTTGATCCAAAGCTGGTTGACGTCAATGGAAAAACTCCCTTGACTTCAGTTGGCTTTGGATGAGGGCCCAAGTTCTTTGACATAGAGTAAAATTGGCTGGATGTAAAAGGTCCTTTTCTCCTCTGGGTACCAATGCAAGCGCACCTGGAAGAGCCTGATTCTGTGTCCACTGAAGTCACTGGGAGATCTGACATTTGTTTCAATGGGCACAGCCTTCAGAGTCCAACTCACTGCATCACTCCTGGATGGTATGACTACACTTTGCTATATCATTTCCTCCATTACTAAAGTCCTCCTCTTTTTCCAACATCATGCTTTGGGAATTTACTCCTTAAATCTGTCCACTTCCTTCCTCCTTTTTATTCACACCTGAGAACTCTTTCAATCCTATGAGGCTTAGGAACCAGGGATTTCCCATAAAGTAATGGACAACCAGAACAAACAAAATGATAGCACCAAGGTATTTTACTGTATACCTGGCACAACAGGGCCCTGGCCTTTGGCAAAGCCTTCAAGGTGCTGCTAAAATACAAATTAATCTTAAAAAAAAGATGACGCCATCCCAGTGTTATCACTTAACTAGATGCACTATGTTCCTATTCTTTTTGTCTGTCTGCCTCTCCATTTAGATGTTCTTGGCACAGAGAAAATGTCCCAGCTGCCGTTTACATGCCTGCCATATTTTGCCATATATTTATTTCCCGATTTTATGCTTCATTTGAGAAAGAGGAAGAAATGGTTAGAATAGATATGAGAACACGGTCTAGTGAATAGACTCCTGGGATCTATTTCCACCTTTGGGAGGCAGGTGGAGAGTTTGTGGTCAGGACTCCTGGGTTTTGTTTCCAGCTCTGCCACTAACTTCCTGTATAACCTTAGGCACGTCACTTCACTTCTCTGTGCCTTGAATAGTGTCCTCAGGAGTTTGATCTGCCAGCATGGTGCATGGACATGGAGAAGGCCAGACTTAATGTACGTCTTTCTCCCTCCTGGGCCACGTTCCAAGGGCTAACACAGAGTCACCTCTGGCTGTGACCATATTGGTGACATTTCTTAGTGGCCCATTCCACTCCTAATACAGCAAAGGACGGGTATAAAGGATCCAGGGCAGGGAGAGAATCTGGTGATGACCCAGACTATGTGGAGAAACCATCTTTCAGCACAGATGTTTAGCTGAGATCCTGATCATGTGAGGTCTTTAAAAGAATCCCTGGTCCATTACTAGGTATGTTACCTGCTGTATCCATGTCAAATTCTACTGGTTTATTTTCTGCATCTGTAAAACTGCCCTTGGCATGTTACCTCAGTATTGTCCCTGGCAATTACATAACACTCCCGTCTGCTATTAAGGAATTGTTGTGTTTCACTCCAGAGGTGGGTGCATTTTAAGAACAGCTGAACCAAATTTTGTTTCCATAGGGACAAAATTGGGCTGGGTCAGAGTGGCTTAGCGAGCCAGAACTTGTTCACTGCGGTGGCTATTCTGTATTCCAGAATCTAAGCCTTCATCGCACTTTTAAAGTTACAATTCTGGCTCTTAGTGTTGCACAAACAACCTATAAAATGTGAACCAAGCCTAAAACAAACCTGGGGATTCTACCTAAATCTGAAAGCCTGAAAATGATACCTCAGGAAATGTTAACTCTCAACCCTAATTATAATCCTGCCTTGAGCAGGGGGCTGGACTCAATGACCTCCCTTCCAGTCCTACTTGCCTAGGCGCGATTGTACACGTCACTTTTTTTGTCCTTTTTTACGCTGCAACAGCTTGACTGTTTGCACAAGTGGGATTTCTGGATGATTTCTGGTGATACTATTTATGTCTGTTGAATATTTCAACACTGACTTGGAGAATGGTACTACGGAAATTCATGCAATGTCTTGCAAGTGGCATCCCATTCTGGTGTCATGGACCAGGTAGAGTTTGGGGAAAGTAACCACTTTTATTTCATCCCACAATATATTTAGACCCTGAAGTGCTTCAGAATGAAAGAAACAATGTAGTAGCTGTAGACAATATAATTTTCTTCACCTGTCACACATCAACCAGGAAAATGAGAGACAGACAGCAGGAAATGAGGACTTCAAAAATAGACACCTTTAATATTAAACACTTGTAGATTAACAAAGCCAACATACAAGAAACAGAGAAACTGTCATATAAAGGACACTATACAGTGTGCATGTGTGTATGTGGAGGGGGTGATATGCTGATGGATTATCAAAACTCTTTCATACTACACCTTTTACTGCGGTTCAAACAAACTTAACGTGGCTTGAAACATGAATCATGTAAAATGAAACTTGTTTTTGCTCTTTGATAAAACCCCACACGCACTTTCACTCTCTTTCACTGAACAGGATAACCAAATCTTCCTACACATCTTGAATGACTGCTGTCTTAGGTATCTTCTGTAAATCCTGTCTTTGTAGGATAATCTCAATAGCTCAGCAAGACAAAAAGTTGCGATTTTTTCAATAGACAAGCCCTCTTTATAAAAAATATATGGAAAATATGTGTTAACAAACAGAACTCTATCCACATCTCTTTAAACCTCTTAAATATATTAAACATTTAACTTCAGCTTCACAGCAATATTTATGTACATTCCTTAACATTAACCTTTTCACTGAAAGAATCCGCTCACTCTTGGCCATCACAGCTTCTACAGTTCGGGACATCGCTAATCTGACTCCTCAAGTCATTCCAGTGTTCATGGTTGAGCTTTCATGGGGTGGACAGGGACAAGACAACGAGCAGCTTGCGCCCCAACATTAGGTGACTTTTCTCTACACTGTCTAACTGAAACTCAATGCTGGTCCAAAGTCTGGGACTTGCAATATTCAGTCCAAGACTGCTGTCTAAGTCGGAAAAATATAGCAACATAAGAAAACGCTAATCTTAGTATGCTATCCCACTGCTCCATAAAACAAAAATATTGTAGATAACATCTGCTTCTAGCTCCAGTGGTTCAAGAAACCCCATACATTGATCAAGTAATTCTGGTTACCCTCTTGCTGCTTTTCCTACAAAAAAACCCAACAAGGCAAGTAAAGGACTGATATCTTGCAATGCCTCGCAATTAGCCTGACAGTGACACTGCAGGTATTTTTTTTCCCTTCACATGACAGTGATTTCCTCACTTGCATCAAAAAATAAAATATACCGGAACTCCTGGCAGGCAATTGTTCGGGGGAGGAGTATAACTCAACTAATTCAGACTTCAGCACGAGGAGATACAAACTGGTACCCCCAGGACCCTTCTCTCTGATGCCATTTCTACAGACCAATCCAGCATCCACTTAAACTGAATACATCCCTTCAGGGATGGTAGATTCTGGGGCACCTTTCCCTTCTGGTTGACATCTGTCCCACCACCGGTTTGTTATAGAGCACCTATAGATTCGTGGATCAGCAATGCTCTAGCAATTGCATTGAGATGGAAGAATAGGCCCCTTGTGTTATATGTAGGCTGGGTGAATGCTGGACAGGGAGTTAAAAGTGCAACTGAATAGCCAAGAGGCTAGATGTGATGCTGAGGAAGAGGAAGGGTAAGGAGAGGTGATGGCAGCCTGCACCCGTCTGGAAGATGTGCAGTTTCTCAGCATCTGGATGGAACACCTTGGCATCCTCCAAAGCACCATGTGCAGCCAAGGTGAAGTTGATGTCCCCCGAGGTCACCACGTCAAAGACGCACGACTGGAAATAAACGTCCTCCACCGGCAACTTTTCCTTGCACAGCACCCGTGCCATCTCCACAGCAATACTGCCACGCCGACATTCGCTGCAGGAGAGGCGCTGGCTGGGCGGGCAGCCGCCAACGCAGAGCTGCAGGTCCTGCTCCTCTGTGAAGGAGCGTGCCACCTGCTCCGCTGTGCGGATGGAGAATGAGAGCTGCCGGCCTGCCTGGCGCACGGCGATGGTGGTGCCAATATAGACGGCACGGATCTCTACGTGCTGGCCAGGCAGTCGCTCCTGGATGGTCAGGCTGCTCCCTCCAGGCCTCTCACCACCATTCACCGAGCCATCCTCGAAGGCTGCAGGCAGGTTGTCTATCTCAGCCTGGTAAACCTTCTGGTCAATGCACTCCTTCATGTTCTTAAAGATGATGGTGAGCTACAAGATGGACAGAAAGCAGCCAGTTCAAATCATGGGTAACCTGACCTACTGCACTTATGTTCAGGGTTGGAATGGACTTCCAGATGTCAACCAGTCCAACCCGCTGTCTGAGAGCCTGAAATGACAGCTGTGGGGATCTTGGGAGACCTGAACAATTTGAGAGCCCCACATTGATATCAGGGAGGGGGGCTCCTAGCAAAATAGGAAGGTCACAATACAGAAAGGAATCACTGAGAACCAGTGATCCAGTTTTCCAGGCACAGGGGTGAAATTTGGGGTGTTTTTGGACCTGCCACATAGCTCTGGGTAACTCGCTTGCCTCTCTGCCCCCCTCCCACCCATTGTCAATCTTATCATTTCTTTTCAGTTTGGCTGTCCCAGACTAGTCAAGTAAATGGCACCTAGAACAATGAGACCCTGAACTCAGTTGCAGTCTCCAGGGCTTTCCAGCAAAATCATCCCAGACAGAAAGCTGCGCTCTGTCCTGCTTTGAATTCACAGCAGTAGGTCTCTAGAGAAAGGGAGCTCCCACCTACCCAGTTTGGACACCTGCTATCTTGGCATTGTGTGGATGTTCATCACACTGGTTTGTGAGCCGCCAACCCCCCTGCAACACTAATCCAAATGTGGCCACCAAAATCATGACGCCAACCACAGGTCACGAGGTTACCTTGCTAGTAACAGTGGCATTGGACCCCTTGGCCACTGGATAGCTCGTTGCCTGCACAAACAGGTAGTTATTGTCCAGGAGAGGCCAGGAGCCCTCTACCCGGCAGGTGTGGAAGTCATCATGGAAAGTCCTGATGTGAGGGTCCCCGAATGCTGCACAGTGCTGATAAGCCGGGGGCCGGCCATTCTTGTGGAAGAAATTCTTCTCGTAGTTGCAGATATCCAGAGACTCGAAACCCTGGTGGTTGGGGGCTGGCAGGCGAGGCCGAGGTGGCGAGGTGGGTCCTTCCTTGGAGCAGTTGTTTTGGATCATGAGGTCCTCGATGCCATGGACAGCGGAGTGGTAGGCCAGGTCACCCCGGCAGGTGCGAGCCGTCTTGCGAGTGCAGTGGGAGTAGGAGCGCAGGGCATTGCAGTAGGCTGCGTTCTTGTTGGAGCCACGTAGGTTAAGAGTGGCAGCCACGTACTCCGAGTTGCATCGCAGGATCTTGCACTGGGATGACACTGTGTGGCCAGAGACACCGAGGGAGAAATCAGGGTTACAGCATCCACCCCATACCCTGTTCCTGCCGTCAGCTCCAAGTTTGAGCACAGCTGCCTTGCTATCAGTTGGGTTTTCTCCAGCAATCATAGCCCATAGCAGCACCAAACCCTCTCCCTGAGTGGCTAGAAACCTCTCTGCAGGGTCTATGCCTGACAGACTGGAACTAGGTCTAAAAACTGCTAGCTAGGGCAGTGCTAACAATCCAGCCATGGTAGCACAAGGTTCAGTATAGCTGCAAAACCTGCCTGAGAAGCTGGCTATGCACCCAGGCCACTAACTCACCCTGAGATATATCCTGCTAGTAGTACTGCAACAAGCAGGTTTAAAACTAGCTCAAGGATGTCTACATAAGTTGTAGACATATCATGTATATATATGCACATCAGAGCTGTGCTGCCAGACTGTTGCTCTGTCACCAATGCAATGAGGCCAGGGTCAGGTGCCACCTCTCCTAAACCCTCCCACCTCAGCTGCACAGGTAGACACCCACCCCTCAAGCTAACCATACCCATGCGCCTGTTTTGTTGCTAGAAAAGCTACTGCCACCCCTGCCACTGGCATGCAATGGCCTTGCTAGGTTGGCCTGCTCTGTTTCATACCATATCGGCAGAAGATGAGGAGGAAAAGTGCCCTGAGGATGAAGCAGGTGCTTCCCAGGCACCATGGGCTCATGCTATGGGCCGATTTCCCCATTCCAATCCATCCAGAACAAGTGACGGGGCAGTCACCTGCTGTTTCTTCTTGTCCCTCTCACCAGCTCACCTGGAAGTGAAGCAGAGATGAGAATCAGGGGTCAATAAGCTACTGGAGGCTAGGGCTTTGTGGGCTAGTCATCTTTCCTATTAGACAAATAAACTTATGTGCGAACTATTAATACCCTGTCTGTTGTGAGCAAACATTAGCAGTCCTACATCATGTACAAGTCCACAGTCAGGTGTCCCTCATGGTCTAAACTGCCTCCCCTCACTACAGCAGTCTGTATGCTCAGCTTTTGAATTCCCATCTCAGATGTGTCTGTGTTCATAAAGCCCAAAATACCCTGGGAGTCTTCACCAGAAACTCTGCTATCAAAATGCAAGACACAGTCATTCTTCGGACTCAGTTTCGAAGTGACATAGAAACGTGGCAAAATTAACCGAACTGGGAATCAAAGAGAATTGCTGGTAGAGTGTTACAGGGCAAGACGGAGAGAAAGACTTTTAAAGTGTCCGGAAATCCTGCTTGTGCAAACAGTCATGCAGTTGCTGCACAAGAAAGGGCAAAAAACGTGGTGTGTACAAAGGCCCACCTCACGCTGCCTCGCCCATATACGTGAATTCACCTGGAGGGACCACGGCTGAGAAGGAAATTCAGTCTCTGTAGCCCCTTCAGCCCTCGGCCTATATGAATGTTAAGAAACACCAACTAGAGCAGACAATGGCTATTTCAGTGCAGACTGGAAAGCAGACTGAGACCTGCCAAACTCATTTCACATAAGCCGCTAAAACAAGGCACCAGAGGGTAACAGCTTTGGCTCAGCAGTCATTTGGGCTAAGCTCAAATACTCAGCTAATGGGAAAGAGTCTTTGCTCCGTTACCAAATCCCTTGACCATCCCAGCCATTCAAGCTGTCGTGTATACCCGCTGCTTTCAACCAGAGAGCCAGCCTGGCTGTACCCCTTCCCAAAGCAACCAGCTGTTTGCAGCCACCCCTTATGCTACAGACGCCTCTGCCATGTTTCCTGGTGCACAGAGGAATGTGTTGCTAAGTGCCTTCAGCTGTGATTCCAGCTGGGGAAAAGAGAAAACTGAAAGAGCAGGGATGAAGCACAGAAACAAATTCGAAGGGATCCGCATCAAAGCAAAATGCAGCCCGAAGACCCTCACCCCCCAACGTGGGCACCCAACCCACAACTTCTCCACAAGCAACCGTGCAGAAAGGCCTAGATTTGATTTCAAGTGATGGGTTTCTAATGGGTAAATTGTTTGGATGGCTAATTACCCATTAATCAATAGGCAGGCATCTGTTATATAAATGTCATGTAGCTGACCTCTGTGCTGGAATGACTCACAGCAATAAGCAGGCTAGAAGCTGCAGCACTTCTCTCTGCCCCCTCGGTGCAGAAATGCGTGATAGGTCAGACAAAGCCAGTGGAAACACACATTCCCAAATACTGGTGAAAATTAAGGGGTGAATTTCTTTAAAGAATCACTGGAGGTATCATCAGCTCTCTCTTTGCAGATCAGTACTAGCCTTCTCAAAAAAATGAAAAGCCAGTTGCTATGAGCTAACCTGCATTTGGGTCATGATGGATGCTAATATAAGGACCTGGCAGCAGCAGATCTAACAGACCGTCCTCCTCGCAGAGTCTAATTTCACTCAAACCCTGCTACCCCCACAATAGCCTTCTACCCATTCACTGGGCTGGGCTCTGGAGCTCCATAAGGCTTGAAGGCCTGGATGGATGCGAGCCGGAGCAGCCTAGCAGCCCTCAGTCCCTCAAGGAAGGGAGCTGTGGGGGACAGGAGGCAGCTATAAGAAGTCTGTCCTCACTTGTTCTTGGGCTTCAGATTTGCGGATAGGCTCTTCTTCAAGCGGCCCACTGGAAAAGACTCCTCTGACAGCTTATTTGGCAAACAGCTGGGTACAGAATCAACCCTCCCCTCTGCCTTACTCCCAGATGTCAGGAACAGGCTGCTGGGAGAAGCCCTATGCACCTTAATAGCATACACCTATGCTAGCTTGAAGAGCTCAGCTGGGCACGTGAAACCAGGGCTAATCCAATCCAGCTATAACCATGTCGTCCCTGTCCTCTGAAACGTGCCTGGGACCTCAGCAAGGGCTTCAGATACCCGCTCCGGAGGCTCGACAGCAGTCACACCTCTGAGCGCAGCACAGCCTGGCCCTCAAGCTTCACCACCCGACCCACGCGCAGTCTGCAGCCTTGATTTACGAATCGCTGGCGTTGCTGTGGCAGGATGCCTTCCAACCCAGCGGAGAGACAGAAACCCCTCTCCGTGAAGCAGCACTGCTCTCACATCTGTGCCCCAGCACTGGGGCTCCATAGGAGTCGCCCGTCTTGGTTGGGTGAATTTTTTGGCCTTTCAGAAATTCCTGCCCATGTTCCATTAGCAACCCTGAGAAAGTTTCCTCCCTTCCTACCTTGGTCGTTCAGGGTGGGCACTTGCTCCTCCAGTGAACCAACAGCTATCATTTGCAAGCTTGTGTCACAGTGGCGCTTGAACTCTTGGGCTGTTTGACTAAGCCGATAAACAAAACAGGGGCATCTGCCAGCTACCTTTGGGCTCCCAGTGGAAGCTAATGATCAACCCATCGCTCCCTACCAAAAAGTAGCCAATGAACAAATGATCTGGCCATGAGATGGGCCCCAGTTCTCACAGTCACCCCCATCTCCCCACCAGAAGCTCCCACTAAAGAGGGTCCATTGCTGTGAAGTGCAGCAGGGACGACCAGTCTGAATCCCTGTACAACTCCGAGAAAACATTTCACTGTTATCCTGTATTGAGCCCAATAAATTGTGTTTCACTAAGACACTTTCAGAAGAGCATCAAGGTGGGCATGCATGCTTCAAGAGGGGGCAATTGACCCTCTCCTGGGCCTCAGTTCCCCCATCCATGAATTGGGGATAAATATAGTCCTTTACCATCAGAAAGTCTAGGAAATTTAACTCTTTGGTGCTCATCTTCCAAACTAACTCAGAGATCTGCAAGCTTGCACGAGCGAGCGAGCTTCATCAGATGCTATGAGATACTCAGTGAAGTCTCCTTGTGCTGAGAGCTCCAGAAAAGCCACACAGAGCGAACCCTTTTGCAGGCTGATCATGATCACAAAGTCCAAGCTGTCCAAAGCTGTGCGACTTCAGCAAGGCCACGCCTCCACACTTTGCAGTATGCAAGCTCATGGAGAAGCTGGGTACAGTCCTGTCCCCACTGCCAGGCTTGCACAGAAAACAGCTGGTTAATTTATAACAATAAAGCTCCAGGCAGGTCCAGACGTAAATGCACCGGAAGGCCTGGGGAAGCAGCTAAGTAGGCTAATGGCATCCTGGGCTGCATGAGTAGGAGCGCTGCCAGCAGATCGAGGGCAGTGATTCTTCCCCTCTATTCGGCACTGGTGAGACCACATCTGGAGTCCTGCGTCCAGTTTTGGGCCCCCCACTACAGAAAGGATGTGGACACATTGGAGAGACTCCAGCGCAGGGCAATGAAAATGGTTTGGGGGCTGGGGCAGATGACTTGCGAGGACAGACTGAGAGAACTGGGCTGAGTTAGTCAGCAGAAGAGAAGACTGAGGGGGATTTAATAGCAGCCTTCAACTCCCAGCAGGGTGGCTCCAAAGAGGATGGAGCTGGGCTGTTCTCGGTGGTGGCAGATGACAGAATGAGGAGCAATGGGCTCAAGCTGCAGCAAAGGAAGTTCAGGTTGGATCTTTGGAAAAACTTTCTTACTAGAAGGGCAGTAAAGCACTGGAACAGGTTCCCCAGAGAGGTGGTGGAGTCTCCATCCTGGGCTGGGATGACAAAGCTTTGGCTGGGATGATCTAGTCAGGGCTGGTCCTGCTTTGAGCAGGGGGCTGGACTAGATGTGACCTCCTCAGGTCCCTTCCAGCCCTCCTCTACGATTCTGAGGAGGAGGCAGGGGAGATGGTGAACAGGAGCTGCCAGCTGTGTCCCCCAACTAGGATGCACTCTGTCTGAGGTGGGTCTGAGGGGATAAGGGACACCATGCCTGGGCCACTCTCTGCCCATGAGAAACCACAGCAAGGAGCAGGACTCTCAGCCCCCTTCTCCCTGCCCATCACACAAGGCTTTCATGGCATCACAGCACCTGCAGGATGGTGAACAGATGCCAGGATTTCAGAGAGAGCGGCTAGAGGAGGAGCGTGGAGACAGGCAAGTCCACAGCAGTCAGATCTCCCCTGCAGTCTGCTCCTCCAGGTCTCTTCTATCTCCACCGGCCAGAGCCGATCAGTAGTTCCCAACACAGTTCATTGTTTCGACCCTTCTTGTTGCAAACACAACCATCCTGTAATCACCCTGGCACCCATCTCATGCCACAGCTGGACAGCCCTGACTGGTGCGGAGGCCAGGGAAGCGGACACATACAGACCCCACGCTCCTTCCTTGCACGAAACACCCGTGGTCAGCAGCTCGGGTGCTTTGGACATTCAGCTGATTCCTCTCCCTGCTGACCAGAGCCCAGGCACAAGCCACCTGCCCTCACTTCCTTCCCCTACCGTGAGCACACCACACCTTGTCCCTCCCCTGGAGACTCCTCTCCCCAACCCACCGTGGGTTTAACAAGCAGAGGAAGAGGGCTGAATACCACCTTCCAAGCAGCCACAGACAGACACTCCTCCAGGTGGATACACAAGACCAGCCTGTCATGCTTATCAGCCAAACTTCAGCAACAAAAATCCAGCCAGGCCCCTCATTTTCCTCCAAACCAAGCGTCCCATCCACCTGCAGCCCCCAGGCCCAGTCCCCAGGCGGGCTCACCCAAAGGCCCAGTCCAGGAGGCAGACGAAGACGACATGTTTAACACCAAGAGGAGCCATGTTGCTTTCATGGCCCTTGCAGGGCACCCACAAGGAGACTCAAGCCTCCATCTCACCTTGCGGCCACCTTCTCCAGCGACCTTCCCCCTCCGGCTTGCAGGGTGGCTGGGAGCCGCGACGCGGGGAGCAGGGGACAGGCGCTGAAATAGATCCGACTAAATTTAGACCGAGGAAAACCCAGCCAAGAAAAACAAGCACATGGTGCGGAAAGAGGAGCCCCAGAAATAGTAGCTAGCTCCGGGCAGCAGACAGGAGAGCTTGCGCCGAACTACGGCTGTGCGGAGCTGCCCGGCGTTGCAGAGACTTGCCAAGGGGTGCTGCTGGTCAGGCAGGTCCACGGCAAGGTCCACGGCTGCTTCTGGTGGCAAACTGCCACGTGCCATGCTGCCCCCTCCCCAACAAACTGCTGCTTCCCCCACTTACCACAAAACGATTAACCAAGGAAGAGAGACACACTCCTCACCCTGCTCCAGACTGGTTCACAAGGCAGCAGTGCTACATAGCCAAAGTCAGGTTCGTTCTCCTCCTTTTATAGATGGAGAAACTGAGGCACGGAGAAGGTGAAGTCTCCCAGCAGAGTAGAGACAGAGCTAGGGCTAGAGCCCAGGTCTCTCGAGTCCCTGTGGTTAAGCCTCTAAGCAACTACTTTCCTGGGGATTTACACGGCAGTGCCTGGTGGTCGTCGAGGTCTAGTGGATATAGCACTGGATGGGGACCAGGGGATTTGCCACTGCCTTGCTGTGTGACTGTGGGCAAGTCCCTTTCCCCTGACCCATTCCCTCTGGTCCATTAGGCCTGCAAGCGCTAAAGGGAAAAGGGCTTCTCCTTTGATGGGTGCAGTTGTGCAGCACCCGCCACGATGGAGTCCTGCTTTTAGCTGGGACTCTTCCATGCCTCTGTCACAAAGACAGCAAGCTGCATGATGGTGGATGGCACTTTGCTGGGGCTGGCAGGGGTAATTTAGGGGTCTAAGCTAGTGATTCTCAACAAGGTGCCTTGGGATCGATCCTTTCAAGGGTGTTATGGGTATACATTGCATTAGCGCAGTTGGGTGTGCAAACCCGATTCACAAGACAAACCCAGAGATTGCAACCAGGGATTCCTGGTGTTCAAGCAGCCTGAGTGGTTATGGTTTTCCTGAGTTCTTTGCAACACAAGAGTTGATTAAATATTTTTCTGTAGTCAAAAATGAAGCGAAAACTAAGAACTGGCATTTTCGGAGGGGGGGGGGTCTTGGGTCTAACAAGAGTGGCCTTGAGTCTAAAAACATTAAAAACCACTGGTCTAATCCAAAGGCAGTTTAGCATAGAGGTTTTGGATGTTGCCAAGAGCCTGCTGGGTTCCAAAGTGAACACTTGCAATTAATGACTCATCTTGTTAATAAAGGTCCGTCTCCCTCAAGGGAGGAAAGCCAGAGCTTGCATTAAGCGCAGAAGAGAAGTTGCCATTGCCAATCTATCTCCCATGAAAGGTACTTAGACACCAAAATGACAAGCAGCAGTACAAACCCCTCAGACCGTGATCAACCCCGACTCCGACCAGAGAGAAGAGGTGGAGAGGTTGTTCCCAATGCAGCTTTCTCCCAAGCACAGGGCAACAAGATGCAGCCAAGCCCTGAAGAAATAGTTATGTTTTGTGCCTGACATTGCACCAGGACTTGAACTCTGGACTTTACCCACTGCTTTGAAACCATTTTTGCTCTCCAAGTGGGTGGCAAGGTTTTAATAGTACATCCCCAAATCAGATCTTTAGCCCATCAGATCCACTCTTCTACATTTAGCCCACCAGATCCACTCTTCTGGATTGTAGCCGGCACGTAATGTTCGAGAAGCATTGAGAAGCAAGGCTAGAAGGGACCTTCAGCAGTTTCCTCAGCCAGGAAGAAGCAACCCTCCCCCTGGATAGTTTTTACCTCTATGGTCACGTTCTGACTCTAAGAAGGACGGCTTTTCACAGATAAAACAATGCGCCCCAAAATACCCCAAAACCTCCTCTTGTAGCATTCAAAGTGGTTCAACAGTGTCAGCAACTCTTGCTAACTGATCGCACGCCAGCCCAGAGGTGGGTTATCAAGTCCAGCTCCTGCCCTCAAAAAGGTGATGGCGGGAAAAATCTCAGCTTCCATAAACCGGGTTTCCAGAGCTGTCTGGAAAACACAGCTGAAAACGAGTCCCCTCAAAAAATCCCAAACCAGAATGCAAAGAAGCTTTTTGGAAAAGGTTTGATTAAAAAAAAAAAATCCATAAATTCTAAGCAGATCTCATAATTTTTCACAAGTAACAACATAAAAGATTAAAACACCAGCTCCTATCTGTTCCCCTGCCTTTGCAGACAATGCAAATCTC
Organism: Caiman crocodilus; assembly: GCA_030014935.1. Lineage (NCBI taxonomy): Eukaryota > Metazoa > Chordata > Crocodylia > Alligatoridae > Caiman > Caiman crocodilus. Next base: position 1,402,317 of record JAGPOW010000863.1, read on the forward strand.
CAGTCCTGCCTGAAAACCAGCCTGTTTGGAGAGCAGACAGATTGCAGGCCCCCTCGTTAAACCCAAGCAAGACGGATTAATTAACAAGTCCACCTGTGAAAGAGATAAGCAGCTCTGCCAAAAGCATGCAGTGGGGTTTGCTTTGCAAAGAGCATGCCTCAAATTGCTGGAGTCTAGCTTGGCCTCAGAGAAGCAGCAAACTGCTGCTGGCAGAGTGTCTTTTCCTATCAGCTTGGGAGAGAAGAGTTACTTTCCCACTGCTAAATGCAGAGAAAGGTCTGCATCCCTGGCACTAAGCCCTTTCCTTCCATCCATCCATCCTCCCTGCCTTCTTTCTTTCCTTCCATAAATCCATCCACCCAGCCAGACCACATAGCTTTAATTCCTCCACCCAGGAGCAACTGTTACTCACTCCCTGGATGCCATAATTCACCCAAAAGGGGCTCAGATACCATAAACTCAATACAATTGCAGCTCCTGCTTTTTTGGGTAGAATCAAGACCTGACCCCTCCTTGTGAACTGCAAGAGCTTTCTTTGCAGCTCCCATCAGGCTCCCCACTCCTCCTCCCCGCTCTGTCTGCCCCTCTCCTGAGTCCTGAGGGCATCGTGTCATGGCCTTGGGGTTGGTTTTTCCCATGAGACTCCACCCCGGCCAGGGCTTGGGCTTGGACTGCAGGGGATGAGCATCATCTGTTGGAAACCAGCTGCCAGCTGTGCCAGGGCATGGATGCCCTACGTGGGAATGTGTTACGGGGAGGGAAGACATGGGGGCAGCTGGACATTCCTCCCAGAAGAGCAGAAGAGCCCCACAAAGGGGTTTGGATAGGGACCTGTTCAGACCTTTCAAACAGACCCCCTTATGGGAACCCCTGACTTTAACCTCTTAACCACTGCTCTTCTGCAGCAGGTCCCCCCCAGCCATCACATGGGTCACGCAGAGCCATCACGCAGGTCACGGAGCGAATTTGCCAGCTCCCATAATCAGGAATGTGCTGCCAGGCCCGCAAGGCCGTCTGGAGCCTTAACAAGGGGACTCGCAGCAGATGTAACCGGGCGGCAGGTGGGATGCACGTGTTCAGCGCGCAGAAGCTGGGAATTTAGCAGGCTGGAGTTGGCAGGACACGGCAGAGCTGCTGTTTGGAAGGAGGAGGAGGAAGCAGAGAAGACAGCTGTGCTGGCACAACCTCCAGCCCCTCCGGATCTATTCGGAGCCTGGGTTCAAAGGACCTGGGATCATCTCTGCTTCCTGGCCCTGCCTAGAAATGCCACGGCTCCGGCACTGCTGTGTCGCCCCTGCCACAGGCCAGTAGGGCAGAGGGAGACCTTAAAAAAGAGGTGATGGGGAAGAGGGAGAAAAAGATCCAGACGGTCCTGGAGGTTTGGTTGGATCCCAAACAGATATACCCCCTTCCCTTCTCCATTCCAGTCTAGTACCAAACCCCAAGTGGAGGAGTTCTGCTCTAATTAAAACCCGGCTGATTAATCCTCTCCTGCCAGAGCCATGACATGGATGGGGTAACAGTGACTCTCCAAAAGCAGATGAGATGCCAGGGTTCTGGGTTAATGATTCATCCTATGAGGACACCTCTGAGGCACTGGCACATGAGTCTCAGCCCCAGGTTGTGCCTGGGGGATGATGCAGTGTGTTCAGCCAGGCTTGGACCACACAGAGCATGGTCCAGGTTTTACCGAAGGTGCAGCTTTAGAGCTGCTTAGTTGATTCGATGCAACACTATGCACAGACAGGTAGGGCTTCAAGGTCCATCTCATCTGACCCCCCACCCAAGACAGGATCATCAGTTGGGGTCATCTAAACCCAGTGCTCTTTCCTGCCTATGCAGGGGGTCGGACTCAATGATCTATTGAGGTCCCTTCCGACCCTAACATCAATACATCTATGAATCCCTGTCCGCACCCTCCCGGGCAGTTTGTCCAACGTCCCCAGCAATTCCACCAGCCCTAATTCAACTAAAGTGATTTGATTTAAATCTCTGTGCAGACAGGCTCGGCCTGCCTCGCTGGTTCCTCTAGGAAACCCTCCACCATCCTGCAAGAAGATGCTCAAGAGAGGATGAGGACCGGAGCAGTGGACATGGGGATGGAAGTCCATGGGCTGAGCCATGCAGGGTGCTAGGACTGGGATAGTCAGGATTGATGGGGATGCAGTACAAGGACAGAGGCAAAACCCCCAGAGCCGGGTGGAACAGCAGCAAGGGGAACTGCAGTGGCAGCTCCAGACTGTGATGCACTAGCAAAGGCTGGAGGAGTGCTGGCATAGCAAACCTCAACTGCTCGCCCTCTGAATAGAAAGCCCAAAGGAGCCAGAGCTCATGCTTACCTTGGTGAACCTCAGCCCTGCCATTTGTGCTGCTCTGGTCCCGACTTCCCGGTCTCACCTGCCAGCTAGAAGCATTGGTGGAAGGAGACAGGAGAGAAAAAAAAAAAGGGAACCGAGTCTGCTAACGCCGGGGGACTGGCTTTGGTGCGAGCCGAAAACAGCTGAACTTTACGACAACCCGATCCGTCCCTGGGAGCCCAACAGAAGCTCTAAGTTACCACTTTAAAAATAGCCAGCAGTATTTTTGATCCCTAAAGCAGGATTCCAGGGGGGGAGGCTGGAGACTCCAGAGGGCCGAGGACGTTCTGGTTTACACCCGCTTTCTAGTCTGAAAACTTAGAGACCCCCCAGGTGATGCTGGTGAGACCTCGTCAGGATCTGCCAGCCCTGCTCACGCCTGACTACACTGGACCTCTTCTTGCTCTCTTCTTAGGGCGATGGATTTGGGGCTCCCCACGCCCCGGAGCTGAGTTTCTCCAGCCGAGAAGATGATCGGTCTTTAAACCAACTCAGTGAATCTACAAAAAGCAGCCAAGCCGGGAAGGGCTTGGGCAGAATCCGGGTTTCAACAATTCCCAGCGCTGGTTTTGGCACAAGAAGAATCAAGATATATATGTTGCCACAATGGGTCTCGTGCCCAGAGGCCTGTGTCTTGTCCTGCTTCTTGGAGGGTCCACCTGGGTGGATGTGGAGGGCAGCTCCGGGCACCTCCTAGAGTGCACAAACCCCCTTGGAGAAGCTGGGGTGCTTTCTCTTCTACATCAGAAGCTGCAGGGGCTTCAGGGGATGGCTTCAGTGGTTCAGGGGAGCCGCGGACTCCCCATCCCAGCTCTGCAACGGGAAGTTCTGGAGAACATCAGGACACCTCTGCGTCTCACTGCCTCCTCCTCCTTCCTTCAATCCTTCCAGCCCAGGGGCCCATCTGGAGTGGAAAAGAGGGTGTTAGGAGTGTAGACATGAGAGACCCAGACTCCTCTATGCATTTCCACTCCAGATCTGGGGAGAGCTGAAATCCTCTGGGCTGCATCCCTGGGGACAGCAGACGCGGGAAGCTGTTAATCCAGCTGTCCCATTGCCCCCCACCCGTAACCCACTCCTACGTGAGGGTGGGGGGCAGATTTTCACAGGAAAGCTCCCGAAAGGCCAGAGTACAGATAAATCAACAGACAGAAGCACCTGCTCCGGGGCGAGCAACTGTCCCTGTGCTTGGGCTGGCTTGTTCCATGTGTTTAAAACATAACCCAGGGTGGGAGGCAGGGGCGGGGGGAAATGCAAGTCAAGGGAGTGGATCTGGCTAAATAAAGCCTGAAGCAGTTGTAGGGGAGCCAAACAGCCTGGGCCGTCATGCACCCCCCTCCCCGGTGGGAGAGCTCGGAGCTACCGTGCAGCTGGAAAGCAGGGTTGCATCCTGCGACCGCACTGAGTTACACCACCTAAAGCAGGGCCTTGGCAGGCCTGGAAATCATCCAGCCCCTCTTTCAGAGCAGCCTGGCCCCCGGGGCTGGGCATGCCTGGTGCTCTGGGGCCTGTCCAGAGGGCACCATCGCACTCATGCAAAGGGGGCATAAAATGCCCCCCTGCCTGTGGCTTTTTACAACAGGCCAAGCACACAAAAGGGCTGTGCCCTGCACTGGGCCCAGCTGTTGGGAATGGCTGGAAAGCCACACCCCTGGACTCCTGTTGCAGGGGGGGCAGTTTGGGGGCTTTTCACACTCCCTGGCTCAGCCACAGCTGGATCCATCTCCCTTCCCACGCTGAGGCCTTTGCTGGGAATTTTCCTCCCTGCTTGCTCCCCGCATCCTGGCAGGCGGCGCGGCTGGAAATAGGGAAGGCTCCATCCCTCCACAGGCTGGACTATCACCAGCCCCAGGCTCCTCGGGTGGATGTGGGGCAACGTGCCCCTCAATGGGACCTGGGTGCCTGGGGGACCTGCTGGGACCTTCCACCTGGAGAAGTCTGCCACCGGGGTTGGGGAAGCCAGTAGCCACGTGCCATGTGTGCGCACCCCCACGAGGTGGCAGCAGCACTCAAAAAGTGGAGCCACGAGCTTGGCAAGACCCCCCAGCACCCGGACCCCTAGGTCAGACACGGTCCCAGGGGGCGCTGCTTGGACCAGCTGCACCTCAGCAGGCAGGGGGTGGGATGCCTCCATCCCCTCCACGTTGTGAGAAGAAGTTGTGGGGAGAGGCAAAGGGCCCTGGTGCCCCCCAAAGCATCTCCTGCACGTAAGATTCAGGCCCAAATCCTGCAGGAATCCCCGGCTATTGGGTGGCTGTGCCTAAAAGCCAAACCTCTGGGCCAGGCTGGAGGCAGCTACTTTAGCGGAGGCTGACTGCTCCAGGAGGCTGTTCTCCCTTTGTCCAGCACAGAGCTCTGCATTTCTGCCTTGTCCTGCCTCAGTTTCCCCTCCCTGACTTAGTCTGTCTTTGCCCTTCCAGCACCCACAGGCAGACTGCCCCTTCTCATATACAGCACCTGGCACCGTGGGGTCTGGTCTGAGCAAGCTAGCCCCAGATTTTCCCACCCTAAAGAAAGCAACCAAGGAAAATACACCCAGTCAACAGCAAAGCAACCCCATCCCCATCCCGTCCCTGATGCAGAAGTTTGCCGGGGCCACCTGGCTTTCCCCAGAACCCACAGCCCCCCTTCCCTCCCCACCAGCCGCTCTTTCATCCAGAAGCAGGAGCATCGGAGAGGGGTTTCAAGTCGTGATTGATTGGCAGGTCTTATTCCCAGACCTTTCGCACAGAAAAGCTGTCTTCAGCTCCGACCCTCCCCATTTGTCCTCTGTGAATTAAGACAAAACCATTGGGCTGCAATTAGAGATAAGGAACTGTTGATAATTACCCAGAGAAAAAGGGAAAAAGGATTGGAACTTGGGGACCGCTGGGGGACGAGGGGGCGGGAGTGGCCGGCATGCTGGAGACACGGCAATTAGCATGAAAATGCGCAGAGGATCCATTAATATCAGAATGGCAAAGCCCGCGATGTCATCGCCCATTATGCAACAGGGTTGCTTGTGAGGTCTCGGTTTCGGCAGCAGGTTACGATGATGGATCGTGGGCACATGTGCAGAGCCGTGACGCTGAGGGGTGATGGGGCTGTGCCTGACCTTGCAGGGGCTCTGGAAGGCAGGGCATTTGCTTTCAGCTCGGGGTCCTGTGCTCTGATGGTGATGGCGACTGGGTGCCCATAAGCATGCTGGTGCACTGCAGCACAGCAGATGGATTCACCAAGCGCTTGGCTCTTAGTAGCTATGGGGCTGAGCCCGTGCAAGTGGTGTCACTCCAGATTTCTGCTGGTATAACCAGGATGCATTGACACCCAAGATAAGCACATGCTTACCTTGGGTTACAAAAGCAATAATGACAGGGTAACTTGATCTTCAGCCCAGGCTGGCAGGTCAAGTTCAAGTCAGTAGAGGCACAACAGGGCTTGAACCTGAGCTGTTAAACGGAGCTAAAACCCAAGATGCCCTGTCTTCGTGGCTATTTGAACTGGAGTTGGTTGGCTGGTTCGCTAATCCGAGTCAAAAACACACCTACGTGTGGTGTAGATATGCCTTGACACCAACATTATCACCAGTTGACACGATATTTTGCAAGTCTCTTGATAGTTGGAAGGATTTTCTCAAGGCCTCGTTTCATAAACCAGGAGATTTGGGGATTTTGAAAGCCACTCTCAGGAGCTTGGACTGTTGGATCTTGAGAACAGCAGTTCTGAATATAACACACAGTGCCTTGCTATACCACAGCATGCATCCTTGTTGTCCTAAAAATGATAAAGATACATACACAGAGGGGAGCAGGGAAGACTGGAAATCATAAGAAATTCCAACATCTTCCCCTTTCAGTCAAACCTAACCACGTGTAGGGGACACGAGAGTTTCCATGTCTCTGCTGCTGGGTGGTTTAGACTGTGTAGAGGTCTGGCTTTAGGAGTTTACAGGGAAATTAGGTTTCTCATCTTCACTGGTTCACTCCACAGTGCAAGACACATTATATCACAATGCATATGTAATATATATATATTATACACACACACATACACACACATACTGTAAAATAATATACACATACATACTATGATATAATATACACATATCAAATATAGCTATTGTATGCAAATATTTGAGTGTATCTGGGCTTTTTGTTATGGGATGTGCATACAAAGCAGGGTACACGTGTATAAAAGCAGTGTCTGTGTGTACATATGTGTCTGTCGTGTGTGTGAAGATAACATTTAAAGTGTCCAGAGATAAGCATAAGTGCATATATGTATTTTTTTGTGCATCTAGAAATACATGAACTGTGTGGTACATATGTATTCTGTGTGTATACAGTAGAGGGGGGTGCGTATACGTAACAAATAATTGTACACCTATGTTGTGTGCATATAGGCAGGTACACAGGTGCATGTCTGTGCATGGTATCTAGGGTGCATATACATGTGTACAATGTGCGTGCAGGATGCATGTGTATGCCCACCGCATGTCAAGGGGAATGTGGGCTTGTGTGTACATTAAGCGTGTGCAGATAGGCAGATGTGCATGCGTGTGTGGAAGTACAGGCCTCAATCCTACAAGCACCTGCTTCACTTCATGGTTGCTTCATGGTCCCTTTAATGTGGTTGCTCCCACGTTTCAAGTTCAGCAAGTGCAAAGTGCCTATAGGATCAGGGCCGCAGACATCTCCATCTCCATAGAGACACTTCTCCAGTTGGAAGTTTCTCCGCTGCCAGCATTTAAAAGCATAATTCATCCACCAAGTCTTTTTGGGGAGACGGACATTTGTTCCAACCACACGTGCAAAAGAGCTGTTGTTCTGAGATCCCTACGGGAAATTAGCTCATCACCGCAGGCTTCCTATTAACCGAGCAAGACCTCTCCTCGGCTATGTTTAGAACAGATTCCTCTATTAGGATCCAAGAACAAATATTTTGCACGTGAATCCATTTCACTGGAATGACCAGTTGCACCAAAATCATCCCAGGCATTTCAAGCTCCTTTCCCTCCCTCCAGCATTTCCCCATGTCAGAGTTCGCAAGGGGCACCTAGGAGTAAATATGAACCCGGCCTGGCCACAGGGACGGCTGCAAAAGCGCGTGAATTCAGTGAGCTTAGAAAGGGCTTTCTTTCTTTTTTTTTCCTACAATGCCATTCAAGGTCTGCAAAGGCAGACTGTCCCCTTCATCCAGTCCATCTCTGGAGCCCTGCTATGCAAATTGGTCATTCCTTTTGCAAGCCACACTAAGACCTCGATGAGCAGGATCTGTTGGGGTAAGACACTTGCTTTGCAGTTCCCGGGTATTTTAAGAATGAGAATTGATGAATTTGTATTAAGTCGCCGGCAGCTCCGAGTTGGACCCTGGCACGGTTTGGATTTTATCTTCCTGCTGTTGGGGTTCGTTTGGTAGTCAAAAATGTGTCGAGGGGGGGAAAGGGCTGTTTTTCTGCTTCTGAATATTTCCAGCTGGAACAGAGTCCCTTCCCAGCTACTCCTTAAGCTAGGAATTTATTCTGAACCTGCCTTGCTTGATCCTTAGAGAAATGGAGCTTTGTATCTTCTCCAAAACTGGGCTATCGCTCGCAGATGAAACTGCCTTTTGAAGAGAAGGGAATGGGATACAGGGGTATCACTGCCGCAAAAAATACACCATCCCCGGCGCTAGGGAACAGTGATGTTCACGAGCTCATATTCATACGCGCCTTATGATAAACACAGTGGTGCAAATTACACGCTCGGCTTTTGAAAGACACATTTATCAGTTAACAAATCACTGTCTCACAACAGACCGAGTGCAACAATGGGAAGAGGCTGTATCATTCCCGCATTGCCACGGTTGCTTTGTGCTGTAGCAAGTTGCTGGCTGCCTCGCGAAACTTTTAACTGAATCGCTCGGAGGGGATTTTTCAGCTGTGCTTTTTTTCTGGCTACTCTTTTTCTTGGGCTGAAAACCTACGGGAACAGCAGATTTATTTATTTATTTTTAATGCTGGTTTCTCATGGCGCTAGGACAGCAAAGAGTTAATATGGAAATGATCAGCGAGACACAGCACATCCATCAAATATCCAGCCCTTCCTCGTGATGGATGGTTTTTTAATTTAATAGACTTGTCAATCACGTCATGTTTCTGGGCCCTTCCACCTGCAAACTCTTGCAGAAGTCCTCCTTTGCCAAGCCAAACTGTGCATCCTACCTTATACAGGAGTCATTCTAGCGCTGTACATAAGATTTATCGATAGGCAGCAAGAGAGAAACAAAAAGATAAACTGCAATGGCAATTTGCAAAGCCAAGAAGAATGTGTTGCACATTACGGGGGAAAAAAAAATGCCAGGCTGATTATTGGGTTTGTTTTCAGCTGTTTATAATCTCTCTTTCATGGATCTGTTTGTGGAGGTCTCCTACCTCGAGGACGAAGCTGTATCTTAGCTGAGTTTAATTTAAGCCATGGGGAAGTGGCGGTTTCCAGGGGCTGTGTTGACATCTCCTGTTTTAAGGACCGTAATAGAGATGAAAAACAAATTAAAGAGGGAGACCCTGACAGTTAGAGGTGTAAAATCTGTATCAGAGTGACTCTAAAATCACCAAGGCAGCCGTAGAAATGGGAGCTGGTCTGAGCCGGTCTGCAAAGAATGAATGATCGTGGGCATTTTAAATTAAAATAGGAGACTCGCATATAAGCAAAAAAGCAACAGGCACTTCTGCAAAGGGGAAAATGCTGGGATGCTCTTTAGCCAGTAAGTGGGTTTAGTTGCTTTTTAAAAGTGCAGGGCAACTGGGGCAGTGGCGACAGAGACACCCTCTCTCTCGAGTTAAACAAATACTAGTCTAACTATTACAGAGCCATACAAAGCCATTTTGAGGGGATTGGTGCGGAGTTAAGGCCACATATTCCCTGCGCAGAGGTATGTTTGATAGCAAGAACGCAGCGAGTTGCCTTAATAGCAGTGTATTTAAGCGTGACAAGTCAGTGTGAATCCACGCCACGGTGCATTTACGTGCGAGAGGAGATGCTGCAGAGAAGAGAGATGCACTGTTTATACGAGGGTTGCAAAATCCAATGTGCCGGTGGGGAATAAGAGCTTTTGATGTATGAGTAAAAAAAATATATATATGTCAATGGGAGGGTGAAAGATGGGTGAGACCTGCGCCTGACTTGTGGCAAGGCTGCTCTAGTCACTCCGTGCACGGGCCCAATCTTCAGAAATTTGACCCTGAGTCTGGTCCGATGGACCCCACCAAGATGACTCACGTGCTTTCAGGATTGGGGCCTCCATGACAGCAGGGCAGAAAACCCACAGATCTGGCTGCGCAGCCAGGGGGAAAAGGACAGGAGGGCACCGAACACCCAGATTCATGCCTCTTAACCTCAACAAAGCTCGTCAAGCTGTATCGTGGGGGAACTTAGCCCATGACATATACAACATATCCAAGCAGCAGCTTGCTGGAGCCACGTGCAGAAAGAAGGGCCAGATCCTGCAGGTGCTGACATGTCATTATGATTACATGGGAATAAAGGTGCTGAGTTCCCTAGCACCAAGCCCTAACGTTCGCTTCATGCTTCACGCAGTCTGACATATTTTCCCGAGGCTGCTGGATGATGTCTCACCCCCTCACTGGCTTTCACTCTGAGTTTCAGTTTTCCGCCAAGCCATATTTTCCAGATTCAAAGGCAGCACAGAGCACATCTGATTCGTAAAGGGCACGCCACAGAGTGGTCCAAAGAACCACGACATCCCCAGCTGTGAACATCCTGCTTCCTTAAAACGCTACCCTTAAGATAAAGGGGAATATTTCCTTTTACAAGAAACATGCACTTCAGGCAACTAAATACGTTAGGGAAATATCCCTCGTGCAGCTGATCCTAAAATTGGATCAGATGTACTGATTTTGTGACAATTTCCTTGTGAAAAGGAATCTCAGCTTTCTGTAATTTATGCCACGTCCCAAGCACTCTTGTCTAGCGCTCCATAAAGGTACTTCAGCAGGAAAAGACATTATACAAAATAAATTATGTTGAACCAGGTAGCATCTTTCTCAGGGCTGAATGCTTTTCATTTCAGCTGCTGGCAGGCTTTCACAGTCAAAAGAGAAAAGTCATCTTTAAAAATAAGCAAAACCAAATAGGCTGCATTACGTCTGGATTCATCATTTTCTTTTCCCCCCTCTGTGAGAGTTTCTAAGGCAATCATTTCCTCTGGATACCGCTCAATTAAGTAGCTTTGCAAATATATTGTCTTGACAGGGAAACAGATTCCGTTCGAAGAAATGGAACGAAGGGATAAAAAGGTGATTTAGCAAGAAAAGGAAAATATTGCCCAGGGTGTAATAACAATGGCAATAACAACAGCCTTTATTTGCTGAGAGAACTTTATTTGCAGATTGATGAAGTGATACTTCCTTAAACCGGATCAGATCCAAACTTCCTAGCATGTGGGAAAAGGCTCTGCAGTATCTGCGCTTCTGAAATACTGTTCTAGGGAGGAATAAATAGCTTAACTCCTAAATCCCTTTGGAAAGCGGCTGGTCCTCAAAAGTTCATAGTGTTTCTCAGGTCATGAATATATTTTCGTAGTAATTCAGTAGAAGAAACATCCATTTGTTTCTCAAAACCACATATACCCTTGCGCCAACTTCTTGCCTTTGGTTTGACAATGCTCAGGCTTGTTATTTAATTATCCTTAACCTAGTCCCGTTCCTGTCTACGCCTGGCATGGACCTATATCACCCAAGTGGGTTTCATTTTGTTCAGTTCAGTCCCAAAAGTACATTCCACATCTATTAAGATCCCCTCCCTTTTACTGCAGAAGCTAACCGCAATGAGAAATCCCCAGATGTGAAATGGAGGTTTTCAAGAGGTGTTTTTTCCCAAAGGAGAGAGACATCAAAGCGCTTGCGACTTCTTTCAGAAATAATGTGTGCATGTGCATCTTTCATTTTGGGTCTTATCTGTCCATATTAGCTAATTCAGACACGGAAACAAGCGCTGTCTTTGACCCTATTTCATCCAAATCCTTTGAGCACCAAAAATACGCCTTGTTCCAGAGACACGCCACCGCGGAAAGCCGGTTTGGGGCACTTGTACACATTACTAGGTTTATCTAGCTAGAGATATTACTGCACTTTGCCACGGCCAGCTTTAGAGTCCTTCTAATTTCTTCGATGATTTTACTAGCGCTATCCTTGAGATATTACCTCCGGAGAGGTGAGGAAAGTTTAGGCAAAGATTGCCAATTTTGAAAAAAACACAGCAAATGAAGATCTAGGTGAATTTTTCAGGGGATCTACTATATACACGGCACATCTGCTCTCCATACTGCGAACATCATCGCTTTAATAGGCCAATTTGTTCACAAAAGAGGAACTCACCTAAATCCATGTTGCTCAGTGGACATTTAAGGCCTGATTCTAATTTAGATTAAAACCCATTTATACCAGTGCAACAGAGGGCTTGAAATAGGCATAACTGATGTATTCAGACCTGCTTTGGGGGTCGTTTGGTCTTGCCAAAGTGCAAAGAGGCATTGAGAATATGGCCCTGAAATGAACGGGACTTTCCCAGCGAAGCACATTCGCTTCAAGGCATTTTATCCCCAAATCCTGCAATATCGGGCCTGCTTCTCTGCTGATTTGTACCTGTGTGGTCATTTACACCAAGGAGAGAAAGGCGTAAGCCAAATCAGCCGCGTTCCCCCCCTGCGGCTTGGCTAAGGTGTAAATAAGTGCAAACAAAATCCAGGGCAGGCGGAGAATGAGGCTCCCGAAGTCCGATTTAAATACAAATCTTTCAGCTTTGTTAAAGGACATGCTAAATACCCCAGGCACACAAGGACCTTCCATGATGGGGAGAATAGAGCCAGTTGATTATGTCGGGCATTATCTGGCTTCAATTGCTTGATTTTTTAAATCCTACTTAATAGTATTTATGCGCAAGGGGTCTTTTATGCTCTTTTGCAAGATAGCGGCGCAGACACGCCGTGCTCATGCTGAAGAATTTGCTACTTTTTACCTTCCAGAAAGTTGCCTCAATCTTTGCAAAAAAAACCAAACAAAAAAACCCCCACCAACAAAAAAAACTTGGGATTATCGCAAGTAGAGGACTAAAGTTTTTGAGCCGCATAAGGTAATTGTCAATTAATAGCGATTGCAACTTAAACTACATGCTGTTGGGAAAATACAGAACATAAGAACCTTTGGTAATAATTGCGATGACTATATAAACCCCCTCACGAGAGGGAGAAAATACAAGGTACAAAACCTTGTTTAATGAGGAAGCAGGAGTCTAGGCACCGTGTTTCAAACCCTCCGCGCCTCAAACAGGCTTTGTTCACTTTTGCAAGTGAGCTTTAAAGCTAAAAGCAGCCGGCAAAGTTTTCCAGAATAGGCGTGCCCGTGTTTATTGGATTATTGTTCTAATTTGGTTTGTTCTGCAACATGATGGAAAGGATCGCTGGGGATAAAAAGAATTTCCCCTACGTGGCAGGGGACTTGTAAAGGTGTACGAATAATGACCCAGATGAGATTTGCTTAAGACCCCTCAAAGCCTTTTAAAAACCCAAATTAATGAAGCCGATCCGCACGTAATATTGACGGTAATCTTTCCTTTCTCGTTTGCTTTCCAGCGCTTTCTTTTTTTCTTCTGCTCACTGCTTGCCAGGCTTGAAGATCTGTGCAGGCTAAGAAGGGGGAAAGGTTAACAATTTTGCAAGATCACTTTTAAATAATTTCATGCCAACTATTTTAGAAAGAAGGTAGCCAATCCCTTGGACTATCTAAGGTGGAAGGGGAAAAAAGCAGGGTTTTTTTGGTAGGGAAAGGGGAAATTCAGATATTAAAGATCAGATGTTTAAAACGAGTCCTTATTTTCTAAGCAAAGAAAAGATTGCTTAAAAGGAAAACTATGTTGCTAACTATACAAATAACCCCTTTCCTCCAAAATTTGACTTGTTCTGTTTGTTCCACAGCCACACACGCCATGAACTTCAGACCTAGGCAATTCCCCAAAAAAGAAAAAAGAAATGAATTCAGACTAATTGTGCATCCCTCTGACACGACCCTTTGGTCTGTGTCAAAGTCGAGATGTTATGATTACATTTTCCTATTCTTATTTTTTCCGTAGCCATGTTGGTACGTAAAAAAATCCTAATAATATATGACTTACCCACGGGAAAAGTTAAAAAGGGATCCATTCAGAGTGCTGTCAGATAAGCAAAATAAGAAAATCAATTAATTAAAGAAAAAAAATGTTTAGTTTCCAGTTTTGTAATACAGCTGTCTCAGGGGCTACTTTAAGAGCAGCAGCATAAAAAATATTCAGGGAGAAGTACAGTCGTTAAATGCCTCTGACCCTTAGCAATAATTTCCTTTTTTACTAAGTCACCAGAGGAGCTACACATCCTTTTTAAACTTAGATGAAAGCTGTTTCTCCCACCTTATAAGGCAGTCATTTTTTTTTTATCATTCTTTTTTACAGGTATATACTTTAACCAGTCTGCAGTTAGATTTTCTTCCATCAGTTCTTCTTATGGGTCTTGTTAATGTTATTTTTCACTGGTACAAATAGTACACACAAACATTCATTTAGCAGCCTCCTGATTTATGGAAAGCTGCAGGGACTTTTGAATCCTTTTAAACAAGAACCAAAGAGCGAGCTTTTGTGATGCTATTTAGTTTCAAACTGGAATTCCTTTGGCTTTATGTATAAGCAACAATTATGTCAACATTTCTCGGCATAATATATAAAGATACGGGAATGGATAAGGACATAAGGATGGATCTGGCTGTGCAAAATGCAAATCAATATACTTACAAAGGGGAGAAAAACTTTTGTAAGGTTTTGGCAGGTTTGCTGGCTGTGCCTGTAATGCTGGTACAATTTTATCCTATGGCTTTGGACAATGAATAGATAAGGTTGATCAGGAGAATTTTCTTCCTGGGGGTATTTTAAAATGAACCTTTGCTGAATGCAGGTATTTTAGCCCTTTGTTATGGGTGCCTATATCTTCCTTAGAACAGACTATATGACCTCACTTTCTGCAGCATCGCCGAAAAAAGTGTTTAAGTAACCCTGTGTGTAGTAGTAATATTAAAGAACTAAATGTTAAGGCAAATTAAATCTATCTGCCTAGGTATTCCTAGTGCATTGACGCCATGGTACCTAGGCAACCAATAATTAAATTATATCTTTAATCTATCAGTCCGTTTGGCGATCTATAGATAGATCCATAGGTGCATAGTTGGATGGGAGAAAGGTCAGAAAATCTGTGTACGTATGTCAGGTGCTGAAAACAAAGTAGTTTTCTGTGGAGCAGCTCAGTTTTTAGCAAGAAGATCTGCGGTCATCTTCCAAAGCAAGGTGTGACTATACGGCAGATGGTGCTCTTCTGCATTTCTGATTTAATTTTGTTTCCTTAACATTCACAGGGTCCTTCCAAAAGTGTTAGTTTCTTCCCCGTGGCCCAATAGAATAATCCATAAAGAAAGACTGATCCATGTTTTTAACTTCAGCGTTTAACTGACTGGTGCCTAGTCTCCCGAAATGATTTCATGTTTATATATGCCTCATCCAAAACTGTAAGTGAGGCTTCAATCTAAGTCGTGTTGCAGTCAATGGATCAATTGTTATTGGATTTAAATAAGTATTGGGCAATACAGAACCATTTGATATATTCCCTTCCAAGATAATTTTTCTCTTAAAAAAAAAAAATGCATAAAATACAAGAGGTAATTTAGCAGCAGTGAGCAAATTGGGGGGTGGGAGGTGGATTTTGTAGACAAAATATGTACCTTTCCCTCTACGTCACGGAATTGGAGTATACATTTTTAAATGATTCCAATTTGCCAGGTGCTAAAACAAGATTCAGTTATTTGCAAAAAAAAATGGAAAAAAGGGTGTGCAGGCCACAGCATTTTGCACACGCACGTTGCGTGGTTGTAAATCGCTTCACAGCCGAGCTGTCAAAGAAACAGCAAAGATAGAACATTTTCCAAAAGCAAAACCACACAAGATCGCCGGGGACCAAAACTGCCTTAAAGATCCGGCATTTCCTCACGGACACAGCATGAATGATAACCTCTATTTTCCCGTGAACGTAGGAAAATCCCTTGCAATAGCAACAACGCAGTGGATCTTTAAAAGCCACAGACTATGGCAGGTCATCTTTCTTTGTCTGGAGTATAAAACTGCTCATATTCATGTCTAAACGTACAGCAAAATCACAATGTCATTTCTAGGCGCGTTTGCTTTTTGCAGAGTTCGGAAGTTGCCTTATACCTTTGAGCTGTCTTTTAATATAGTCAATGTATTAGGTTTGTAAAGATGCGCGATGCTATCCAAACAGAAAGCAGACTCTCATTTTTCACTTTAAAAAATACAAAAATCGCAAGACATTTTATCCCAGCTGGATAAGACTTTCCATTTCTTGGAGGGTACCAACCCAGGGGCCAAACAGCAAAAATGCCCTACAAATGCTTTATTTCAGAGCGTGTGACGGATCTCTGAACTCCGTCAAAGTGTCCAAACTTTCCGAGCGTCTTTTCAGTGCGGTTATGATGAGCTGGTAGGTGGATTAGAACAGGTGAGGTTTCTTTCCGTATTAAACTGCTCCAGAGAAACATGTTAATTGTCAGAACATCAAAACCAAACACATCATAATTGAAATCTACAGGCAGCTGTCTCCTCTTTGCAATTTTTTTTCTCAACCGTTTAAAAAAAAAAAAGAAAAAGAAAAAGCCCACCCCGACATGACAGCTTTAAAGAAATGTTGAAATTGCGTGGAAACCTTTGCAAAACATTTGACTCAGAAATAATCAACCTTCTTGCTGTGCTTGGATATTCACCACTGCTCCCCCCCCATATCACAGCCAGGGATATTTTGCAGGAAAGCAAAATCTTTGTTCCTTAAAAAGTTTCATTTGCGCTTAGTGTCTTTTTTCCCCCCATTTGCTATCAGAAATCTCCGTGGGTAATATACTGTGTTCATAAAGCATCCCATGGCTACTGGTTGGGGTCTTACGCATCCCAGTCCCGGCTCAATAAATGCCTTGGGGATGTATCCCGTTTGGGGAAGAAGTATGACAAATCCTGGTGGGTTTTTTT